>CM031376.1:63509707-63842133 GCA_018208015.1 Medicago ruthenica | reverse complement strand
ATTTTTGGTTCTGAGGAATTTAACCCAAGTCCACCTACTGTAATCTGAAGGGGTGAGAAAAACACAAGAAGGGGGGGTTGAATTGTGTTTTAAGTGATTTTTCTTTTTCTTCAATACTCTTAAAAAAACTATCAGAGTGAAAATAAGTGTGCAGCGGATAAAGATAAAAGAGTTAGGAAGAGAAGAATCACACACAAGAATTTTTATACTGGTTCCTCCCACTAACAGGAGTACATCCAGTCCTCTCACACAAGAGAGATTTATTAACCACACAAGGTTACAAATGCTTAGACACACAAGTCTAAGACTTCTTTGCCTTTCACTAAAGGACTTCTACTTAGACTCTACAGCCTAAGTTTCTATCTAACTGATTGAATGAGAAAGATAGAACAACTTAACTCTACACTTAGAATATTACAGATAATTGCTTGAGAGTTTGTGTAGAGTTTCAGTATTGCGCAGTGTTGTTATTTTCTTTAGTCTTGCAAAGCTTCTATATATAGTGAGTAGCTTGAGTGAAGAATCAAATCTGTCCGTTGAAGGAATTAAGACAATTGAATTGGGGAGATTTCATTCCCGTTGTAATTCAATTCTTGTCTGCTGGTAATTCCTTTCTTGTTTCCAATTTCCTTTTTTTTTAGCAAGGAATATCCTCTTCGCCAGTTAAGGAAATATTGATGGCTCGTGTGCATTGATTGTCTTGAAGATCTTCAGATGATACAGTCTTCAGTACTTGATAGGAGCAGAGAGGTCTTCAGACTTTGGTCTTCAGTAATTGTCCTTCAGACTTTGTTCATCAGTATTTGTTCTTCAGACTTTGGTCTTCAGTATTTGTTCTTCAGACTTTTGGTCTTCAGTATTTGCTCTCCAGACTTTAGTCTTCAGTAGTTGACCATTGTTGACTTCTCTGACCCTCTTCAGAATTTACTTTTACTCCAAAGGCGTTGACTTCTGTTCTTCGTACAGTAGCTTTTCATTTGATTATTTTTAACTGTAGTCCTGCACACTTAAAGAATACATTAGTAATATCAATTGTTTTTAATACTCTGTTATCATCAAAACTTAAGGAGGGTTTAGTAAAATCCATTTTGTTCTAACAATCTCCCCCTTTTTGATGATGACAAACATCTGTATTAGAAACAATTGTTTAATAAATCAAATGTTAACTTAGTTTCAGGAACGGAGGTTTGTAAGCTCCCCCTGAATCTAATAACTCATGAGGAAGGTTTGTAAGCTCCTCCTAAGTTCAATAATCCATAGAAAAAGATTTGAAAGCTTTTTCTAAGTTTTATCTTAACATTTAATTTTAATATAAACACAAATCAAGCAACAACGTATATATTGGTTCAGAGATTGCAATTGTTTCAGCTGCTGAGTACTGAGTTATGTTGCAGCTTCTACTCCCCCTTTTGTCATTATCAAACACATCAGAAGTTAAAAAGATAAGAGAGTAGATATATAAAACCAATATTTGAGAAGTAGTAGCAAAGAAAATTGATATTAAGGAAAAAATTCGGATACACAAGCAAAAACAAAAGTGCTAAGACTTAGAAATCCTAAGGTTTAGATTGAAGCAGGGACATGATGGTCTTGATATCAGAATTTGAGGAGTTTTGGTTCTGAATGACAGTCAGGATCTGTGCTTCCATTTCCTTCTGCTTGCTTGCAATTTCAGCCGAAAGAGTCTCTTGAGCAGTCAATCTATCTTTAACATCAGCTTTGAAGGCTTCAAACTCAGGATGTTCTAAAATGCTCTTTGACACAACAATCTCTTCAGGAGTAAGAAGGGACTTGAAGTGTTCCCTGAGAGACTTATCAGAAGCTTCAACAGTCTCCCAGTGAGAGTAGTCAGTTAAGTGCAACAATCCTTTCTGCCTTAGGTTGGCTAACACAACCTCAGAATTTACTCCCTCAATCCAAGCATTGATATCATTCCTGTATCTCTTTACATCTCCAGCACTAGCCTGTGACAGTTCCGTCAGCATACTGTCAATCTTAAGACGCAGGTCATCCCATAGCTGTAGATGATCATGAGCACTTGCTGAAGAGAACCTGTTCATGTACAAGTCCTGAGCTTCCTTAAGCAACATCTGTCCTATCTTCTCAAGATCTGGGTTGGGTTCAGATCGTGGAGGTTTAGGGACAAAAACAGGAATAAGGCGTTCAGGTAGGGTGGTGGAGGATGAAGGAATGTCAAAAGTTTGAGTGGCTGCAGAGGATGAAGGAGACAACTGGATTATCACTTGATCTTCTGCAGGAGTGATTGTGTGATCTGTTGAGATGAAGGGTTCAGGATTTTGCATGGTAGTATCAGAGATTGATAAGTCAGTGGTTTGGTCAATAGCAGAGTCTGGGTTAAGTGTTTGAGTGGGTGTTTGTTGGGGAGAGAGTCTGGATGCAGCAGGTCCTGAAAGCAGTCCAGAGTCCCAACCAGCAGCAATTGAGTCATGCTCAGTAGCGTTGAGATCTCCAGGACTTACTGCAGCAGAACCTGAGGCTTGTTGGTGTGCAAAGGGAGAGGTTTGGTTAAGATCACCAAAGAGATGTTCCTCCAATGCACGCATGGCATCAGCATGGGCTTTCTTTGCTTCCTCTTCCATTCTATCATGAAGATCATCATAGTATTTCTTGGAGAGGGATTCAGCAGTTTCTTGTTGGTGAAGGGCAGTTTTAGTGGTTTCAGTTCTTGGATTATGATTGGTTATAGTACCCCAGGTTTCAGTGGTTGGAGAGGGTGATTTTGAAGGAATGACTTCAGTTTGGGTTTGGTTAGGTAGAATGAAGTCTAATGGAGGAAGGTTTTGGAGGAGAAGATCACGAGAAGAAGTAGAAAGTTGCTCAGGAATTACAGGAATTGTACCTTGACCTTGAACAGAGGCTGCAGTGCCATGATCCTGAAGCTTCTTGCTCTTCCTCAGTAGAGGGACCTCTTCAAATTTTGTCTCAGAGTCTGTAACGACTAACTTTCTGACAGTCTTCTTAGGTCCAGCAGGAATCTTCTTTGAGCCACGAGCTTCCACCTCTTGAACTGGCTTAACAGGTGTCTTAGCCTGCTTAGCTTTCTTGGCCACAGGGGCAGAGTTTCACCAGCAGTTTCACCAGCTTTTCTTGACCTCTTCTTTTTCTCAACATACACACTGAAGGAGGGTTCTTCAGGAATATCATCCATTGTTAACTCCACACCAGTGTCCTCTTTCACTGTCTTCATATAGTCAAGAATGGCTTCCAGAGGTTCGCCTTTGTGGATGATTGGATAATCTTCCATGAGCTTGGTGCTCTCCTTATTCAGCAAAAGAGGCTCCATTGGATAAATAAAATCCTTCTTTTTCCTGATGCTCATATGATATAGAATGTTGGCATTGAGCATCTGTCCATAAGCAATATCCAAGTCTTCCACAGCTCCTGCTCTTTCCAGAGCTTCCAGTATTCTTCCTTGATAGAACAATTCAGACAGCAATCTCCCATAGACTACTGTAGTGCTAGCCTTTCTACAGGAGTTCTGAATTGCTTTGCAGAGATGGTTAAAAACATACCCAGCCAAGTTCATCCCAATTCCATTTGCCAAAAAATAAAGAAAGTGTTTGTGATCCCATGAAATCTGGTCAGATGCAGAATTCCTGGGTAGAATAGAACTGATTAACACCTTGAAAAGCATCCTCTGAAGCACAAACATGTTCTTCACCTTGTTCATGTCATCCTTGACCATGAACAGTTTCTCCTTGACTTCCTTTGCAAGTCCATAATTGCTTCCAGATTCCAGTAGACAAATACCTCTGTTAGGGACCTTTAGCAGCTTTGCGATTGTTTCTTGAGTAATGGTGACATCCACTCCCATTACTGAAGAACGAATCTCTGTTTCCTTGAACTCAGGCAGCCCTAACTCAGCCCTTGTTTTCTTTTTGTTCTCAGTGGGATTCTCAGCAATTTTCCTTGACAAACGAAGGTTATCTGCCTCTTGATCGTAGACTTCCGCGCGAACCCAGAAATACTTCACCAAGTTTTGATAGGTTGGACCATTCAACCTATCAAAATACGACATCCAACCTTGAACTTCAAAGAACGGTTTAAGTGGAAAACCATTGCACTTCAGAGACTCAAAATCAACCATCTGTTCTATTAATAACTTGAGTTGATGCTCACGAACAGTAGTTGTTCTTGGTTTGATGAACACAGATTTACCCGAATCAACGTTGATAGCCATAGATGAGGATGATGAACCAGCCATTGAAGTTGAATGTAGTAGTTTACTGGTTTTAGGGTTTTGCTAATTTAGAGAGAAAGAAGTAATAGAATTCTGACGGTTTAGATAGAAGAGAAAGTGTAAGTAGTGAAGTGTAGGTAGTGGGTGATCGTGTATAAGTGAAACAAATTTTGAAAAGATTTTATTTAAAATAAAATTTTTAATAAACTGACACAGGGGGCGCGAAAACTTCGATAACTGTACTTAATGCATAAATCATCATTAACAATCCTTTACCAAACAGATTTCAGACACGTGTAAAGGATTGTATGACATATTAAGTGGTAGAAAAGAGTTTTTCAAAACGTTTCCACTTATATACGTCAGACCCAACTAATCAAATTCTAAGTACAGAGGTTGTAATCTTTCAGAGGTTGCAATACAGGAGTTTTGCAAATTCTGAGGACCATCAATGTCTGGACTATGTTCAGAGACTGATGACTTTCAGAAGTTACTACTCTTCAGAGGTCCTGAAGCTTAGTAAGTCCTGATGTCAATCAGACTCTGCCCATCATTCAGGAGCCAGCATTTACTCAGAGACAAAATGCATGTTCAGATTTTTCTTTATAAAAATAAATCTTTCAACAGATAAAGGCTTTGTAAATATATCAGCCCATTGATGTTCAGTATCAATGAACTTTATATCCACAACTCCTTTCTGAACATAATCTCTTATAAAATGATGTTTAATTTCAATGTGTTTAGCTCTTAAATGTAGAATTGGATTCTTTGACAAACAAATGGCAGCAGTATTATCACAGTAAAGTGGAATACTACTCCCAGTTATTTGATAATCCTCTAACTGATATTTCATCCACAGTAACTGTGTGGTGCATTTAGTAGCTGAGATGTATTCTGCTTCTGCTGTGGACAGAGCAATAGTTGCTTGTCTCTTACTAGCCCAGGATATTAAATTAGTACCAAGGAATTGACAATTTCCACTGGTAGATTTTCTTTCAAGTTTATCCCCGGCATAGTCAGCATCACAGAATCCAACTAGCTTAAAATCTGAGGATTTCTCATAGAGCAATCCTAGATTTGTAGTTCCTTTCAGATACCTAAAGATTCTCTTAACAGCAGTTAAATGAGATTCTCTGGGATCTGACTGGAATCTAGCACACAGACAGACACTGTATAAAATATCAGGTCTGGAAGCTGTTAGGTAAAGTAAAGAACCAATCATACCTCTATACAGCTTCTGATCAACTTTGCTTCCAGAATCTTCCTTGCTTAGACTGCAGTTGGGATGCATGGGGGTGGTCATAGGTTTGCTTTCATCAAGGTTAAACTTTTTCAGCAGTTCCTTTGTATATTTGGATTGATGCACATACGTTCCATCTTGACCTTGATTTATCTGGATTCCTAAGAAGAATCTCAGCTCACCCATCATGCTCATCTCAAATTCATCCTGCATCATCTTGGAAAAATTCTTGCACAAGGAGGCATTAGTTGAACCAAAAATGATATCATCCACATATATCTGAACAATTAAGATATCAGACTTTAATGTTTTTCTGAATAGAGTATTGTCAACTTTCCCTTTTTCAAAATCATTTTTCAAAAGAAAATTGCTTAGTCTATCATACCAAGCTCTGGGAGCTTGTTTAAGACCATACAACGATTTTTTTAGTTTAAAAACAAAGTCAGGATTTTTACAATCTTCAAATCCTGGGGGTTGTTTGACATATACTTCTTCAGAAATTTCACCATTTAAGAATGCACTCTTAACATCCATTTGATATAAGGTGATATCATGATTAACAGCATAAGATAAAAGCATCCTGATAGCTTCTAATCTAGCTACAGGGGCAAAGGTTTCAGTAAAATCTATACCTTCCTGCTGACTGTAACCTTGAGCTACAAGTCTAGCTTTATTTCTTACCATCTCACCTTGTTCGTTCAGTTTGTTTCTGAATACCCATTTTGTTCCAATAATATTCTTCTGTTTTGGTTTGGGTACTAGAGTCCACACGTCGTTTCTTTCAAATTGATTTAGCTCCTCTTGCATAGCTATAATCCAACCATCATCTGCTAGTGCTTCATCCACAGAGGTTGGTTCTATCACTGATAGTAGACCAATCATTGAATCCTCTTGTCTAAATGCAGATCTTGTCTTTCTTGGACTATCTTTGTTTCCAATAATTAGCTCTTCAGGATGTGAAGACTTGTACTTGAAAGTTCTGGATGGTTGTTCAGTATCTCTATGAGTAGCTTCTGAAGTTTCAGCAACTTCTGTGGTATCAGGAGTTCTGATTGTGTCTTCAGTAATTATAACTTCTGGACATTCAGAGCCTTCATCTTCTGAGTCACTAAGTTCTGGTGCTTCTCCTGAGATCTTAATACCTGCAAGTTCTTGAGCTAGCTCTGACATTTTACTGTCAGGCTCTTTGTCATCAAATCTGACATGTATAAACTCTTCAACTTTTTGAGTTTCAGAGTTATACACTCTGTATGATTTGGAGCGTTCAGAGTAACCTATAAAGATTCCCTTACAAGCTCTAGAATCAAATTTCTTTAGATGAACTTTATTGTTCAGAATGTAACAGGTACATCCAAACTGATGAAAATAAGAAATACTTGGTTTTCTACCTTTGAATAATTCATATGATGTTTTGTTCAAACCAGGTCTGATATAGATTCTGTTTTGAACATAACATGCTGTGTTAACAGCTTCTGCCCAGAAGTGTTTTGCTAAATTAGTTTCAAAAATCATAGTGCGAGCCATTTCTTGCAAAGATCTGTTCTTTCTTTCTACAACTCCATTTTGCTGTGGAGTTCTAGGAGAAGAGAACTCATGGAGAATTCCATGTTTTTCACAAAAGATTTCAAAAGGTTCATTTTCAAATTCACCACCATGATCACTTCTAACTTTTAAAATTCTTAATTCCTTTTCATTTTGTACTTGAGAGCAGAAGTTATTAAACACATCATACGCATCATTCTTAAGTCTTAGAAATTTAACCCAAGTCCACCTACTATAGTCATCAACTATGACTAATCCATATTTCTTTCCATTGATAGAGGCTGTGCTAACAGGCCCAAACAGATCAATGTGAAGAAGTTCTAAAGTTCTGAAGGAAGAGATAATGTTTTTAGATTTAAACGAGGTTTTCACAGATTTTCCTTTCTGACATGCTCCACAAAGAGCATCTGAGTGATATTTAAGTTCTGGTAGGCCCTTAACTAACTTTAACTTGCTAAGCTTAGAGATTAACCTCCAGTTAGCATGTCCTAAGCGTTTGTGCCGTACCCACTTCTCACCACTCAGTGATAGAAGGCAAACTACCTTCTGATCAGTCAGTTTAGAGAAATTAACTTTATAAACATTTCCTTTCCTCTTTCCTTGGAACATTATGGACTTGTCAGAGTCATTTGAGACTATGCAAGTGTTCTTATTAAACATTACTACATAACCACTATCACAAAATTGACTTATGCTAAGCAGGTTATGTGTAAGTCCATCTACTAGCCAAACATTAGAAATAGAAAGAGAAGAGTTACCTACTGTACCAGAACCAATGATCTTCCCTTTTTGATTTCCTCCAAACCCCACAGAACCTCCCTCTTTCAGAGTCAGGGTTTGGAACATAGACTTGTCTCCTGTCATGTGTCGCGAGCAACCGCTGTCCAGGTACCAGTAGTGATGCTTTACCTTTCCTTGAGTGCACATCTGTAGCAGAGACAATTTCAGATTTTGGTACCCAGATCTTCATGGGTCCATAGGGGTTAGTCTTAACAATTATACTTCCTTTGTACATAAGATTTATCTCTTGTTCTAAGATGTTTCAAATTCCTTACTTCTGGAGTTTTTGGTTTTGATTGCTTTAGAACCTTAGGCTTGCTAGTCTTTGGTTCTGATCTCATCATACCTTTTGTTCCAGACATTCCAACAGAACTTGTTACATTTAGAGCAACAGAACCTATTTGCACAACCTCTGGAGGCTTCAGTACTTCTGAATTTCCAGAGTTTGGTACAAAGGTGGAGTAGAGATCAGGAGGAGGTTTGTCTGAATCAGAAAGATATTCTGTATGTTTAATGTTACTAAAACGTGAAAAACCGAGTCCTTCTCCTCTTGTTCTACTAACTCCATATATCATAGATGCAATTTTACTTCTATCAATACCATAGTAAAGAAATTCTTGAAAAGCATCTTCATATTTTTCAGAGTTACATCAGCTTGAGAGAGGTTGAGAATCCTTCAGACTTTTATTTAAAGAATGTAAGTTCTGAACTTGATCTTTCAGATCCTCAACTTCTTCACTCAGACTCTTACTTTGATCAAGATTTTGTTTATATTGTTTTTGTAGGAGTTCAAATTTTCTTGACTTGGTATGAAGATCACTAATAAGTTCTTTAATGGTATTTATTAATTCAGTTCTAGGGACATTAGAAAATACCTCATCCAAGTCATCATCAGAGTCTGATCCAGACTCTGAGTCAGAGTTGTTGTCAGATTCTGTTGAGGCCATGAGAGCAAGGTTGGCTTCTTCATCATCTGAGGAATCAGCATCAAGTTCTTCCCACGTTGCCATGAGACTTTTCTTAACTTTGTCCTTCATGCTGTCCTTTTTGTAGCTGTGTTTCTTTGCCTTATCTTTTGAAGACAGCTTTGGACAGTCAGCAATGAAATGTCCAGTCTTCTGGCACTTGAAACAGCTCCTCTGGTCTTCCTTCTTGTCTTTGGATCCAGAACCTCTGAAGCTGCTTCCTTTACCTGTAAATATTTTGCTCTTTTTGATCCACTTCTGGAACTTCTTGGTCAGCAGAGCTAGATCTTCATCAGATTCAGATTCTTCAGCGTCTTCAGACTGTTCATCCTCTGAGACTTCAATTCTGGCCTTCAGAGCTCTTGAGGGTCTCTTGGTAGACTTCAAAGCTATTGACTTTGACTTCTTTTCTGGTGCATCCCCTAGAAGCTCCATTTCATGACTTTGCAGAGAACTGATGAGACTTTCTATACTCAGAACATTCAGATCCTTTGCCTCCTGAATAGCAGTTACTTTAGGTCTCCATTTGCTTGAAAGGCTTCTCAGAATCTTCTTCACATGATCAGCTGTGGTGTAACTTTTATTCAGAACTTGTAGGCCTGAGACAAGAGTTTGGAACCTTGAAAACATCCCCTCAATGTTTTCATCATCATTCATTTTGAACAACTCATACTGTTGCACCAACAGATTTGCCTTGGCTTCTTTGACCTGTTGATTTCCTTCATATGTTGACACTAAGGAGTTCATGATGGAATGAGCGCTTGATTTGTTGAGGATTTTGGTGTACTCAGACTGTGACAAGGAGTTGAGCAGAATTCCTCTGACCTTGTGATGCTTAGTGTAGATCTTCCTCTGGGCAGTCGTCAGCCTTTTCTTGTCAGCCACCATACCATTCTCATCAACTTCAAAAGGAACACCATCATCCATTAAATCAGATAGCTCATCATCAATTCCTATGATATGACTGTACATAATATTTTTCCACCTAGGAAATAGAGATGAGTCACCATTGAATATAGGTGCTTTAGAGTTTGAAGTACTTCTCTCAGTTTTTTCTTGATTGTAATCATATGGAACATTATTATGACTTGTTTCATCAGAGGTTGTTGGGGCCATTGTTTTTCTCTGGATCTTTACTGTGACACGGTTAGGTGATCAGAACACAGACTGTGCTCTGCTACCAATTGAAGGGGTGAGAAAAACACAAGAAGGGGGGGTTGAATTGTGTTTTAAGTGATTTTTCTTTTTCTTCAATACTCTTAAAAAAACTATCAGAGTGAAAATAAGTTTGCAGCGGATAAAGATAAAAGAGTAAGGAAGAGAAGAATCACACACAAGAATTTTTATACTGGTTCCTCCCACTAACAGGAGTACATCCAGTCCTCTCACACAAGAGAGATTTACTAACCACACAAGGTTACAAATGCTTAGACACACAAGTCTAAGACTTCTTTGCCTTTCACTAAAGGACTTCTACTTAGACTCTACAGCCTAAGTTTCTATCTAACTGATTGAATGAGAAAGATAGAACAACTTAATTCTACACTTAGAATATTACAGATAATTGCTTGAGAGTTTGTGTAGAGTTTCAGTATTGCGCACTGTTGTTATTTTCTTCAGTCTTGCAAAGCTTCTATATATAGTGAGTAGCTTGAGTGAAGAATCAAATCTGTCCGTTGAAGGAATTAAGACAATTGAATTGGGGAGATTTCATTCCCGTTGTAATTCAATTCTTGTCTGCTGGTAATTCCTTTCTTGTTTCCAATTTCCTTTTTTTTGAGCAAGGAATATCCTCTTCGCCAGTTAAGGAAATATTGATGGCGCGTGTGCATTGATTGTCTTGAAGATCTTCAGATGATACAGTCTTCAGTACTTGATAGGAGCAGAGAGGTCTTCAGACTTTGGTCTTCAGTATTTGTCCTTCAGACTTTGTTCTTCAGTATTTGTTCTTCAGACTTTGGTCTTCAGTATTTGTTCTTCAGACTTTTGGTCTTCAGTATTTACTCTTCAGACTTTAGTCTTCAGTAGTTGACCATTGTTGACTTCTTTGACCCTCTTCAGAATTTACTTTTACTCCAAAGGCGTTGACTTCTGTTCTACGTACAGTAGCTTTTCATTTGCTTATTTTTAACTGTAGTCCTGCATACTTAGAGAATACATTAGTAATATCAATTGTTTTTAATACTCTGTTATCATCAAAACTTAAGGAGGGTTTAGTAAAATCCATTTTGTTCTAACATAATCATCAACAATTACAAGTCCATACTTCTTCCCATTGATTGAAGCTGTTCCAACAGGACCAAACAAATCAATGTGAAGGATTTCTAGAGGTTTAGAGGTGGAAACAATGTTCTTAGCTTTAAAAGAGGTTTTAGAAAATTTTCCAATTTGGCATGCTGAACACAGAGCATCTGAGTGATAATCAATGATGGGTAAGCCTCTGACCAGCTGTAACTTGCTAAGCTTAGAGATGAGTCTCCAGTTAGCATGTCCCAGCCTTTTGTGCCAGACCCATTTCTCATCACTCACAGACAGAAGGCAAACTACCTTCTGCTGAACCAATTCAGAAAAATTTATTTTGTAAACATTGTTTTTCCTGCTGCCTCTGAACACTACAGACTTATCTTTGTTACTGATTACAGTACATGTGTTCTTATTGAACAGGACTTCATAATTACTATCACATAATTGACTTATGCTAAGTAAATTATGTCTGAGTCCATCTACCAGCCAAACATTATCAATGTACAGGGAAGAATTACCTATCTTACCAGTACCAATGATCTTTCCTTTCTGACTTCCTCTAAACCCCACAGTTCCTCCCTCTTTCAGAGTCAGGGTTTGGAACATAGACTTGTCCCCTGTCATATGATGCGAGCATCCACTGTCCAGGTACCAAGATCTTTCCTTTTCTTTGGATGTTAAGCATATCTGCAATTGAAATTATCTCAGACTTAGGTACCCAGATTTTCATGGGTCCTTTGGGGTTAGTCCTGAAAGGTTTTGGCTTCTTGTGTTTGAAGTTATGATATTCAGACTTGTTCTGATACTTAGGATATGAATCCTTATATCTTGAATAAGTCTGAGTTTCAGAACCTGAGTACTTCAGAACCTGAGTTCTCAAAGGTTTGGACTCAGATTTCTTCAGAACCTGAGACTTGAGGGTCTTTGGTTCTGATTTATTTAGAGTCTGAACCATTGAGCACTTTGGTTCTGATCTCTTCAGAATTCTAACTCTGTTAGCTTCAGGCACAAGGCAAGCTTCAGTTTTGCCTTTCTTAAAACATTTATAAGCAGAAAACTGATTGGTTTGCTTTTGCTTGCTTTGCTTAGCATTCTGAGATTGAAAATGTTTTGTATTGACTGGTTTACTAAATTTTGAAGTTTTAATAAACCCAGTCTTTGAAAAATTTGAATCAGATTTATTCAGATTCTGAGACTTACTAGTTCCAGGTTCTGAACACTTCAGATTCTGAACATTATCAGGTTCAGAGTCTGATTTCCTCTTACTTTTAGGCTTGGGACCTTTTGGCTTAGATTTAGGCAGGGTTTTAACATCTGCTTTCATCTTACCTTTAGGTTCAGAAGCTTCAGAGTCTGAGTTGTTCAGAACTTCAGACTTCGTCTCAGATTCTGACATTTTTAACTTCTCAGAGCTATCAGAAGCAGGCACAAAGCATATACCATTGCCTTTTAAAATATTTTCAGAACATGAAGGTGAGTTTAATTCATTTGAAGGTTTAAATGAATCATAGCCAATGACTTCACCTTTGTTTCTGATCATATTATACATCATAGAGGCAATTTTAGTTCTATTGAATCCAGTTAAGATGAAATCCTGAAGAGCTATTTCATGTTCATTAGGATCCTCTTCAGATTTCTTATGAGCCTCTTTTTTGAGTTCTTCAACTTCTTCATCATATTCAAAAATTTGATTCTGAAGTTTAAGATTTTCCTCAGATAGCAAGTTAGTTTGATTTTTCAAAGATTTAATTTCTTTTAACTTGCTTTTAAGATGACTCATAAGATCATTAACTGTTTCAATCAATTCAGATCTAGAGAGTTCATTAATTTACATTAATTTACAATAAAGAGTTCACTCAAATATTACATCACATTGTAATATTACATCCAAAGTTAATACAATTCTCTTATTACATGTACATCAAGTATCACAACATATAATACATCCATATAATACAGTCATCCATAACATATAACAACAGCACGATCAGTCCGTAGCCTTTTCCTTACCCTTGTTGCGTGCTGATTGCGATCCTGCCTGTGAACCTGCACCAGAAGGAATGGGATGAGACATAATGTCTCAGTGAGCTCTACCCAACCTACTGTTTGGCAACCACAGGGAACCTAGGGTCGCCATGCCTACCTTGGCAATTTAGGGGAATTCTAGAATCGCCAAGTCTTATAACCTGCCTATGACTTTAACTATAACCTACCTATAACTGTAAACTTCCTGTGACTGTAACTATAACAACTTTAACTATAACTATAAATCATAAAACGAATAAAGTGTTTTATGTTAGCTGTTAGCGTTGAACAAACAATTATCTGAGTTCATTTTACGGAGGGCACCCCGGGTGGAGCAACCCCGAGATACGTCTCCCTATAAACCGGTGAAATTCCTATCATATCAGGCTAACACCGGACTCCCTATGAAACGTGTGGACAACCCTCTCGGAGAAGTCCCATCCGGCGAATCCCGGAGTCTGATGAACACGCCCTATGACTGTGAAACGTGCAAGCACGCCAATATCTTTGAATATTTCTTTAACTTTGACATATAATCATATAATCCGTGCTATGATCGTATAACATTCCTATGACCTATAACATATAACCTATGATTCTTGGCTCATCGTTCTCATGAGTCACCTATGATTGTTGGAGAACCAACACTATAACCATATCTTTAACTATGATTGATGAAATATTCCCATGCCTATGTATTCCAAAGGAACACTTCTATAACTTTGTTCACCTCTTTAGGCTCTCAATTAATCAAGCTATAAGCCTTCCCTAATGATCTAATCATGCTCTAAGGGATAGGTCCTTTAACATTTAAAAGGGATACATAGCCATTACACATCGCTTAATGAGTTTGGGATAGCATTGGATGGCTGAAATGGTGCAATAGAAGTTGAAAATTTTTCTCATTCTGTCCCCTTCAAAATCGTGACACGATTTTGGAATCGTGTCACGATTCCATGCCCAGAATTCGTGTTTTACACTGCCTATAAAATCGTGACACGGTTGTAAAATCGTGACACGATTTTACCTGCAGTTGGACAGCATAGGGCAATTTCAAAGCATAATTTTCACCATTTTTGGCACAATCAAACACACCCAAACATCATACAGCTTAAGGCATATTTCTAAGACATATTAACAACCTATAACATGTTTATACAAGGAAAAACCATCAAAGGGAATTAGGGTTCTATGATCCACAAATTTGATCAAATGACTATAAACCTCAAAACTTTATAAATTTGTTCTTTCATATTATCTTGCATCTTTTTATATAAAAAAATATTTTCTTTTTCTTTTGCATACTTAGGGAGAAAAAGGACACCTTGAGGTTCACAAGTCCATGTGGGATTGATATTTTATCACGAAAATAAAATTGAGCACTTGCGGTGACATCAATTAGCATCACCGCAACGGAGGACTTCCACGTGCTATAGCAACTTCCTGCAATATATAATCCTAAAAAAAAACTGTTTGCCTCCTTACCATGGCTGCAAGGTTGGGAGGATTTCAGCACCGGCTATGCTTTGAATCTTTGTTGCTTGAGACGGGCTACACTTTTCATCTAAGGCTACAAGTTTTTGGCCCACACGTTTTGATTTTATACGAGGTGTGGTGTTCGTTGGGATCTAGCTCTAGAGATTCTCTGTTATAGTTAGATGTTTTTTCTTGTCGTTTGATCATCCTCAGATGTTGTTGAATCATTTGGTGCAAATCTTTCATCAAGTCATCTAGTTTAGTGAAATGGATATACAGTGGAATTCGTTCATTGAGGAAGTGATTGGTGTAGGAAGGGTTTGGCTCAAAACAAATTAGAGTAGGAGATTGCAATAAAGATCGTGGCAGTGCTTCCGTCGCTAGTGGACATTGTTGATATGTGAAGCTCTCCATGGTTCGGGCTCGCATCACTATGGTGGTTTTTGCACCTTTTCTAACCATAGTTCATTGAAGAGACTTAGAAAACTTGAAGAAGGGTAGTTTTCGACAAATGACGCCATTGATCTATCTACAATCAGAGATGACAGATGGAGTATGCATGATGCGATGGAGCGGGTTTGTTCTTCTCCGGCACGGGTGGTGTACCTGCAAAGACATTGTGACGCTTAAGTCAATAAAGTTTCAATGTGAGGTTTTTCACAGAATGAGAGTATTATCTTGTTGATGTGGGTGACTCCTTTTATAGATCGTTGAGACTGTCACGTGGAAGTGGAGCTTATACGATTGCACATTTCCCGACGTGTGAGCCGGGTGGGCGTCTGATTGTAATAAAAAGGACCATATTGGTTTTGGGTGCTTTCCCCTGCTTCGTAATTAACTTACCATTATCATAGCCATTCATAGGGGGTCCATATTTAGACTCGTT
Organism: Medicago ruthenica; assembly: GCA_018208015.1. Classification (NCBI taxonomy): domain Eukaryota; kingdom Viridiplantae; phylum Streptophyta; class Magnoliopsida; order Fabales; family Fabaceae; genus Medicago; species Medicago ruthenica. Next base: position 63,826,774 of record CM031376.1, on the reverse strand, counting down.
CCAAAACCATGGTCGTCTTTTGGGGGGCGCAACCCGCTATACAGAGTTGGGCCTCCATACTATTGAGGTCTGGAAATATTTATTATATGTGTAGAACCAATGACCCTTACCCCAATCATTTGTTAAGAATTGTTCTTTAGACACCTAGTAATTCCCCACATACATCTCAAATTACCTAAAATGTCTCCAACCACATTTAATTACCGTTCGCACCATTATCTTTCTATTTTCTAATTACTAATTAATTGTTCTTTTGTACTGATTTGTTAATTTGGAATTTTATTTACCGGGTCGACTTCAACATTGTGATTCAACTTCAGCTCAGCGGAATATACCAAGAACAATCATAAATTTTTATGTTATTGATTAGAATATGAATATTTTTTATATTAGTTACAATGATGACTATTTTTATGTTTATCGATATTATTTACAATTTAAATAGAAGATTGCTCTCTTAAAAAAAATGTGTTTTTATTATATTAGAGCCAGTTTTTACTACAAGAGTCGGGCCTCCACTTTGATTGGAACGGCTCTGTTCGAAACAATTAATAATATTTTTTCTAAAGATTATACGAAGTATAAATTAATAAGAAACAATGCTTATATATGTTTGAGACTGAACCTAGGAGCTTTTCTATTAGCCTATGCCTATAATTTTATTTATAAAGAAAGTGTGGGACTAATGTTTTTTTGTTATGTCTCGATCAAGTTTGCAGCCCCTATTGGTCAGAATAGTCACCACTATTAAAAATAATTGTCATCTGTGTAGCCATCTGTTGGTGGAATTTCAAAGTGTTATAAATTTTCTTTGAGTTTATTTTATTTGTTTTATATTCTTAAACAGAAAAAGCTTATACTAATCAGAATCAAATGTTACAAACATAAAATATAATTTTTTTAATTATTTTCCATTCAATCAAACAATCAAACAATCAAACAAATAATTAGTTTCATTTAAGGTCGAATTGATCATCAAATTAGATTTGATATTTGGTTAAAACAATTATTAATAAGATTTTACTTATTTATCTCTCATACGAACCGCGAACTACTTCAAATGTTTTTTTTTCTAATTTCTTGAGATGAGGTGATTAAGATAAAAAATAAATAAATGTGGCTTTTCTTTCTTTCAAATATTTATTTCTATCATACCAAATAATATAAAAATATACTCTCATTTGAAGACATGGAATCTCTGATCTTTATATTCACTTTTGGCTGTGGAAGTACACTTATATCTTAATTATTTTTTGCTACCAATGGACATGTAGCTACCCGTGAATTATTTCTCAAACTTTAATTAGTAGTAACTTTAGTAGTTGATAATATAGTACTGTCGATAAATTTAATTTTGGAGCTGAGACTGCGGTGCAGTGATTAATTATAGACCTTTTTGCCACCTTTGATTGCCCATTTTATATATCTTTTTTCGTGGAAGTACACTTTCGATTGTTCCTTATTATATCGTATTTCTATCTTATCATGCGTGTCAAATCTGCCCTAAAAGTATAAACATAATGTAAAGTAAAGAATCAATTTGAAAAGAAAAAAAAATAAAGAAACAATCTAAGAAAAGGGTAAACCTTAAAGGATTGCAGTCGTAAGTTTACTTATCATACTCTTAGTCTTAACCTAAACAAGAGAACATTTTCAAGACATTAGAGGTAGACCAATAATAAAGTCTTTCTCAACATAACTTAGTTGGTAGAGATATTGTAATATGTAAGAGCTGAAATTCGAACTTGAGATTCCTCATTTATTCATTTAAAAAGTAAAATTTTGATAACTATTGGGATACTTGACTAAAAAAAGGTCAACCAATAAATATATTGTTGCCACATCACCTTGAAATATGACTCATTTATGTCTAACCATATTAATAAAAGACATCACATTTATCACTTATTTGAAGTTTTACCATTGTTGGAGCTAGTCATTGTTAGGTTTATGAAAGAAAAGTATAGGAAAGAAAGTAAGAATGAGAGTAAGAAACATAAAGAAGATGTACGAAGATAGAAAGAAAGAAACGTATTTGTGAAATTACATAAATATTATTAGTACTTTGTCTTCACTTATTTCACATTGATTTTACCTACAATGAACGATACTATGAGAATTACTTATTGTCTTTGTTGCTCTTTGCAGCAACAATCTCAAGATGTACTTAATGTTATGAGTAACATGCCATTGTTGTAAAATGTTGATGCAAAAAATTAAGAGATGATAGTTGGCAATATTTATTCAAGGATATGACAATGTTATATCATGAGCAACATGACATTGATATTTGTGATTTTTTTTTTGTTACGATGATACCGGTACGAAGTTTCCACCACCGCATACCAGTTATTAATCTTCGTCGGAGAACATGTGGGACACATAACGTGGGTTCTCACCTACAAATCGCACATGTTTAAGAAGTTAAAGTCTCTTATCACTTGAACTAATCCTTTGTTGGTATTGTTACTATTAAGAATAATGATAGTTAATGGTTAGTTTAATTGTTGGTTAAGAATCAAGTATGAAGTTAGTTAGAGCTAGTGATTAGGAGTGTTTGTTAGTAGTTAGTGGGTGCCTATAAATAGGCTTTGATGTACCCTTTACTTGCAACTTTCTCTTTTGTAAGATTGTTCAATATTATCAATACAAAACTCTTTTAAGCTTTTTCACCATTTTATCCATGGATGCCATGTTTCTCAACATAGTTACCATGATATTTGTGATTTTAGTTCTTCCTATATAGCACATCATGTGATCACTTTATATCAAAAAGATAAATTCAACATTTATTTTCAAATCAACATATTTTAATTACAATTCTCGATGTTGATGTAGGTTTACAAATGATAGTTCAACCATGAAATTAAAACTTGTTGTTTGAAGATAGAAAAAATATTGATAACTCATTGCTTTATCGTTCATCTACGGAATTGCTTCACTACTAAAAAAAGTTGAAACAGAGAGCAAAATTAGAGACTAAAAATATAAATTTGATCTTTAAATTTGACATTTCTAACTTAAAAAGCGATGAAATTAAAGATGAATTTTGTCTTTTTCCATCTCTAAATTTTTGTCGATATCTCAACATTACTATCGTCGAGCTAATCATCGGTGGCAAAATAACGATCACTAAACTCTCCCATGCCAGGGATCACATGAGAATTCTCATTTAGGGTTGCATCAATCTCTGATGTGACAAGTTTTAACATTGGAAATTTCTCACAAACGGCATTTATTCCTTGTGGTGCCTGCATCAAATGCAGTTTATATTTAGTTGATAAGTGCAAGAAATTCAAAACTCACAAGCATAAGTCATAGTAACTCACTGCTATTAAATTTAGGAAGATGATGTTGGATTCTTGTACACCTTTCTTTAGAAGTAGAGAGATAGCTTTCATTGCAGAATTTCCTGATAATTGTAACTATAATTAGACAATGCAAAACAACTCATAAACCAAATGTGTGAGACATATCTATGTGTGTGTTTTTTATATGATAAACATATATGAAATAGCATTATTATTTTTTGTGTAAATCATATATTCTTCGCGCACAACTGCGGAGACTGACCCCTCGAGCCTTGTGAGACCCAAATGGGCGACAATTCATAACATAAATGATTATTTGATAAGGGAAACTCGATTATTTTAAATTGCTCATGGTTAATTAATAAAAGAATAGACAATTATGCTAAATAGTTTGTTAAACCTGTAGCCAAAACTGGATCAAGTAACAACACATGACGATTTGCAATATCTGATGGTAACTTCTCATAGATTAACTGCATTACATTGTGAGATTATAAGATAATCATCAGACTTATTGTTGAAAAAAATAATAAAATGCAAGATGGATAGAGTGTATTTGCCTACACAAACCTGCCTTCCATTTGAGCCATCTCCAAGAATAAGAATTTTACCAATTTTGATTCCTTTGCAACATGCTCTCAATGCATTTTCCATGCTTTCTCCACTGATATTAAAGTTGGATTGAAGAGTAATTAAAGAAAAACTAATAACAAATAAGTTTTATATACTTCACAATTGAGGTATTAACTTAGTGATAAGGGTTTACTCTTATAACCTTAAGGTATTGAGTTTAAATTTCATGGAAGATAGACCAATGTAAAATCGTCATTGGTGTCATTTTAATTAATAAAAAATTTCTTTTTCCACAATTTTTTTTTTTTAAAAAGTTTGATATTCTTCATCCACCTAAAAATTTAAAGGAGGAAATTGTAGAAACCAAATGGTTTTGGCTCATAATGCAACACGTACATTTCTAGTTCTTAGAAACACAACTAACAATGTTTATTATATTGAGTAAAATAAAATAAGGGTACATGTCACAATTCAAAATGAGAAAATTAAGTTAGATTTATGAATATAAATGGTTATCCTACTTCATAAAGTTGAGTTTTGAACTCAAATTTAAAGGATCCACACACACACATCTTTTATTCTAAAATGGGATCAAAAACTTAAAATTGAGTACCTTCTAATAATTGATACTCCACATAGGCTGCTACAGAAAACAACACCAGAGTATACAGATCCTACACCCATATGATAAAACATATTACTACATTATTACCTTTCTTATTGGTAATATTAAGAAAATTTATAGATGAGTTATATGCAAGTCCATAATTTAAACTCATTTCTAGACCATTAGTACTAACAGATAACAATTTGTCTAAGAAGTGTGAGATTCTTAAAAAAAAAAAAACTATGAACCACGTATATTCCTCGGATCAGGCGTGTCCTGGTGTCGGGTAGGTTTCATGTCATCTGAGTCAGTGTTTCATAGTTAGAAAAGAAATACCTGTTGGTGTTGTGACTTGCTTTTCGGTAAAAGGAAGGTGACCTAGTCCATGCTCAACAACCTAATAAATCAATAAAAATTCATTATGATTCAACATTTATGAACATTTTTCAACATTACTTCTATTTAAACAAAACTTGTTTACCAGCCTAATAAGACGATCTGAATAAAAAACAAAATCATGCTTTGAGGTTCCAACATCACGAATTAGAGTATGCATTCCCTTTATCTGAATACAAAGATAAAAATTTGGATTCATATATTATTAGTATTGTCATCATTATTATCGTAAGTTTTTTACAGCATTCTTTTTTTTTTCTTTTACAAGAGAATATGACTATGAGGAAATTTTACCTGAAATGTAGAGAAAATGACAAAAATATTTGGATATATTTTACACATATCATGTTGACCAAGCTTTGAACGTATATTTTGTATTATCAAGTCAATAGCAACATCATTATCTCCTCCAGGGATGATTATATCAGCATATTTTTTTGTTGGAAGTACAAAATCTTCAAAACTGGGTTTAACAAATCTGCAATACTGAACATTTATTTTATAATCAGTCAAAGAATCTTAACATTTTTTTAAACAACTTTAAATAATTTATATGCTTCAAAAGAATTACAAGAATAATAATCTTTAAATTTAAATAATATACGCATAAATCTTCCATTATAGATTAATTAGTACATTTATGCACTAACCTACAAAATTGTAAATGTGGATTCCTTCAAAACAAAATAAATACATATAATTAGAGAGAGAGAAAAAATTAAATTCACTAACTTGGTCTAGAACATTCTGAATGTTCCTCCCACGTTCAATGGCGAGACGTTGAATCCTTCGTGTAAGACGCACATCTGAATCTGCATTTCTTAAACCCTAATAGTATTTTTAACTATATATTTGTATTGCTAATATTAAGTATAATTTTCATTGATTTACAATCTAAATCAGAATGAAGAAAACAAGTAAATTTTAATACAATAATTTCATGTTATTGAAATTTAATATATAACAATAAAAAGCTAAAGAAAAATAGATGTTGATACATTCTTTTTTAAGTTATGATGCATTGCATCCTTTCATTAATGTAAACATTTTAAAGTATAGTCAATTTGGATAAGATAGAAAATCAGAAATAATTAACCAACCTTCATCAACAAAGATCTTCATGTTCAAAAGATTGCGGACACGAGAATCATGAAGAACTAGTATCCCTTCTAAAACTATGATATCTGCAGGGTGAACCTACAAGAGACCAAAAAGGAAAAAGAAGGCCATATTGATTATATCAACATATTGCATAAAAAAATATGTGAAGTTTATATGAACACAATAATGCAATGCCATTACATTATATGATGCATCAAAATCTACTAGTAATTTCGATAACTTAGTTACTTTAAACAAAAAATCTCATTATCAAATAAAATTATACATTAATAGTAGGGTTAAATAACTTTTCAAACATGTAATATATACTTTCTTAAAATTTAGTCATTAAATTAATCTCTTTCAAACATCGTGGACCAACTCAACAAAATGTTAAGCATAAATCGAGACCATAAACTAATTTCAACATATATGGTGCAGCCATTATAAGAAAGGAGTTTCTTATCTCACCCTACTTGTTTCTAGTGCGTCCTACGATATTTTGGATTGTATATTCCGAAAGGTGTAAAATGTTGAAAAAACCCTCCATAAAGCCTTTATTTTTCGGATTTTAAAATCTGAAATGGGACGCACAATAAACTTGATGATGGAAAAAGAAACTCTCTTATATGAGAGATCATGTCTTAGTATAGATTAGTACCTGACGTGAAGGTTCAGTTCTCTTACGGCTATTGATATCATAATTTGGTATGGTAACAGCTTGTCCATGTTTTAATTTATCCATACAAGAAAGCATAAGCTCCGTATCAAATGCATCTGAAAGTTAAGGAATGAGTGGTAATTATTCTTCTAATCTTGTAGATTCAATATTTCAAAATAATTATACATTAAATCATGTCTTTCTTTTGTTACATAAAATTGAAGCAATGTACTCACCAGGATGATCAAAGTTGTAGTCATTAACATTTTGTAATATCTCGTCACTCAATGAGTGGTAAAATGAGTCCTACAAAATCATGTGTAGATGAATTATTAGTAAAAAATCAATAATCAAATATTTTCATTTAAATGGATTTGGAAAAAGATAGGCAAGAAAAGCAAACACAATCCCCAAAGTTTGTCCACAAATAAATTTAAAAAATAAAAATAAAAATAAGCAAACCATGTATGCTTGTTCAACAAAATTAAACAAAAAAAAATGCAATTCAAAGTTTAGATTAGTTTATTCCTTCGAGTATATGAGGGTTAGGATAGGCCTCACGGAAAAAAGAGACAAAATTCTCACATTTGTGATATGATTCAATCTCATACTCTTATAAGTGCATATAGAGAAAATAAATGGAGAGACAAAAAGGAGAGGATCTTTAATCAATTGGACAAATCTTTGTTGACAAAATATAAAACAAAACAAAAATATTATATCAAAGAGTGCATATTATATGGAGAATTAATTACTTGATTAATGAGGACAATACGTTGATCATGAAGCTGGCTATTTATCAAGTTGCACACAGTTGTTTTCCCAGATGCAGTTCCACCAGCAACCCCTAATTTTTTTTAATTTGTTTGAAAACCAAAAATTAGTGTAAAAAATTGAATCAATAATAATTGTTAACAAAAAAATATTTGTTACCGATGAAGAAAGGTTGCTTGGGAGATGGTGGAGCTTTGGAGGCATTAGATAGGAGAGAAGAAATCTTATTCTTGATGTTGAGATTCAATGGTAATGCAATCTCTTTTGGAGAATTGTTCATCTCTATTACTATCTATGTTTCTATGATTCTTGTGACACACAACACATTCACCTATGATTGAGATCAAAACATCCCAACACATATGGTAAGGAAGAATTAAACACCCTTTTTCTCTGCTAGTGTTTTGGGAAGTTAGTTACTATTATAATATTATTTTTTTAATTTAATAAATTAATACATCACTTCAAATTATTGGTTATTAGTTTCTATACATAGTAATAATTATGTAAAACATAGATGAAATAAAGGCTTCATTGTTTTGGTCTTAACTAGAGACCAATAGATATAGACTTCATTTGTTTTGTATGTCCAAGTATTACATGATGATGGATACAACTTGGATGCTACAATAGATAATACCAAAATTGAATAACAAAAATATTGATAGCTTCTTTTATAATTAAGTTATCATATTTCTTCCGGTTAGTCATATTTAATGTGATTAAGCTAGCTATAAAGATTTAACAATAATGATAAAAATGGAGATGCGGGGTTTCGATCCTCGTACTAGGTGACTTTTAATGTTTGACTCTGAAATGATCTCAGTTTGATTATTACTTACTCCCTTCAGTTTCTATTATAAGAAAAATTTATTTTTTTAGATTTATTGAATAACTGATATATTTGGTTTATATTATAGATCAGATGCATAAGTTATTGAATAAATCTAAAAAAAATAAAAATTTCTTATAAGAAGAACGGAATGGAGTATGCTTTTTATTGTCAAGTTAGAGGAACTAGGTGACTTTGTGAGAATACTTAGCTTATGGTTCAAAACTTAGGGTTTTATGTAGTTTGGATCTTTTGGGAGGGTATCTAATTCTCCATTGCTTTTTCATTAATGAAATCACTAACTTATTGTTAAACTAGTTATTGAACCATTTCATTTACTTATATCTTTTTTAAGCTTCTCAAGCGAAGGTATATATATGGATTAGATCTGCAATCAACAAGGACAACGGAGTTTTCTCCTTCTTCTAGTACTAAGGTAATAAGACATAAAAAGTTTATATTGTTTCTCTTTACTTTGTTATCCTTTCCTATTGGTATTTTCATGAAAACCTAACTCTATTAAATAGAGGATTTTATGAAACACAATTCTAAATCATGAAGTTATTTATTAGTTAGTGTTTTGATTTGTCGGTTTACTATTTTAGATTGAACAATTGTTTATATATATGTTCTTTGAACATTTGTTTCTATTTTAAATTGAAATAATATATAGAGGTGATTGTTATAATATGAAACTATTTTTATTATTATTGGATGTGTTTGAGATGAACTTTATAGTCCATATGGATGGGTCGTGTGTCCATAATTATTTACCCTAATGAGCTCCATATATATGGGTCTTATACCTCACATGAGATGAGTTTTGTGTTCCATATGGATGAGTGAGTTGATGCTCGATAGGTTGAGATAATAATCATTTCATAGAAGGGGTGCATCTCCTTATAAAAATGAGATTAAGAGATTTATTTGTATTACTTAGATATTTTCAAGACTATTTTATAAAGAAAACAGATGCCTTGGCTGATTTTTCCGGTTACTGTATTGGCTTAGAACAATACTCATTTTTATAATTAGAGTTTTGCTCACGGTTTCATAGTGGGGTGGTTATTATATATTTGCTAATTAGAGTTTTGCCCATGTGAAATAATTAATGAATGGAGGATCGGTAGTTGCATAAGTGGGCAGTTCCTACATATCTTTATTAAAACCAACACTTAAATATCAAAAACGCTAGTGGCTTAGTGGTATAAAGTGTGTAAAAGGTGGGATAAGAAGTGGGGGCGGTTTTAGAGGTTTGTTGATGAGGTGTAATTAATGAGAGATTGATGTCTTGAATATATAATTTGAAAGCGAAATTAATCCAACAAAAGCTTGTGTGGCTTAATGGCAAAAACTGTAAAGGGAGACCATCAATAACTGAGTTCAACTTCTTGCAAGAAATTTTTTCATAAAGAATTTTTAAGCTAATCAAAAAGGGCGAGATTATGGTTAATTAGTGTTACTTGCAACACTATCTAACATTTAAATCGCACGAGTTTTGTAGAGCTTCATATATAACTATCAAATTGGCTATAATATTACTTGCGTTAGTGGCTTTTAAAAAAATGACATTTTCATGTGCTACCTGATTCAATTCTTTGCAGACCTTTTTTTTCATAAAAGTTAATTAGGTCCATCAAAAAGGGCGGGGTTATGGTTATTAGGTTCAATTGCATGATGGTGACAGACATGAACTGAGTGAAAAATGATTTAAGGATTGTGAGAACTAAAAAAAATTCAGAACTAAAAATTAGGGCTAATCATTAGGGTTATGGCAACACTACTTAACATTTAGTATAAATAGACTCTAATCCGTACGATGCATGGGTTTTGTAGAGTTTCATATATAAGTATCAAACTGGTTATATTATTAATTTAGAGTTGCATTCAAAGTCATAGAAACAATCAAATTAAGTGATGATTGAGAGTAATCGACATGCAAAATCTCAAAAAAAGCAAATTAGAAATATTCAGTTTGCATAAACAAAAATGAATATGGAATCAAAATCATAAATTAAATTCTATGAAAGTAATCAAACGTGGTAATAAACACAATAAAAATGATAAATCATAGAGAACACTATAATGAAAAGAAAATAATATACAAAAGTTTGCAAGGGCTGCTAAATCTATAAAAAGGAAAAGTAACTGTTACGTGGTAACAGGAAAAAAAAATAATGAAAAGGACTTGCTAAAAAAATGAAAAGAAACTGCTATGTAGTAACTGAAAGAAAACAAAAATAATAAAAAGGAACAACTATCAAAAAAGGCTAACAGCAAGGGTTGTTAAATCTATAAAAAGGAAAAATGAAAAGGAACTGCTACTAGAAAAAGGAGTGGCTAAAAAAAGGCCTTTAGGATTGCATATCAATTTTAGAAGCAACAATATCTTTATTATACTAAATGTTAGAAAAAACAATATCCATTTTAGAAGCAACAATATTTCAATAAAAATGTTAGTGGCCTAGTGGTAAAAGTTCTAAGGTGTTGTCATGTGTTACCCGGTTCGATGCACGGATTTTTTAGAGTTTCATATATATGTATCAAATTGACTATATTAATAGAAATCATTCATTAATTAATCGATTTTAAGAAACAATCTATTAATGGAATAAATAGTGTTTTAAAAAACTTACCTGCAAGGTAATCTCAACAATTTAACCATAAACAATTCTGAAATATAAGATTAGAACATATCTTCTCATCAACCATTATCATATTCATGCATTGTGTTTCTGATGGGTTAGTTTTGTTTGGTATAGACCAAACATGAACGATGCAAACACGCAGTTTTGGAAATACTCTCTCACTGGTTAAAGAAGCAATAGGAGTCAAGATTGACGTCATTTTTGTAATATGGTTGCATAGTGGGTCGGTTTGTGTTTCTGATGACTTAGTTTTGTTTGTATAGACCAAACATGAACGATGCAAACCTGCAGTTTCAGAAATACTCTCACACTGGTTAAAGAAGCAATATGAGTCAAGATTGATGTTATTTTTGTAATATGATTGCATAGTGGGGAGGTTACTACATATTTGCTAATTAGAGTTTTGCTCATGGTTGTATAGTGGGGTGGTTACTTCATATTTGCTAATTAGAGTTTTGCTCATGTGGGATAATTAATGAATGGAGGATGGACGGTTGCATAAGTTGACAGTTCCTACATATCTTTATGAAAAGCAACATTTAAATATCAAAAACGTCAGTGGCTTGGTTGTATAAAGTGTGTTACACAAACATATGTTACCCGGTTCGATTCCTTGCAGAACCTTTTTTCCATAAAAATTAATTAGATCCATAAAAAAAGGCGGGATATAGTCATAGTTAAAACACACTGCACATCTAAAAAATGTAACATAGACTACACCTTAACTTCAAAACACCAAGTAAAAAGGGTTCCCTCATAACATCCCTACACAAACATCATGTCTTTGATAGTATATCTCTATCTACAAAAAGAATGCAAGAAAATTAATTAAAACATAGAACAAATTAGCAACACAAAAAGCAAATACATGGTTCATAAATAAAATAGAATAGAAAATTGTAAAAGAAGAATTAACATAAATTTTTGCTTCGTTGAACTTATGGTTTCTTGTTCCTGTTCGTGCCTCTCCTCCAAGGGGATTAATTTTATTTAGTTATCAATTAGAATACTATTAAATTCTTAAAAAAATAGAATATGATTAACAAAAAGGATACATAATATAGAATCCATTGACTACCTTTATTCCAATTTTGGTGTGTTGAGTCTCTTAAATAATGGGCATTACTACTTTGTTGTAAAAAAGCACACACAACAATGAGTTGTGAGCAGCAAGTTTGTAGATAGAAAATTTAACAAATGAATAAAAATCAAGTTGACATAGATTGTTCTGTCGGACACAATATTGTATTTGACCGTCACAATAAGCCGAGGATAATTAAAAGAAATCCAGCTGTCGTACCCCAATTTTTGACCCAATTCTGACTCGTTTAAATCGCCTTTTTAAGGCCGAGAATTTTCGTCGTTTCAGACGAAATTTCGGCAGGGAGGTATTTTAAAATACCTCATTTAGGGTTTCAAAAGCGATAGTTTTAATTTTATGGTTATTTTATTTTTACTTTAGTTTTTTATTATTATTTTATTAATTTCATTTTTTTTATTGTTGCTGTTAATTATATTCTGTTTTTAATTTATTTTGTATTTTTATGCTTTTGATTTTATCATTTTAATTACTTAATTAATTAATAAACAGATCCATCACTTTCTTCATTAGTTTTTTGTCCCTTTTGCTTGGTTTCTTGCCATTTTTCTGATTAAGCCACAGATCCCATCTCAACAGCTCTGGACACTGCCTCTTTTGTGCATCCATTTTCAATAAAAACACAACAAAATCAGAGATAAGTGTAGTACCCTAATTTTGTCCTAAGCATTTGAAAACAAAATCAAAAAAAATCAAAGAGGGAGAAAAAAGTCAAAGTCAACAAAAGTCAACAGAAAAGTCAACATTTCAAAAATGCTGACTTCGCACTGCGAAGTCTGCGATTTTTCTGCAGATTTTTGGTTTCTTTGATTTAATTCCAGAATTTGTTGCGTATTATTTCCATATTTATTTTAATCAGCATTCATGGCTATTTGGGCCAAGCAAAACCAGAGTTGAAGGACTTGCCATTAATGCCAAGGTTGGAAGCTTTTTCTTCCAACCTAGCATGTGACAAGCAAGTGGGCTTGCCCTTGGGCAGCTCTTGTCCCTCCCATGTGACCTGTTAACCACCCCAAGGTTGCCAGCCACCTGCTTGATGACTTTCCTCCTGCTTGCTTCCCCAAAACCAGTCAAACTAGCTGGATTTTCTCACTTGAAAAGCCATGAGTGCCTACCCTGTTTTTGCAGCAGCTTTTCACCCCTCACACCAGCCATAGGTTAGCCTTTTTCATCCCTCAATCTCTGCACATTACAGTGCACGTTTTCATTGATCAACCATTGGGATTGCAAGGATTGATCCCCAAGCTTGGCCAATTGCAATTCAGCTTTGTTTTTCATCATTACCTTCTAGAATTAGTTGATTTTTGTGGCTGAAATCAGTCAAAGACTTAACCCTTGGCACAAGGCAAGGTTGCCTCTATCCATTAGCATTTAATGCAAAGGGATTCAGCCTGATCCTAGCCACAAATCAGCTGGATTTTGGGATTTTCTAATGATGAAATAGATTTGGTTTTGGCCTATAAATAGAAGGCATTGCCCAAGGTTTCAAGGACTTCTAAAAAAGAGACACACAACAGCAATTCAAGAGCAATATACACTACTCATTCCAGCTTACAAATACTCACAAACAACCAGAAAAAAAAAACCAATCCAACACAAAGCTTTACCAAGCTCAAAAATCATCACCAACATTCAAAACCTTGCAAGAACCTTCAATCATTCAAATCCATTGCAGCTGGAGCTTTGCTAAGGAGTTCTGTAAGTTTCTAAGCTTTTGTTTTGCATTTTCAATTGTGTTTGTATAGCAATTTTGGTTCAAAACCTCTTGTTTCTAAAAAACCCCTTTTGAATTTCAAAGAAATCCCAAGGTTTTCAAAACATCAAAACTGGTCTGTCCAGTCCTTTTCATCCCAAAAACTCAAAGCTTTTCACTCACCTAAAAGGTCCTGAGTGTGTTCAGAAGTTGTTTCTGAACAAAAGTTCAGAAACAGCTTCTGAACTCAGAAATTCGCATGCTTCGCAGTGCGAAGTCATGGTCGCAGTGCGACCATGACAGAACTCAGAATCTGAGTTTAGGTGCCCAAATGGGCAATTTTTGAGGTTCTAGCCCAAGAGCTTAGAACCTAAGAGTTTTTAAACCCATGTTTTTCAAACCATAACAAGGATTTTGCACAATATTGACAAAATCACAAGTTCGTATGACTTTTTGTGGATAACTTGCAAAACAAGTTATGTTCTCAAACTTTCAAAACAGCATGAACTAACAAGCTATGTTCATCATTTCAATCCAAACTTGAACAATAAATATTGTTCATGATTTTTCAAAACCAAGCATGAACATACGCCAAATTTGTTCGCTTTTCAAAACCGTTCGCAAAATGAGCCGAACTTGTGCGTTTTCTAACAAAATCACAAAATCTTTCCAATTTGGGTTTTCAAACCAAATGTTTTGATATACCTTGGGATTTCTAAAAGAATTCTACCCAAAAACATGAATGAAAAAGGGATGGTGTGACGTATGTCTCTCCATCGCCCCGATTGTACGAATGCGTGACGTATGTCTCGTCGTTCGGGCAATCGTCATTCCCTTTTAAAACGTATCCAACCATAACCAAACCAAATCTTGGCCCCTTGTGGTCAATCCGAACCTTTTGGTCCCCCGTGGCCATTAAATTCGATCCCTCGACTCGTTAGAGTCCACTCGGTCAATGTTCGACTCGTTCGAGTCCATTGTACCTGTTCTTGATCTCAGTGGATCAATCGAACAATCGCCCGACTCGTTGGAGTCCACTCGGTCAATGATTGACTTGTATGAGTCCATTGCACCTCTCTTTTGGTCCCATAGCGACCAATTCGAACCCTTTTACCCTAACGGACGTACCTTTTAACAATTCTAGTGCGATTCATGAACAAACGCTTAATAAGTCTCCCAAGCGCGAGCATACAAGCTACGTTTTAATCGCAAGAATTCGGTTAAAACATCGTCCATTTAAAATTAACCAACACATGTACGTTTTTCTACCAAAGAACTACGTACGCTTTGAATTCTCCGACTACCGGGAGTTACGTAGGAGCAAGATCGACATCTTGTCAAGCGCAATAATAAAAACTTTTTTTCTTTTCTTTCGTTTGTTTTTATCTCTTTTTCCCCCCTTTATTATATTTTTGACATAAATAAGCATGCGCGCAAAACATTTAAAAAACAATTTAAGCTTTAGCCAAATAGAAGGTTCTCGTTGAGTACAACGGACATGAGGGGTGCTAATACCTTCCCCTTGCGTAATCGACTCCCGAACCCGACAATGGTTGCGATGACCATCCTTTCCTCATCGTCAAAGGGTTTTATTATCGTTTCCCTTTAAACAAAAAAAAAACTTAAGGGTTTATCAACGTTCCCTTTACACAAAAACTTTGGTGGCGGCTTCACAAAGGCCCTCCGAGCGTTTACGAACGACCTCGGAGGATTTGCGCGTCTTTTTCTCAGGGGAAAAAACGAGGTGCGCACAATAAGGAGGATTTTTTTTCTGAACAGCAAAACACTAAACATAAACACAACACTTCCTACCACCATAACAACCAAACCACAAACAGCAACACACTCAAAACCACACTTCCTCCCCTCACCACAAACCACCCACGCGGCCAGCAAGCATACCACACAACCCAGCACCACCGCGCGCAGCAAAACACAACAAACACACCACAAACTCACGCGGCCAGCTCCCAAACAGCACCCAAAACCGCACACCACCACTCCAACACACACACTCACGCGTACAAACCGCGGCCAGCAACACAACATGACACTAACACGCACGCAAATCAGCAGCATACACACACACACATCCAACGCCAACAAAGCCAGCACACTCAACACAACACACACGCACACAAACCACGACCCACACGACCCACACAACACAAACAGCAACGCACACAAAGCCTTAAAGCCAAGAACCGAATCAAAAATAAACAAAAAGAGGTAGTTTTCAAAATTTTTTAAAAACTTTAAGTTTAGATCTAGGATTTTTGAAAAGGATTTTGAAAAATCTAAGTTTAGATTTGAGAAGAGGGTGAGGAGAAGATTTAGAAAAACTAAATTTTTAAAAAAAAAACGGAGTTTTGAAACTCCGGCGCGGTGGCGCCGCCGGCGGCCACCGCGCCAGAAAAGTTTTCCGGCCACCGGAGAAGAGAGAGGGGCGGTGCTGATTTTGTAGTGAGAGGGGAGAGAAGTGAGAAGAGAGAAGAGTTAGAGAGAGAAATGAGAGTGAAAATGAAGAAAACTAGTAAGGGATGGGTATTTATACCCCCTCCCTAATCCTATGCGCGTGGGTGTATGCGTTAGCATGCACCCTCGCCCTTCAGGCTCTCTGATTTAAATCAGACAGCTGTGGTTATTTCCCCTCATGACCATATCAGGGCCCTCTGATTAATCAGACGGCCCAGATTAAATCACGCTGGCCCAATGCATTTTGGGCCTATTTGTTTTAAATCTGATTATTTTCTCACTTCCTGCACCCCCCATTTTATTTTTTACACCTCCCTGTTTATTTCTTTTATTTTTCTTCGCAATTTTTATTTCCCTTTATTACTATCTCCTTTTTTATTGTTTCTTTTATTTTTCACATCTTATTTATTTACTTATCACATCGTATCATGCATTTTATTTTATTTGTCATTTTACTTTGCATTTATCATTTTATTTATTTATATATGTCATTAGAATGCATTTAGGAATAAAGTAAATATAAATATGCATTGCATTTATTTTTTTTCATTTTTATAGTTTAATTCATAATCCAAAGAAAAGGGGATTTTTCATTTTGAGCCAACACCGTAATCTAATCCCTCGCGTTTAGTTTATTTTATCGCACTTAATTTCATTTTTGAGTATTAATGCTTTAATCCTTTCACGTTTTTTTTTATTTTTATTTTTATTAGATTATTATTCTATTTTCCATATACCAAAACATAAAAAAAAAAACAATTTTCTTTTTGTAAATGAAAATAAATATTAAGAGTTCAATCGACCGGAAAAAGGAAAACTTGGGTAGACACCCGACGCTTCCCCGAATGCGGAACGCGAGATCCCCGTCTCGGTCACGTTCAAAGCATTCGTCGTTCGATTAAATTTTTAACAAAACAAAAATAACAAAAACATTTTTCTTTTGTGAGTGAAAAAGGAAAACTTGGGTAGACACCCGACGCTTCCCCGAATATTCGGAAAAGAGGTAGACACTTCACTTTTCGAATATTCGTCCTCCGCTTAAAATCAATCTCAACCCACCAAATTTTTATTTCATTCACGCCCATGCGCGTTTTCAAACGGATGTTATCGCCCAAGCGCGAGTCCGCTCTTTTATTCAAACTTCTTTCACGCCCATGCGCGTTTTCAAACGGATGTCATCGCCCAAGCGCGAGTCCGCTCTTTTATTCAAACTTCTTTCACGCCCATGCGCGTTTTCAAACGGATGTCATCGCCCAAGCGCGAGTCCGCTCTTTTATTCAAACTTCTTTCACGCCCATGCGCGTTTTCAAACGGATACCATCGCCCAAGTGCGGATCTGTCTTTTTTCTAAAGCAAACTTTTTCGCCCAAGTGCGACTAAACCATTTTCATAAATAAAATCAATCAACACACAAACATTTTCTACAAAGAACTACGTAGCTTTGAATTCTCCATCGCACCAGGAGATACGTAGGAGCAAGATTAAACTCTTGTCAAGCACCCTAATAAAAAAACTCATTTTTAGTCCTTAAATCATTTTTCTTTCTCTTCTATTCTTTACAAACATTTTTTATGAAACTAACACATTTTGAAAGCTAATTAATTAATGGTTCCCGTTGAGTACAACGGATGTGAGGGGTGCTAATACCTTCCCCTCGCATAACCGATTCCCGAACCCGAATTTGGTTGCGATGACCTTGTTCTCGTTCTCAAAGGGGTTTATCGACTTTCCCCTTTTCAAAAAATAAAACTTCGGTGGCGACTTTACTGTCTAGCGAACGTTTTCCGCCCGCGCAATTTCCCCGCCGCTTCAGCTGGCGACTTCACTGGGGACATTAGAGAATCAAACCTAGTTAGTTAGTTAGTTTTTTAGTGTTAGTTTATTTCCTTCATGTTTGTTTATCTTTGGTCTTATTTGCTTTATTTGTTCCGCTTTATTTATTTTTTGCTTTAATATTATTGTGCTATTGTATCGGGGTTATTCAAAACACTTTTTGAGTGGAGCTCTGTACCCGAGCTTGAAAAAAACTAGGTTTAGGATGGTGGTTGCGTAGTATTGGCTTTCGAGATAGACATCTCGTTTGGTCAATATGAATACCCCGCTTAGAGATGGTCCTCTTCGCGAAAGGTCGTCCGTATAATGGTTAACCCGTTATTATGGCGAAATTCCGAATTGGACCCCTAACTCTAAGGACCTTCTTCTTAGAACCTTTTCAAATTTTGGGTGTTCGTATTAGCTTTCGAGGTAGACACCTCGTTTTGGTTAATGCAAACCCCACCTAGAGGAGACGCATTCGCGAAAGGTTGTCATATAATGGTTAACCCGTTATTATGGCAAAATTCCGAGATGTTTCTATGACTCTAGGTACCCCTCAAAACAAAAACTTTAGAGCTACCCTCGGTGAGAACCTTGATATAGAAAGCACATAGAACTAAGCCCTCGTAGGGAGCCTTCCCTTTAAGTTTCACTTCCCAATTATCCCTACCCACACAAAGCATACATGCATTGCATCCACATGCATAAAATCACTTTCTTAATGCACAAGTTTTGTTTCAAGGAATTGCAAAGGCTAAAATTGTGTTGCAAATGTCTAACATAATCTCTTGCAGTCCCCTAAAACTAATCATAACAAAAAAAACTTTTTCATGCATTTGCATTAGCATCATCCATAACATGCATACATTCGTTTTCACACCCAAAATTCATTCCCCTTCTTTTAACCAGAAATTCCAACAATCCAAACTGATTCATCGGCATTCGCATTTCACTCGAATAAACACACAAAGGATCATGGAGGAAATCAAACATAAGACACCTTGTTTGGGCTACCATTGCTCTCCGAATGCAAGCCTCAACAACTGGACTGCCGTTGAAATCCCAAAGATATTTTCTTTTTCAAAGTAATCATGTTTTTCAAATTCTTTTGCTTTGCCCAAGGCTTAAGGATAACTTTGTAGGGCACCCTTTATTTCAAATGTTGAATCATCAATAAAAAGCATTTCGTTTTCCACTATTCTTTATTCTTCCATTTCTGCATTTATTTTTCTTAAAAAAAAAATGATAATCCTTTCCGTTCTTTTGTTTATTTTTGTTTCGTTCATCCTTCTAAAAATAAAAATCATCATAAAAACACATGCAGATCCCTGAACAAACCCATTGAATGTGATACTGCTACAATCCCGCGTAACCTTGAACTCCCCATTAACCAAGCTGAAGAGGATGGTGGAAGCGATTGCGAGCTTCCCGAAGAATTGGCAAGACTGCTAGAGCGTGAATCTAAAGAGATACAGCCGAATCAAGAGCATGTGGAGGTAATCAACTTGGGAACTGAGCATGATATAAAAGAGGTCAAGATCGGTTCGTCTTTAAAGGCAAAAGAGCGTGAGAAGTTGGTCGAACTTTTGAGGGAATATGTAGATGTGTTTGCGTGGTCATACCAAGACATGCCAGGGTTGGATACCGAGATAGTTGAGCACAAGCTACCACTCCGGCCAGAATGCCCGCCGATAAAGCAGAAATTGAGAAGGACAAGACCGGACATGTCACTTAAGATCAGGGAAGAGGTCAAAAGACAATTTGATGCAGGATTCCTAGCCGTGGCAAAATATCCACAATGGGTTGCTAACATAGTACCGGTACCAAAGAAAGATGGTAAAGTGCGAATGTGTGTCGATTACCGAGATCTGAACAAGGCGAGTCCCAAGGATGATTTCCCATTACCTCACATCGACGTGTTGGTAGACAATACAGCCCGGTTCACGGTGTTCTCATTGATGGACGGATTCTCCGGTTATAATCAAATCAAGATGGCTCCGGAAGACATGGAGAAAACCACCTTCATCACCCCATGGGGAACATATTGCTACAAGGTAATGCCTTTCGGCTTGAAGAACGTTGGGGCAACCTATCAAAGAGCAATGATGGCTCTCTTCCACGACATGATGCACAAAGAGCTAGAGGTCTATGTGGATGACATGATTGCCAAATCCAAAACTGAAGAAGACCATGTCCTTCACTTGCAAAAGTTATTCGTACGTTTAAGGAAATACAAACTGCGACTCAATCCAGCTAAGTGCACCTTTGGTGTCAGGTCCGGAAAGTTACTCGGTTTCATCGTTAGTCAACGAGGGATCGAGGTTGACCCCGACAAGGTACGCGCAATCCAAGATATGCCAGCTCCTCGTACTGAAAAAGAAGTCTGTGGTTTTCTAGGGAGACTGAACTACATCTCTAGGTTCATCTCTCATCTCACCGCTACTTGTGAGCCAATCTTCAAATTGCTACGTAAGGATCAAGCCATCATATGGAACGAGAATTGCCAAGGGGCATTTGAAAGAATCAAACAATACTTGCAAGAACCACCTATCTTGATACCGCCCGTTCCTGGAAGACCTCTCATTATGTACTTAACAGTATTGGAGGAATCCATGGGATGTGTGCTGGGGCAACATGATGAAACTGGTAGGAAGGAACATGCCATCTATTTCTTGAGCAAGAAATTCACTGATGTTGAAACCAGATACACCCTGCTAGAAAGAACTTGTTGTGCTTTGGCATGGGCTGCACGCCGATTGAGACAGTACATGATCTGTCACACGACATGGTTGGTATCAAAGATGGATCCAATCAAATACATCTTCGAGAAACCCGCTTTGACCAGAAGAATTGCCCGTTGGCAAATGCTGTTATCCGAGTATGACATCCTGCATGTGACTCAGAAAGCTATCAAAGGAAGTGTGCTAGCAGACCACTTGGCTCATCAACCGGTGGAAGACTATCAGCCCATACCGTTTGATTTCCCAGATGAAGATATTATGGCTTTGAAGGAAGATGAGGTCATAGGAGATGATGAAGGACCCGAACCAGGGGCTCGATGGAAGCTTGCATTCGACGGTGCATCTAACGCCATGGGGCATGGGATTGGAGCCGTTCTAATATCTCCACAAGGTGGTTATACCCCCTTCACAGCAAGACTATGTTTAGACTGCACGAATAATGTGGCGGAATATGAGGCATGCATCTTGGGCCTTGAGGCTGCCATCGATCTAAGAATCAAGATTTTGGAGGTATATGGGGATTTGGCCCTAGTCATTTACCAAGTAAAAGGAGAATGGGAAACCCGTCATCCCAAGCTGATCCTGTACCATGCTCATGTCTCGAAGCTAATAGAGTTCTTTGATGAAATCACCTTCCGTCATATCCCAAGAGAAGAAAATCAAGTAGCAGATGCTTTGGCTACGTTATCCTCAATGTACAAAGTGAAGTTTCACAATGAAGCGCCGCTTATAAAGGTGGAACGTCGAGACGAACCTGCATTCTGTTTGTCAATCGAAGAGGTGTCTGACGGCAAGCCATGGTACCATGACATCAAAGTCTACCTCAGAAATCAAGAATATCCTGCAAACATCTCAAGTAGAGATAAAAAGACTTTGAGACGACTATCAGCTAAATTCTTCCTGAACGGTGATGTGCTCTACAAAAGAAACCATGATCTGGTTCTTCTCAGATGTGTGGACAAACATGAGGCGGACTTGCTCGTCAAAGAAATCCATGAAGGGTCCTTCGGTACCCATGCCAATGGACATACAATGGCTAGAAAAATCCTAAGGGCAGGTTACTATTGGCTGACCATGGAATCCGATTGTTTCAGCTACGCTAGGAAGTGCCATAAGTGCCAAATCTATGCGGATAAGGTGCACGTGCCTCCAGTCCCATTAAACGTAATGGCGTCGCCTTGGCCGTTTTCCATGTGGGGCATCGACATGATTGGGCCCATTGAACCTAAAGCTTCAAATGGACACCGGTTCATCCTAGTCGCCATCGACTACTTCACCAAATGGGTTGAAGCTACCTCATACGCCAATGTAACAAAGCAAGTGGTGGTTCGATTCATCAAAAAGGAGATAATATGCCGCTACGGACTCCCCAACAAAATCATCACTGACAATGGCACCAACTTGAACAACAAAATGATGAAAGATTTGTGTGAAAGTTTCAAGATCGAACACCACAACTCTTCGCCATACCGGCCAAAAATGAATGGAGCCGTAGAAGCAGCCAACAAAAACATCAAGAAAATCCTTCAAAAGATGGTGAAAACGTACAAAGATTGACATGAAATGCTTCCCTTTGCCTTACATGGCTATAGGACCTCGGTTCGCACCTCGACAGGGGCAACCCTGTTCTCCCTGGTGTATGGCATGGAGGCAGTCCTCCCCATTGAGGTGGAAATTCCCTCAATGTGGGTCTTGATGGAGACGAAACTTGAAGAAGCAGAATGGATTCAAGCAAGGTTTGACCAGCTGAACCTAATCGATGAGAAGCGGATGATAGCCTTATGTCATGGTCAGTTGTATCAAAGCAGGCTCAAGAAGGCGTTCGACAAGAAGATCCGTCCTCGAGAGTTCCAAGTAGGCGACCTAGTGCTCAAAAGGATCTTACCTATACAAAAGGATTCGCGTGGAAAATGGACTCCGAACTATGAAGGCCCTTATGTAGTGAAGAAAGCTTTCTCTGGAGGAGCCTTGATTCTCACAACAATGGACGGCGAGGAATTCCCGCGTCCTGTGAATTCCGATGTAGTCAAGAAATACTATGCCTAACAACAAAAAGAACGCCCGCTAAGTTGAAAACCTGAAAGGGCGACTTAGGCAAAAAGGGGCATCCCGGTGGACTGAAAACTCGAAAGAGCGGTCCAGGCAAAAGTTAGGGATATAAAAAACAAAAGAAAACCCGCTAAGTCGAAAACCTGAAAAGGCGACTTAGGCAAAAGTTGGGAAAAGGAAAAGGCATGTAACTACATTGGGGCAGTCTACTCCTAACACCGGCTGAAGAATCAATCCTTTCGCCATCCTCAGAAGCAGGGTATTGTGGGTTTAGGGTTATTAAGAAAGTAGCAGTCGTCATGACTCAATGGGAACTTCCAATGTTTTCCCTCTTCCCATCTTCATTTCTCTTATTCATCTTATGGAGTTACACCTTTAGTGTGCTACCATTCCATGTACTAAATTTTGTTTAACCAGCAATAAAGCGCATCCTTTTATTTACCTTTTGTCATTCCCTATCGCTAAATGCTATTTTGATGATACAATTTTGAAATAAAAATAATAACATAAAATCTGTTGAAATCATGATTACTTTGATTTGAAAACATCATAAAAGAAATTAACGACTTCCGGTGAGGTGTTGTACCTCTCAGAATTCTCAGAGCAACCACAAGTGATTCCTGTCTATAGCAGAGTCGACATCTACATAGCATACAAACTGCCCATGCAGGCACGAAATGTCGAAAGCTCCGTCAGCAGCCATCCATTTGAAACTTCAATAGCGATGAGTTTTTGCGAATGCCGAAGGATCGAAAACCCCAAACATCGTACCCTAACCATTTATCCCATAAAAACCCAAAGCCCAATATTCATTGGCACGACCAACAAAAGCCCAATTTTCATTGGCAAACCACAAAGCCCAATTTTCATTGGCACCCACATTTCCTACAAAGCCCAATTTTCATTGGCACTCACAAAAACAAATTCCAAAAGGCCCAATCATCATTGGCGCAATTCCAACAAAAGCCCAACCATTGCTTGGCACAATCACAACCAAAGCCTAATTTTCATTGGCACCTAATCACAAATAAAGCCCAATTTTCATTGGCAACCACAACTACAATTTCCTACAAAAAGCCCAATCTTCATTGGCACTCACTAACATAACTGACCAAAGCCCAGTCACCATTGGCACCTAATCACAAAAAGCCCAATTTTCATTGGCACCCACATTTCCTACAAAGCCCAATTTTCATTGGCACTCACAAAAACAAATTCCAAAAGGCCCAATCATCATTGGCACTCACAAACACCTACTCACAAAAGGCCCAATCATCATTGGCACTCACAAACACCTACTCACAAGAGGCCCAATCATCATTGGCAAACGCAAATCATAAATAAAACCAATTTCCAACCAAAAGTCCAACCATGCTCAACATGCCATTTGCTTCCCCCACATGTCAGCATAGCACATGCATCATATCAAATTCATTCATTAGCATGCATCTCATATTCACATCATACTTCTCCTCACAATTTCTCATGTTCCCCAATAAACCTCAATCAAATACTCCCCAGTGAGTCATCCTAGTGTTCCCCAGTGAACCTCATTCAAGAACTTCTCCAATAAGTTTTTCTAAAAATCCCCCAGCGGATTTCTTCCCAAACTGTCCCATCCCCCAGTGGACCTACTCACAACCACTGAAATTCCCCAGTTAAAACTCCCCCAGCGAGTCAACCCCCATAACATATCATTATCATGTCACCAGCGTCAGACTGGCGACAATCATATCATGTCATTATCATGTCACCAGTGTCAGACTGGTGACAATCATATCATATCATTATCATTTCACCAGCGTCAGATTGGCGATGATCATATCACATCATTATCATTTCACCAGCGTCAGACTGGCCATGATCATATCACATCATTATCATTTCACCAGCGTCAGACTGGCGATGATCATATCACCCTTTACCATTCCACCAAGACCCACTTGGCGGTAATCGGTCAAGCATCACTTTCCCCTAGGGATCGACTCTCAGCGTGAGCGGCTGAGTAAGACCACCTTTCCTCAGTGAATCGACTTTCAGCATAAACGGCTGAATAAGATCACTCTTATCCTCAGGGATCTACCTCCAGCGTATGCGGCTGGATATGATCACATATTTTCTCAGAGATCGACCTTCAGCATAAACGGCTGAATAAGATTACTCTTATCCCCAAGGATCTACCTCCAGCGCAGGCGGCTGGATATGATCACCTCTTTCCTTAGAGATCGACCTTCAGCATAAACGGCTGAATAAGATTACTCTATCCTCAGGGTCTACCTCTAGCATAAGTGGCTAGATAAGATCACTTATCTTCCTGGATCGACCTTCAGCACCAACGGCTGAATAAGATCGCCTTCGCCCTTAGGATTTACCTTTAGCATAAGCGGCTAGATGAGATCACCCTTATCCCCAAGGATCTACCTCCAGCGCAGGCGGCCGGATATGATCACTTTTGTCCTTAGAGATCTACCTTCAGCGTAAGCGGCTGGATATGATCAATCTTCCCCAGTGAAACCACGTGATCCCCAGTGGAGTCGGATCCTTTTTCTTTAACGAACTCGAGTAGCTTTTTGTTTTGTTTTGTCCCCAGTCAGGTCGTCTTCGTCGTTTTGCATTCATACCTGCATCGCGAGCATTCACAGCATTGCACGCATATCATTGCATCCATAGCATTTTCCCGTCAAAATTGGTCAAAAAATAATGTACTCTGTATTTAAGTCTCTTCGACCCGTCGAGTTAAAAACTACACTTTTAAATCTCCGTAACGAAGAAACTTAAATAGGGGCTGTTGGGTTTTTGTAGATTGGCTACATTTTGCAAAAACATCTACTAGCCATATGCTGGGACAGATGCGGTAGCATATGGAACAGCATTAAGTCTTGTGTTTTCGCGCCAGCTAGCGCTTTATATTTGTGTACGCAATCTTCCAAAGATTTGCCTGAAGATTTATTTTCCTCTAAGCTTGCTGATCAAGGCGCGTGTATCTGATTGAAGATCTGCTTGAAGTTTTATTTGCCTTGCCATTTGTTCCATAAGATATTGTTCTATATTTGGAAGCTTTTTATTATTTCTAGAAGATTGTTTCAGCTGGACCGGTCAATGTCCATGCTCTATTTAGAAGCCCAGACCCGTGGTATCTGAGTACTATTTATTCGTGAAGGCAAACCCTAGTTGGGTAACTAAAAACCGTGTGTGTTAGCAAAGCGTGTGTTTTAAGGTTTTTAGGGTTTTGTTTGTTAATTGTGAGCCTTGCTTGTATCTCCCTGATTCAAGCTAAGGACTGAGTTTGTTTTGAGTTGTAATTGTAAGCTGCTCCTAAGCTTTTAAGTATGGAGTGAGTATGTGTTAGCGTGTGTTTCTCTTGGTTGTGTTTTTGTGTTTTGTGTGCTTGTTAACAACACTGTCTGTGTTGCTGGTAGGAATTGAGACGGGGTCTCATATCTAGGAGTTCCTAGATAGAGTTGCCACTGGTAGGGTCTAGGTGCAAAGTCAAGTAGTGTGTCTGCGTTGGTCTTTTCACTAGAACTATAATAGTGGAATCATTCCTGGATTGGTATCCCCCAGAGTAGGAGAGTTGCTCCGAACTGGGTTAACAAACTCACCGTGTACTTTTTATTTCCGCTGTGTTCCTTTTAATTTGTGCTTTGTTACGTTGCGCTATTTTAATTGTAGTTCTGAGTAGACACGCGCTCGGACAGTTGTGCCAACATTGTGCACAGCATATTTCAGTCAGGTTGCCAGGAATTTCAATTGGTATCAGAGCAGGCACCCTGTTCTGTGTGGGTGAGCTCCAGGGAAAGAAGTTTCTGGCTCAATGGATAAAGAAGGAGGACTGGTGAACAGACCACCCTTGTTGGATGGGTCGAACTATGACATTTGGAAATCACGCATGACAGCATTCTTGAAATCTCTAGACAGCAGAGCTTGGAAGGCTGTGATCAAGGCATGGGTCCCTCCTAAAATAAAAGATGCGAATAATGTTGATACTGATGAGTAGAAACCAGAAGAGGAGTGGTCTACAGCAGAAGACACTGCAGCTATTGGAAACTTTAAAGCCCTGAATGCCTTGTTTAATGGTGTAGACAAGAACATGTTCAGGTTGATTAAACAATGTACTATTGCTAAGGAAGCTTGGGATATCCTAAGAACAGCTCATGAAGGTACTCAAAAGGTCAAGAAGTCAAGGCTACAACTGCTAACAACACAGTTTGAGAATTTGAGAATGAAGGAAGGAGAGAGTGTTCATGACTTTCACATGAATGTGCTAGAATATGCTAATACATTTGAATCCTTGGGGGAAAAGATATCCGATGAAAAACTGGTAAGCAAAATTCTCAGGTCCCTGCCTAAGAAATTTGATATGAAAGTATGTGCTATTGAGGAGGCCCAAGATATTGGAAATATGAAAGTTGATGAGTTGATTGGATCTCTTCAAACTTTTGAATTAAAGGTTAATGAAAGATCTGAAAAGAAAGACAAGAACATTGCTTTCATCTCCAACACTGATGAAGATGATGTGGAGAGTAATTTAGATACTGATGAGAGCATCTCTGAAGATATTGTGTTGTTGGGCAAACAATTTAATAAAGTTGTGAAGAGGATGGACAGACGCCCTAGGACAAATGCTCCGGACAACAGTCGCAGCATCTTTAAAAATGTCAACAATCAGAGGAAACCTAGAACTGATAACAAAATCAATCAAAGCAAAGGGGTGCAATGCCATGAATGCGAAGGTTTTGGTCACATCAGAACTGAGTGTGCTACGTATCTGAAGAAACAAAAGAAGGTGATGACTGTGTCTTGGACGGATGAGGATGAATCAGAAGAAGAATCTGAAACTGCAAAACATGTGAATGCCTTGACTGGAGTGTGCACATCTGACAATGATTCTAGCGATGAAGAGGTAACATATGATGAATTGGCTGATTCCTACAAGAAGCTATATCTCAAAAGTGAGGAAGTTTGTAGAACTGTAGAAAAACAAAAGAGGACCATTGTTCTCTTGCAAGCTGAGAAAGACAAACTTCTGAAAATAAACTCAGATCTCAATGATGAGGTTATCTTACTTTCTTCCAAGATTGACAATATGAACAAGCAACTGCGGATGATGAACAAAGGTACTGATGCTTTAGACGAAATTCTGGAAATAGGACAGAAACCTGGAGATTCTAAAGGAATTGGGTTTGACTACAGTTCTTTGCCTCAGCAGAAACAACTACCAGTGAGACAGTTTGTGCCACCTGTTAATACTCATGATCATACTATGTCAAGACAGATGCCCCAGCATCAGGTGAGACAACAGGCATCAGGATATAGGCCCAGATCAAAAGGAAGGAATTATGCTTGGGTATGTCACTACTGTGGAAGAAAAGGACATATCAGACCTTTCTGTTTCAAATTATATGGTTACCCAGACAGGACCTATTCACCAAGACATGATCCCACAATAAAGATCACCAAGAAGCAGTGGAAGCAGAAAAATGATAATTTCACAAGCAACACTATGGATCCTAGAAAAATAGAACCAGAAGCTGATGAGATTGCTCAAATTGCTCATACATCTCTAAGAGTGTCATCCAGAAATGATTGGTACTTTGACAGTGGATGTTCCAGACATATGACTGGTGATAAAAATTACTTGACTGATGTTAAGCCTTATGCTACAAGTTTTGTGACTTTGGGGATGGAGCCAAAGGAGAAATAAAGGGTGTAGGAAATCTTGTGGAAGAGGGTCTACCCAAACTTGATAAGGTGCTTCTTGTGAAAGGATTAACTGCCAACTTAATTAGTATTAGTCAACTGTGCGATCAAGGAATGAAGGTCAACTTTACTAAGAGTGAATGCTTAGTTGCTAACAGTGAAGGGGACATCCTGATGAAAGGTGTTAGATCAAAGGACAATTGCTACTTGTGGGTCTCTCAAGATAAAGCAAAGTTATCTACTTGTCTAATAACCAAAGAAGATGAAGTTAAGCTATGGCACCAAATGCTTGGACATCTGAATCTCAGAAGCATGAAGAAAGCTATTGCTGAAGGAGCCATCAGAGGTTTACCAAAACTCCAAATTCAGGAAGGAAGTATATGTGGAGAATGCCAGATAGGAAAACAGACCAAGATGCCTCACCAGAAGCTGCAACATCTGTCCACATCCAGAGTTCTTGAGCTATTGCACATGGACTTAATGGGACCTATGCAAGTCGAAAGCTTAGGTGGTAAGAAGTATGCATTTGTTGTTGTTGATGATTTTTCTAGATATACTTGGATAAGTTTCATTAAGGAGAAATCAGACACTTATGAAAAATTCAAGGATCTTTGCTTACAACTTCAGAGAGAAAAGGATTGTGGAATTGTTAGAATCAGAAGTGACCATGGGAAGGAGTTTGAGAATGGTAAGTTCTCTGATTTCTGTATTTCTGAAGGAATATTTCATGAGTTCTCTGCACCCATTACTCCTCAACAGAATGGGATAGTTGAGAGAAAGAACAGGACTTTGCAAGAATCTGCTAGGGTTATGCTACATGCAAAGAAGCTGCCATTTTTCTTTTGGGCTGAAGCCATGAACACAGCCTGCTATATTCATAATAGAGTGACTTTGAGAAAAGGTACATCTACAACCTTGTACGAGCTATGGAAGGATAGGAAGCCAACAGTGAAGCATTTTCATGTGTTTGGTAGTAAGTGTTATATTCTAGCTGACAGGGAACCAAGAAGAAAGATGGATGCTAAAAGTGAAGAGGGAATCTTTCTAGGCTATTCTACAAACAGCAGAGCCTATAGAGTATACAACTCCAGAA
Source organism: Medicago ruthenica (assembly GCA_018208015.1). Classification (NCBI taxonomy): domain Eukaryota; kingdom Viridiplantae; phylum Streptophyta; class Magnoliopsida; order Fabales; family Fabaceae; genus Medicago; species Medicago ruthenica. The sequence continues at coordinate 63,797,206 of CM031376.1, read as the reverse complement.
CCAAGACAGTGATGGAATCCATAAATGTTATTGTAGATGATGAAGGAAATAATGCGATGCCAGATGATGCTACATTTGACGCAGCATCTGACCTACAGGAAGCGGAGAAAATAGATGAAGCAAGTGATAAGCAAGATTCTGAAGTAACTGGCCCAGAGAAGACTGCTCCCAACAAAGGACCATCTATCAGAGTTCAGAAAAATCATCCCATAGATCAAGTCATTGGCGATCCTAACCAAGGGATCACAACTAGAAGGAACTATGATGAGGTATCAAATTCTTGCTTTATATCTAAACTTGAACCAAAGAATGTTAAGGAAGCTCTAACTGATGAGTTCTGGATAAATGCTATGCAAGAAGAATTAACTCAGTTCAAGAGAAGTAATGTGTGGGACCTAGTTCCTAGACCAGATAATGTGAATGTCATAGGTACCAAGTGGGTTTATAAAAACAAGTCTGATGAAAATGGTACTATCACTAGAAACAAAGCTAGACTGGTTGCACAAGGATATTCTCAAATTGAAGGTGTTGACTTTGATGAGACTTTTGCTCCTGTAGCTAGGTTGGAATCTATTAGATTGTTACTTGGGATTGCATGCATACTAAAATTCAAGTTGTATCAGATGGATGTCAAGAGTGCCTTTCTCAATGGGTACTTAAATGAAGAGGTTTATGTGGAACAGCCTAAAGGCTTCATTGATCCTAGTTTTCCAAACCATGTGTACAAATTGAAGAAAGCTCTATATGGCCTGAAGCAAGCTCCTAGAGCTTGGTATGAGAAACTTGCTGAGTTTCTAATCAACCATGGCTATAGGAAGGGAGGAAATGACAAGACCCTGTTTGTGAAAGATGAAAATGGACAGCTGATGATTGCTCAAATATATGTTGATGACATAGTCTTTGGAGGAATGTCTGACCAGATGATAGAGCATTTTGTTCAGCAAATGCAATCTGAATTTGAGATGAGTCTTGTAGGTGAGCTAAAGTTCTTTCTTGGTCTTCAAGTGAAAAAAATGGAAGATACTATATTTATCTCTCAAAGTAAGTATGCTAAAAATATAGTCAAGAAATTTGGGATGGAAAATGCTGCTCATAAAAGAACTCCTGCTCCCACACATGTAAAATTATCAAAGGATGAGAAAGGTGTGGATGTTGACCAAAGCATGTATAGGAGTATGATAGGAAGTCTTCTATATCTTACAGCTAGTAGACCAGATATCACATTTGCAGTTGGAGTGTGTGCCAGGTACCAAGCTGAACCAAAAATAAGTCATCTGACTCAGGTAAAGAGAATTCTGAAGTATGTGAATGGTACTAGTGACTATGGTATGTTGTATTCTCATGGGGAAAGCACTGTGTTGTTTGGATATTGTGATGCTGACTGGGCTGGAAGTGCAGATGATAGAAAGAGTACCTCTGGTGGATGTTTCTTTCTAGGCAACAACCTTATATCCTGGTTCAGTAAGAAGCAAAATTGCATTTCTTTGTCTACAGCTGAAGCTGAGTACATAGCAGCTGGTAGTAGTTGTTCTCAACTGTTGTGGATGAGACAGATGCTGAGTGAATACAATGTCAAGACAGATGCTATGACATTATATTGTGACAATCTGAGTGCAATTAATATCTCCAAAAATCCTATTCAACATAGCAGGACCAAACACATTGACATTAGACATCATTTTATAAGGGATCTTGTTGAAGACAAAATTGTTACTCTTGAACATGTTCCAACTGAAGAGCAATTAGCAGATATTTTTACCAAAGCCCTTGATGCTAATCAATTTGAAAAATTAAGACGGAAGTTAGGGATATGCTTAGTTGAAGAATTGTAGCAATTAATGTGCAAGGGGCGTGCAGCTATTATTTTTTCCCTCCTCAACCGCTTATTGCACGTCACTCAAGGAGGTTATTGCAAACTTGCCTTTTTCAAAACTCTTGCACGCTATCATCATTATCTTTGTCTTAACTTCTCTCAACCTCTCATCTCCTCTCTTACCGCGCACATCATCATTCAAAAATCGTCCACTCCTCATACCTTCACATTCAAAATCATCACCATGGCTGATTCTACTTCTCATCAAACTACACAAGATCAAGCTGCTGAAGCCGTCATCACTGATGCGCAACCCCTCACCACTATCCTCAACGCTCCTACAAAGAAGCGTCGAACTAGGGCATCTGCATCACGAAGGAAGACACCTGCCAAATCTAGCAAAGCTACCTCCTCCACCACTGTGAACACCAGGTCAAAATCAAAAGGTAAATCTTCTACCACTCCCGCTGCTCAACGAGTAGGGCTTAGCATGGATGATTTGTACCTTAAGGACAATCCGTTTATATCTACTGTTGTTGAACCACATGCTGAACCTTCTGTCACCGAATCTGAGAATGTTGCGGTTGAAAGTTCTGTAGCTATGGCTGAAACCCTAGGTCCTGATAATCCTAGGGTAGATGAAAAATTAGTTGGTGATTCTTCGAATTCCCCTATCGAGCAAGATGTTACTACTGGTTCTGGTGAAAAGAATGTTGTTGATACACCCGTTTGAGACACCTGCTGATCCCCCTGCCACAACAAAGGATGCTGTGACAGATGCTCAAGCATCTTTGTCACATGCTCATGAGGAGCCTGATGTGGTGGTTCCAAATATCTCTGGTTCTGTGAGTGTCCCTGAGAATGAGTCCTCAGAGTCTGAAGATGAAGGTACTGAGACTCAGGATGTTGAAGATAATGCTGAGACTGTTAATCTAGACCATGCTGACACTATTGTTGTTGAGGAAGCTGTGCCTGAAGAAAGACCTCAGGATAAAACTGGTGCTATTGGTGTTGCTCGCAGGACTAGGAGCAAATCTGACAAAACTGCTACTCTTGTTAGTGAAGGAGAAAAGGATAGGAAGAAGAAAACTGTTAAGGCTGGGAAGAGGCCTGTGTATGGTCCCCCCAAGGCTGGGAGCAAGAAGGTGGCTCAAAGTGGTCACAAGAAGAAGAGCCTCAAAAGAAAAGACCCTCCCTCTAGTGACTCTGAGTTCGAGGTTGCTGAGCTTGAAGCTGCCACATCTGGTGGGGCTTCCAGAAAAACAATGAAGGGTATGAAGATACCTCTAACTATCCCTCCTGCCCCTCTTGATAATGTTTCCTTTCATCTGGAAAATGGTTCCTCTAGGTGGAAGTTCATATACCACAGAAGACTGGGTCTTGAAAGAAATCTTAAAGAAGATGTTTTCAAGTGTCAAAAGCTGGTTGATTTGTTGGAGTTTGCTGGTCTGATGAAGACTGTGAAAAATTTGGGTCCATGCTATGATAAGCTGGTCAGGGAGTTTTTGGTAAATGTTTCTGATGAGTGTGATGACACAAGAAACCCTGAGTATAGGAAGGTTTTTGTTCGTGGTAAGTGTGTGAATTTTTCTCCTATGGTGATCAATGCATACCTGGAGAGGTCTGCTGAGGAGACCCCTGAGCTTGAGGTCACTGAGGACACAATCTGCAAGACAATCACTGATAACAAGATTAGACATTGGCCAAAGCATTTGTCTTCTGCTCAACTGTCTCCTTTGTATGCTGCTTTGAATAGGATATGTGCTCAAAATTGGACTCCAACCACTCACTCAAATTCTGTTGCTTCTGGGTTGGCTAAGTTCATTTATGCTGTGGGAACCAAGTCACCCTTTGATTATGGAGCCTACATCTATTATCAAGTTTTGGAGCATGCTAAATCTTTTGCTATTAAGTTTCCTATTGCTTTTCCTACCCTTCTGTGTGGAATTATTCTTCAGCAACACCCTGATATTTTGATCAGTAGTGATGAGCCCTGCAAGAGGCCTAGTCCTATGGCTTTGGATTGCAGTCTGCTGTCTGAGACACATGATGCTGATGTAGCTGGTACTTCTGTCCGGACATCTGGTGTGCTCTCCAGAAAGCAAATGATTGCTGATCTTACTGAGACAAGTGTGGCTCTTGGAGCTAGGAAGGTGAAGATTGACAGGATCATTGCAGCTTTGAAGGCTGAAGCTGATGCTGAGGGTGAGCAGGATGAGGAAGAAGGAGGAGATAAGGCTGTTGCTTCTGCTAGTGACTCTGAAGATGCCTCTGATGATTCTGAGGATTTCTGATATTCTTGTTTTGTTCTGAATCCTTTTGATGTACTCCTTTTGCTTTTTGTTGGTAACTGGGCTATGCCCTGAATTTCTTATGCACCTTGTGTGCTTCTGGTCTGTAATATGCACTATCTGTGGTTTCTACGCACTCTTTATGGTTCTCTGCACTTTCTATGAGTTTGCCCTGTCTGTTGTTTGTCAGAATTTATGGCTAAAAAGGGGGAGTAGATTAGATGCATGTGCATGTGTGTAGCTTATAGCTTATATTCTCTTGGCTGGTTGTGTGCATGATTTGAAGCTTATATTATGTATGGTTATATGTGTTGAGGGGGAGTATAGTATATGTTGAGGGGGAGTACTGGTACATGTTTTGAGGGGGAGCTGAGCTCTTAAGTTTTTCTTGGTGTGTGGAAATTTATTTTTTCCCTTATCTATGTGATTCCACTATATGAGAGTTTATTTCTCTCTGGTTGTTCCTATGAGGCTAGATGTTTGTGTTATCTGGTGCATGCCTCTGATTCTACTTGCAAGCCATCTTGACTATTTCTCGCTTGGAAGTAATCTCATTATATGCTACGATATTTTCTTTCCTTGCTATGTGCCTATGTTGACGTGAAGGAAATGTTTTTCTGTGTATCTCCCAAGAAACTGGCTCTAGAGTGTTTTAGCCAAAATTGTGCCAAAGGGGGAGATTGTTGGGTTTTTGTAGATTGGCTACATTTTGCAAAAACATCTACTAGCCATATGCTGGGACAGATGCGGTAGCATATGGAACAGCATTAAGTCTTGTGTTTTCGCGCCAGCTAGCGCTTTATATTTGTGTACGCAATCTTCCAAAGATTTGCCTGAAGATTTATTTTCCTCTAAGCTTGCTGATCAAGGCGCGTGTATCTGATTGAAGATCTGCTTGAAGTTTTATTTGCCTTGCCATTTGTTCCACAAGATATTGTTCTATATTTGGAAGCTTTTTATTATTTCTAGAAGATTGTTTCAGCTGGACCGGTCAATGTCCATGCTCTATTTAGAAGCCCAGACCCGTGGTATCTGAGTACTATTTATTCGTGAAGGCAAACCCTAGTTGGGTAACTAAAAACCGTGTGTGTTAGCAAAGCGTGTGTTTTAAGGTTTTTAGGGTTTTGTTTGTTAATTGTGAGCCTTGCTTGTATCTCCCTGATTCAAGCTAAGGACTGAGTTTGTTTTGAGTTGTAATTGTAAGCTGCTCCTAAGCTTTTAAGTACGGAGTGAGTATGTGTTAGCGTGTGTTTCTCTTGGTTGTGTTTTTGTGTTTTGTGTGCTTGTTAACAACACTGTCTGTGTTGCTGGTAGGAATTGAGACGGGGTCTCATATCTAGGAGTTCCTAGATAGAGTTGCCACTGGTAGGGTCTAGGTGCAAAGTCAAGTAGTGTGTCTGCGTTGGTCTTTTCACTAGAACTATAATAGTGGAATCATTCCTGGATTGGTATCCCCCAGAGTAGGAGAGTTGCTCCGAACTGGGTTAACAAACTCACCGTGTACTTTTTATTTCCGGTGTGTTCCTTTTAATTTGTGCTTTGTTACGTTGCGCTATTTTAATTGTAGTTCTGAGTAGACACGCGCTCGGACAGTTGTGCCAACATTGTGCACAGCATATTTCAGTCAGGTTGCCAGGAATTTCAGGGGCAGCTGTCGTACCCCAATTTTTGACCCAATTCTGACTCGTTTAAATCGCCTTTTTAAGGCCGAGAATTTTCGTCGTTTCAGACGAAATTTCGGCAGGGAGGTATTTTAAAATACCTCATTTAGGGTTTCAAAAGCGATAGTTTTATTTTATGGTTATTTTATTTTTACTTTAGTTTTTTATTATTATTTTATTAATTTCATTTTTTTTATTGTTGCTTTTAATTATATTCTGTTTTTAATTTATTTTGTATTTTTATGCTTTTGTTTTTATCATTTTAATTACTTAATTAATTAATAAACAGATCCATCACTTTCTTCATCAGTTTTTTGTCCCTTTTGCTTGGTTTCTTGCCATTTTTCTGATTAAGCCACAGATCCCATCTCAACAGCTCTGGACACTGCCTCTTTTGTGCATCCATTTTCAATAAAAACACAACAGAATCAGAGATAAGGAGGATTTTTTTTCAGAACAGCAAAACACTAAACATAAACACAACACTTCCTACCACCATAACAACCAAACCACAAACAGCAACACACTCAAAACCACACTTCCTCCCCTCACCACAAACCACCCACGCGGCCAGCAAGCATACCACACAGCCCAGCACCACCGCGCGCAGCAAAACACAACAAACACACCACAAACTCACGCGGCCAGCTCCCAAACAGCACCCAAAACCGCACACCACCACTCCAACACACACACTCACGCGTACAAACCGCGGCCAGCAACACAACATCACACTAACACGCACGCAAATCAGCAGCATACACACACACACATCCAACGCCAACAAAGCCAGCACACTCAACACAACACACACGCACACAAACCACGACCCACACGACCCACACAACACAAACAGCAACGCACACAAAGCCTTAAAGCCAAGAACCGAATCAAAAATAAACAAAAATAGGTAGTTTTCAAAATTTTTTAAAAACTTTAAGTTTAGATCTAGGATTTTTGAAAAGGATTTTGAAAAATCTAAGTTTAGATTTGAGAAGAGGGTGAGGAGAGGATTTAGAAAAACTAAATTTTTAAAAAAAAACGGAGTTTTGAAATTCCGGCGCGGTGGCGCCGCCGGCGGCCACCGCGCCAGAAAAGTTTTCCGGCCACCGGAGAAGAGAGAGGGGCGGTGCTGATTTTGTAGTGAGAGGGGAGAGAAGTGAGAAGAGAGAAGAGCTAGAGAGAGAAATGAGAGTGAAAATGAAGAAAACTAGTAAGGGATGGGTATTTATACCCCCTCCCTAATCCTATGCGCGTGGGTGTATGCGTTAGCATGCACCCTCGCCCTTCAGGCTCTCTGATTTAAATCAGACAGCTGTGGTTATTTCCCCTCATGACCATATCAGGGCCCTCTGATTAATCAGACGGCCCAGATTAAATCACGCTGGCCCAATGCATTTTGGGCCTATTTGTTTTAAATCTGATTATTTTCTCACTTCCTGCACCCCCTATTTTATTTTTACACCTCCCTGTTTATTTCTTTTATTTTTCTTCGCAATTTTTATTTCCCTTTATTACTATCTCCTTTTTTATTGTTTCTTTTATTTTTCACATCTTATTTATTTACTTATCACATCGTATCATGCATTTTATTTTATTTGTCATTTTACTTTGCATTTATCATTTTATTTATTTATATATGTCATTAGAATGCATTTAGGAATAAAGTAAATATAAATATGCATTGCATTTATTTTTTTTCATTTTTATAGTTTAATTCATAATCCAAAGAAAAGGGGATTTTTCATTTTGAGCCAACACCGTAATCTAATCCCTCGCGTTTAGTTTATTTTATCGCACTTAATTTCATTTTTGAGTATTAATGCTTTAATCCTTTCACGTTTTTTTTTATTTTTATTTTTATTAGATTATTATTCTATTTTCCATATACCAAAACATAAAAAAAAAAAACAATTTTCTTTTTGTAAATGAAAATAAATATTAAGAGTTCAATCGACCGGAAAAAGGAAAACTTGGGTAGACACCCGACGCTTCCCCGAATGCGGAACGCGAGATCCCCGTCTCGGTCACGTTCAAAGCATTCGTCGTTCGATTAAATTTTTAACAAAACAAAAATAACAAAAACATTTTTCTTTTGTGAGTGAAAAAGGAAAACTTGGGTAGACACCCGACGCTTCCCCGAATATTCGGAAAAGAGGTAGACACTTCACTTTTCGAATATTCGTCCTCCGCTTAAAATCAATCTCAACCCACCAAATTTTTATTTCATTCACGCCCATGCGCGTTTTCAAACGGATGTCATCGCCCAAGCGCGAGTCCGCTCTTTTATTCAAACTTCTTTCACGCCCATGCGCGTTTTCAAACGGATGTCATCGCCCAAGCGCGAGTCCGCTCTTTTATTCAAACTTCTTTCACGCCCATGCGCGTTTTCAAACGGATGTCATCGCCCAAGCGCGAGTCCGCTCTTTTATTCAAACTTCTTTCACGCCCATGCGCGTTTTCAAACGGATACCATCGCCCAAGTGCGGATCGGTCTTTTTCTAAAGCAAACTTTTTCGCCCAAGTGCGACTAAACCATTTTCATAAATAAAATCAATCAACACACAAACATTTTCTACAAAGAACTACGTAGCTTTGAATTCTCCATCGCACCAGGAGATACGTAGGAGCAAGATTAAACTCTTGTCAAGCACCCTAATAAAAAAACTCATTTTTAGTCCTTAAATCATTTTTCTTTCTCTTCTATTCTTTACAAACATTTTTTATGAAACTAACACATTTTGAAAGCTAATTAATTAATGGTTCCCGTTGAGTACAACGGATGTGAGGGGTGCTAATACCTTCCCCTCGCATAACCGATTCCCGAACCCGAATTTGGTTGCGATGACCTTGTTCTCGTTCTCAAAGGGGTTTATCGACTTTCCCCTTTTCAAAAAATAAAACTTCGGTGGCGACTTTACTGTCTAGCGAACGTTTTCCGCCCGCGCAATTTCCCCGCCGCTTCACCAGCATTATAAATGGTTCTCGAAAAAATCAAAAAAAGATGCAGAGAAAAATCAGAGGGAAAGTGGCATCAACGATGATATAAGAGAACCAAACCATAAGGAAAGTCACATCAACAACCATAGGAAACATCATTTTCAAAAGAAAAAAATGAGAATGAGAAGCAGAAATGGTTCAAGAACATACCAAATAACACATTAGCCACAAATATCTAATCTGCATGGCTTGGTTGCTGCCACGCCTATTATAAAGTATCCCAGTGGTTGAAACTTTATTTTAGATTAAGGACAAAAGCAGAACAACTAAATAATTGTTACTTTGTAGAGCTTAACAGGACCACCATATCAAAGTAAAAAATAATTCACACTACACTATAAAATTTCAAAGTTACAAATAAAATAGGAAAAGAATCGAGAATCTAATGCAGAAGAAGATGAAGGTACTTGACAGGAATCACCTTGAGTGCTATCATATACATATTTAGTAATCACCTTATGTTTTAAAACAGTTGATGACTCATAATCCTGAAATTATGTAATGTTTAGGCCTTTATTTTTCCTGCTCAAAGATGTTGATGTGAATGAAGATGAATACATAATCAAATAGCAAGGCTAAGTTCAGGATGATAAATCAAGAAAAGGTTAATACCAAATGAAAAAACTAATTCCTTTTTTTTTGTATTTAGTTCCTTGACCATTTTTAATCCTATATTAAGAACTTGCAAGCTACTGTAAATTTATTTGTAAGACATGTTTTATGTAAAATGTTATTTGAGGGACTTCAAATTGAAAAGAAAAAAATACGGCTAAAAAGGGAGCTAATTTTCATGGATCATACTTAACATGATATCAAATACAATGGTTATATCAAATGAGCACCACTGATATTTCATCAGTTCCATACATCCTTATCTGTTTGCTACATTTATTTACCTCAAAAATATTATTTCCTGATATGAGTACAATGATGGGATTAGTAAGCATCATTGTTTTATTTCCAAAGAAAACCTTTTTATACAATGTATATGTTATCTTACCTAGGAAGATTGAGAATAGATGTTGCTATATTCATGAACCATTCAAAGCAAAAATACTATACAACAATTTAAGAGAAGTTCTTTTCCCCAATTTGTAAAATCAACCCCCCCCCCCCCCCCCCCCCCCCCCAAAAAAAAGGCACTAAAAGATAGTGGTTGAGAGAATACATGAGTAACCTGATCCAAAGTAAGATTCTTGTCCATCCTAGCTTGTATTATAGCTTTCTTCATTTTAGTTGATACATGATCATCTGCATACAAATTCTAGTCACATCATGTGTTTCAAGAACCTGCAAAATGGATTAAAATCATAGAAAGACAGTTACAAAGTAAATAAAAGAAAACCATGTCAAACCAAGGTTTCTTTAGATAGAAATGAATAATATAGCTAGGTAAGGTACCTCAAAGACACTGAGTTGCACGTATATCTCTATAAGGGATAACCCTTTTATTCACACTCACACACACTTATCAACAACAATGACATTCTCATCAGCAAGGTAACAATGAGTTGCACTGATGTCTCTATAAGGGATAACCCTTTTATTCACACACACACACACCTATCAACAACAATGACATTCTCATCAGCAAGGTAACAATGAGTTGCATTGATGTCTCTATAAGGGATAACCCTTTTATTCACACACACACACACACACACACACACACACCTATCAACAACAATGACATTTTCATCAACAAGGTAATAGTGAGTTGCACTGATGTCTCTATGAGGGATAACCATTTTATTCACACACCTATCAACAATAATGTCATTCTTATCAGAACAAATGATCACGACCAACATCAGAACACGATATTACATGAACAAATTGAACATGAGTTTGTGGCGTAATCAAAATTCAAGACTTACAAAACTCTATTTCCCAAATTGATGGTCGAAAATTTCTGTTTCAATCCATTGCCAATCAGCGGAGCTTGGTTGTTGAAACGAATTGTTTCCTCCCGCTGCTTCGTCTACTCTCATGGATCTTCCACTTTGACTTCTCAATCATTCTCTTCTCTTCTGAATATGTTCAATATCAAATAGTTAGAATGTAAAGTACCAAATGAGCATAGAATCAAATGAATCAAGGTTATTACATAAGAAACAATTAAACAAAACTCACCATGTTGTTCACAATTCAATTTCTACTATCTACCTTAGAACACATAGAAGACCTGTTGAAAACACAAATTTATGATTATAAATAACAGTGACACAAAATCAAGACCTTCAACCCCCAAAATATATAAATCAAGATATCGGTGGGTATCCAAAATCAAACTCAAAATCAAATTTTTCATAAACTTTCAAAAGATCATGATTATCCCCTAAAAATCCCTAAAAACAAATAGAAAACGAAATTCAAGCGATACCGTTTAGCTTGCAATCACGACGATAATGCAAATCAATGAAAGGAAATAGTAGAGGAATTGAGATGCCGAGATCGATCCCAAATCTCATTGAACCCCAACAGTAAACACGTTGATCAGAGGGATAAGGAGTTGCAATGGTTTCTTTCTCTTTCGTCGGCGATGCACGTTGCAGTGACACACACACAGAGAACGATGTAAAATATTTTATATGGTGTAGCAGCTTCGTCTTAAAAAAAAAAAAAAGGATTACACATGTGAATGAGAAAGAGAGATGGTGGTGGAGGATGAAGAAGTAGATCACAAATGAATGTGGCATCATCAATTGAAGGAAGAAAGAAGGGATGTAGCAAGCAGATCAAAGAAAGATACACCTAGAAAGTGGCAGACAAAATCATGAAACAACCTAGAAAGTGTACAAATTGGTTTCTTCCATGCATTGAGCAGCGCATTGCTGTTGATATTGAGTGGCTCGAGACTAAAAAACGTGTGGAATTAGTTAGTGGGTCAAGGTTTTTAAATGCAAAGAAGGTTCAATCAATAAATGCTAGCCTATATAGAGCCACGCACACCATTTGGAAAACGTGACATTGATTGGCTCATACCAATGAAAAACGTGAGTGGGCTAGGGTGAGTGGCTCAAGTCTAATGCAAATAAAACAACAAATTGGAGGGAAATGACTTGATATTCAGGGGTAAATTTGTCATTTTGGATGCTAGGTCTGCATTGGGGCTTCAATTAGGGTTAGGGTTTTTACAATCAGACCACCTTAGATTTATAGTAAGTAAGATAAGATAAAGATAAATATTAGGTTTTATCACTTTGTCATATCATCTAAAAAAAAATCGATTTAATAATTCTTTTTTATCTTTCGATAGTTTCATATATTGATCCACACTCATACCGACTTAGGTTTACATGTAATAATTTGTGTGTGTACTTGTACTCATTTTAAGAGATTTTATTCTGTTAATTGTAAATAATTTTTTCAACCCGATGAGTATGAGTTCAGTTGTCGTTCCTAAGTGCATGTATTTAATGGGATAAATTTTTTAAAATTTGAGTTTGGCCTAAATCTATCCTATAAAGTCGGATTAATGGGATAATTTTTTAAAAATTTGAGTTTGGCCTATATCTATCCTATAAAGTCGGATTGAAAGTTGAAGGATATCTCGTTTAATGTTTGACTGTGTAACCTCATCCTCCTCATGATTATGACTTTAGATCTGAAGTGTAATACACTGACTTGATAGAGAATGACTCAATAAATATTGGATGTACTTCGATATTATCTTAAATCTTTTATTGGTTCACAAAATTGACTTGATGTAATGTAAGAGTATGATGTTTGATCTAAGTGGTTTGATAGCAAATAGCTCAATCGATCTTAAATAAAATTTAATCTTATCTTTACATTTGGATCGATTCTGTTTCAACTCCACAAAATTGGCTTTCGAAGGTTGGGAATGGTTTTTTGTTTTCTTTCTACAATTTTCAAGTCTCCACATTACCCTAACTCAAAGCCCTAATTTCATTGATCAGAAACAACTATGTAGAACATAGATGAACTAAATGCTTCATTGTTTTGGTCTTAACTAGAGACCAATAGATATGGGTTTGATTAGTTTTGTATGTCCAAGTGTTACATACATAGTGGATGAGATCATTGGATGCAACGGTGGATAATATTACCAACATTGGGAGAACAAAAAACGTTGATAGCTTCTTTTATAATTAATTATCATATTTCTTCCGATTAATCATATTAAATATGACTAAGTTATAAATATTTAAAAACAGGACAAAACATAGTTGTTTTTCTTTATGTGTCTTTCGCATGGTTCTTATTTAAAAAATAATAATATTCTTTTGTTATAATAAACGTTAAGAAAATGATGAATTTGAAAAATTATGGATAGTTTAGTTAAAAGCACTAAAGAAAAGCTTCTAAATTTTGTCCTTGAAACTTCTAAAAAATGTTCTTAAAAATGATGATAAAAATGGAGATGCGGGGTATCGATCCCCGTACCTCTCGCATGCTAAGCGAGCGCTCTACCATCTGAGCTACATCCCCATGTAGTTTAAAATTATTCTTTAATAAAAAGAATTGAGAGTGGCAGAAGGAGTTAGACTCCCACAATAATGAGCCAATGTTTTATTCTCCTGTGAGAGATATGTCATATTTAACGTTCAACAGTGCCTCAAGTAATATTATTATCAGATAAAGAAAACTATAGAAATTCAACAAAAAAAAACGTTATATATGTGAATTCAACTCATATCCCACAAGATTGGATTTGAATTTTGTTGTTGATGAAAAAATTGTCATTGTGGATATTATATAAATACAGCTTTGAGCACTCTTTTAGTTGAGTTTAGGGTTGTTTGCGATCCGGTTTGGATCGGTTTTGAGGCAAAAAGTCAACCAATCCAAAATAAAAATCACATGCAGTTTGGTTCGGTTTGGATGATTATTCTAAAAAAATCCAATCCGATCTGATCCAAATATATGCGGTTTAATTTGTATTGGTTTTTGAATATCCAAAGTGCAACATGTAATTTTTATTAATATTAGTATTACACATACACAATAAAATAATAGATTTGATGCAAAATATAACACGAATGTATTAAAAAAATAACATTACACAAAGACAATGATCGATTATATTTGAACATATGAAGTAGTAATAATATGTATTAAATTAATGCAATATATAGTATTAAATACCAGCAAGCAATATATTAATGCAATATAATAAAATAATAAATAAGTATTAAAATTACCTTTTGCTGGTTCGGTTTGAAAAGTGATCCGAAATCTGATCTGATCCTAACGTTTTTTACAAAACAACATCCAAACGCATCCAAAAATATTCGTTTTTTTTTTGTTTTCAGATTTTTGGATCGGTTTGCAGTTTTATTTTGAAACGGTTTGGATTTGAATACCCCTAGTTGAGTTAATGGATTAAAGGAGTAAAAAGGTCTTGGATTTATCCCGGTTTAACTCAATTGGTATGGACATTCCATAATATATACAGGGGCCATGGTTTGAATCTTGGACTCCCCACTTATTCACCTTAAAAAAAATGAATTTCTAGTCACTAAACTATTTGACAAAAAAAAAGGTTTAAGATTTGAATTTTAACAAAGGAGAAAATACTAACATAACAATTTAACATTTCACGTTCAAAAGAAAAGGGAGAAAAGATATTTGAACTATTAACTATTTAGTTTAAGATTCGCATATAATTTGTTCATTAAACACCGGTTTAATTGGGAATTAGTTTTATGAGTAAAAATAGTATAAGATTTACCTTTGAATTATGTAACTCGAGCTAACGTGTCGAACTGAGTTGTTCGTGAACTTGAATCAAGTCAAATTTGAGCTATAAAAAAGTTCAAATTGAACTCAAGTCGATCTTTGAGCCGAACAAATTCTTATCAAGATGAATTAAATTGTGTTAAGTTCGACTCAGTTCGACTAATTTTCAGTTCTAATACCAAAATATGGTATATTTATAACAACCAAAAACTTATTTTAACATAAATTGTTTATCCCTATAAAAATTTCATCTTTCATTTTTAAATATACATTACTGGTACATGTGTAGCCTTTAACGACGAGGACTATATTTGCTAACAGGAAACATTAGAGACACCATTATTTGAAGAAACAATATAGAGGAACTAAAAATAAAAAATGGCAGAGAGAAACCTTTATGTTGAAAAAGTTAAATTTGATTTGAAGGGAACAACTTTTTTTATAAAACTGACAATCAAAAGAAAATGGTTTAAATAGTTAAATCGTCGACGTAAGGTTACGTGTTTTTGGTTTTTGTCTTTGTATCTTTTTTGTTGTAAAACAAACCCGATAAAGTTCTAAATGTTTTGCTTTTGGTCATTGTCGGCTTCATCCGTTACAAAAACGCATATGTGGCTAACGGAGGGTGATGTGACAGACGACGCTGATTTGACAAAGTAGATGTGACAAAGTAGATGTTACAAAAACGCATATGTGGCTAACGGAGGGTGATGTGACAGACGACGCTGATTTGACAAAGTGGATGATGAGTCACATAGTGCGAAAGACCAAAATCAAAAAAAAAAATTCGTAGAAGGATCAAAACTAAAATAATGCACTTTCACCGATTGATTTTTTTCCCCTTTTATTCTTCTTCTTCCTCTCTCTTCGTCATCTTCGTCACCATATTCATAAACTTGCCCCGAAAAAACAAAAATCCAGAAAAACTCAAACTAAACTTTATTAATTAATTGTTATGACCATTAGAAAACTAAAAAACTCAAATCAATAATAAGTCTTCATTCTCCAAGATCAATGTATTCTTCAAACTCAGATCCACAACAACACCAACAATCACTACATCAAACTCCACACTTTCCTCCCCAAACACTCTTTCTCCTTCTGTCACCCTTCCTCAACTCTTAATCTGCTCTAAAAAAAACCCTAAATAAACCTCAATGGGTACAACAAACTTTTGTTCTGAATCAAATGAAGTATACTGTTTGTGATGGTTGTGATTTTTGTTTGTTAATTATCAACATATTTGTTGTTGTCGATGTATGCAGGGTGTGGATTCATAGATGTTGTGGAAAGTGAAAGATGTGTGTTGACGAGATGATGTTGTTGATGTTGGATTTTTTTAATATTACTTTCTTATGAATTATAAATTTGAAGAAGATGAATTAATTTCTAGAAACGGGGGAAGGAGATGAAGATTTGTATGTAGAAGATTAAGGAAAAAAAGTTATTGGAAGGGACAAACTGAATGACAGGCATATAATTAAGGAACTCAGACGGACCAAAAATTAATTATGAGACCAAAATGATACCAAAAAGAGCAATCAAGCCTAAATTAAACCACTCAATTTCTACTCAAGAGAACGAAAATTTGTTTGCTACCAAAGACTAGAGTTTGAAAGGGGATATAATCTTGAAGTGTAATCACCAAAGAACAAAATCATTGTCGAAAAGAACCATGTTTTTGTGGAAATCGTAGAAATTTTACAGTTTTATGATCTATCTGTGAATTTTTAGCAGAAATGGAGCATATGGATAGAAGAAATGGTGAAGGTGTCCGAGTGAGATGAAAACGGAGGAAGAAATACATGAAGAAGATGGAAGAACCCAGATTTTTATAAATTTGAATTTTTTCGTCTTCTCGTTTTTTGGTTTTAGTCCTCTACAAATTTCATTTTTTGGTTTTAGTCCCTCTCATTGTGTGACTCATCATCCACTTTGTCAAATCAGTGTCGTCTGCCACGTTAACCATTGTCATGTCACCCTCTGTTGCCACATGTGTTTTTGTAATGGATGAAAATGGTAAGAACCAAAAGCAATACGTTTACAACTTACAAGATTTATTTTACAACAAAAAAAGACACAGGAACGAAAACCAAAATCACGCAAAATAATAAAGATGATTTAACTATTTAAGCCGAAAAAATGAAGGAAGTTCACCACAAGAGGGGATTGACATGCGAATTGAAAAATGAGATATTGTCTTCCATACCATAACCACCTCATCCATTGAATGCTTATAAATAGTATAGAAATTGATGATACTATATAAGAGAAATCAGATAGGGAGTAGATTTTATTGAAACTGATCAAAATAAAGCTTATGAAGCTCATTGTTCTCCATCCCAATATAAAATTATAACGTGACTTTCTCAACAACAATTTGTTGCTTCACTAGCACCACCATGTAATGACACGAAAAATTTGTCATTTCCAAACACTACTTTTGTGTTAAATGAGAAAGAAATTTTATTATGAAATTCTATAATCTATATAACAGTGATCTGACCTATACAAAGCTCTTGATTCATTATTATATAAAAAGCTTATTTCGTTTATTGTGATGATGGACCAAACTGTTGAATTTTAACTTCAAATTTGTGATCTTGTGAAACTTCATAATCGTGAAACGATTATAGAGGCGTGTCACGATTTTCTGGGCAGAGAGCATGATGTTTTCTGGAGACAAATTGTTACACGATTTGTGGCAGGCGTGACACGATTTGTGGATAGGGTTTTGTACCTTGGGTCGTACGTTACGAATCGTGACACGATTTTGGCCATCATGACATGATTTTGACTGTTACAGGTTACTATTTAAGGATTCACAGTTCATTTTTTTGAACAGAGCTTGAAGAGAGAGAAACTTGAGAATACAAAGGAGGTAATTTTAGGGTTGAGTGTCTTTGTAGTGAGGTTCTCTTGGGTTGGAAGATAAGGCAAAGAGGGTTATTGTTTTATGTCTCGGAGATAAGGTTTTAAGGGATGTCGCGAGGGAAGCTACTGCGGCATCAATGTGGGCTAAGTTGGATTCATTGTACAAGACGAAATCGTTAGCTCATAAACAACTCTTGAAACAACAACTTTACTCATTCAAGATGGTGGAGTCTAAATCAATCACAGAGCAATTGACGGAATTTAACAAGATTCTTGATGATTTGGCCAACATTGAAGTAAATATGAAAGATGAAGATAAGGCTTTGTTGCTACTTTGTTCATTACCAAAGTCTTTTGAGCATTTCAAGGATACCATCCTTTATGGTAAGGAGGGCACCACTACTTTGGAGGAGGTCCAAGCGTCTTTGAGAACCAAGGAATTTACCAAGTTCAAGGACTTGAAGGTTGATGAGGGTGGTGAAGGCTTGAATGTTGCAAGGGGAAGGAGTGAGGAAAGAGGGAAAGGCAAGGGGAAGTCAAGGTCCAAGTCTAAGTCCAAGGGGTTTGATAAATCAAAGTTACGATGCTTTATTTTTCATAAGCCTGATCACTTCAAGAAGGATTGTCCGGACAAGGGGGGCAATGGTAGTTCTTTCGTTCAAGTTGTGGTGGCGTCCGATGAAAATGGTTATGAGAGTGTGGGTGCATTAGTGGTCACAAGTTGGGAATCGGAGAAGAGTTGGGTTTTGGACTCAGGGTGCTCTTATCACATGTGTCCTAGGAAGGAATATTTTAAGACTGGCTCTAAAAGAAGGAGGAGTTGTTCTACTCGGAAATAACAAAGCTTGCAAAGTCCAAGGCATGGGCACCGTTCGTCTAAAGATGTTTGATGGCAGTGAATTCCTTCTAAGGGGTGTGAGGTTTGTTCCCGAACTTCAGCGAAATTTAATTTCCCTAAGCATGTTTGATAGTCTAGGTTATTACACTAGAATTGAGCATGGGGTTTGTAAAATTTTGCATGGTCCATTAATTACTGTTAAAGGGTCTAAGATGAATGGTTTATACATTTTAGATGGTTCCATTGTAATTGGTCATACATCGGTAGCTAGTGTAGCACCTCATAATAATTCTGAATTGTGGCATTTAAGATTGGGGCATGTCAGTGAAATAGGCTTAGTAGAACTAACTAAACAAGATTTGATAGGAAAAGATAAATTGGAAAAAACTAGAATTTTGTGAGCATTGCATACTAGGCAAGCAACATAGAGTAAAGTTTGGAAGTGGTATGCATCATTCTAGTAGACCTTTTGAATTTGTGCACTCAGATCTTTGGGGTCCTTCTAAGACACCTACTCATGGGGGAGGTTCATATTTTCTTTCCATCATTGATGATTATTCTAGGAGGGTATGGGTTTTTGTTTTGAAAAACAAAAGTGATACCTTTGAAAAGTTTAAGGAATGGCATACTCTTATTGAAAATCAAATGGGAACTAAACTGAAGGGATTGAGAACTGACAATGGTCTGAAGTTTGTTTCAGAGCAGTTTAATGAGTTTTGCAGGTTTAAAGGAATTAAGAGGCACATGACCATACCAAGAACACCGCAACAAAATGGTCTTGATGAACGTATGAATAGGACCCTTTTGGAGCGGGTGAGGTGCATGCTTCTAGAAGTTAGGTTACCAAAGAGTTTCTGGGGTGAAGCAATGACAACTACAGCATATTTGATCAACATATGTCCATCAACGGGAATAGAATTCAAGACACCAATGGAAGTATGAAGTGGGAAACAGGCTGACTACTCATCTTTGAAGATTTTAGGAGCCTTGGCATATGCGCATATCAAGCAAGACAAGTTTGAGGCTAGGGCTGTGAAATGTATCTTCATTGGTTATCCAGAAGGTGTGAAGGGTTACAAGTTGTGGAAATTGGAATCTGGTGGAGGATCAAGTCGTGACACGATTTGAGGCAGGTGTGACACAATTTATGGATAAAGTTTTGTACCTTGGTTCGTACGTTACGAATCGTGACACGATTTTGGTCATCGTGACATGATTTTGACTGTTAGAGGTTACTATTTAAGGATTCACAGTTCATTTTTTTTAGCAGAGCTTGAAGAGAGAGAAATTTGGGAATACAAAGGATGTAACTTTAGGGTTGAGTATCTTTGTAGTGAGGTTCTCTTGGGTTGGGAAACATTGTAATCACCTTGGGTAGTGAGATTTCACCATTGGAAAGATCAAAAGCTTCCCTTAGTGTTTTCTCTTAGGATTCATTGAGAGTATGGGTGACTTGGAAAATGGGTAGAAATTAGGTTTTGTTCTTTGTGAGCTTTTATGCTAATTTCTTGTAACCCCTTTGTATCACTTTCATCTTAGTGGATTGGAGAGTTGATATCTCCTCCACAGTAGGTCATATTGGACCGAACTGGGTAACAATCTTGGTGTGTTTGTTTCCTTCTTTCATTGTGTATCTTTATTGCTTTGATTATTGATGCAGTCGAAAGCAGAGGCCAGCAAACGCTAAACCTAGATTGAAACAAGTTTGCAAGCGACAAACTTGTGAAAATAGGGTTCCGGAATCCACCAGAAATTGAGAAAACTCCCTAAAATATTATTGAATGAATAAAAGTTGCCTCTTAGGCTACAACTGTTAAGCTAAAATAGGGAAATAACAAAACCCTAATGGTCCGAAAAATAACAAACTGAAATAAAACAAAAAAATAACAAAGTAAAATAAAACAAAAAAATAACAAACTGAAATATTAAAAATACTATGAAAACTCTCCTACATCATACTCCTCCACTTCTGAAGAACGACCCCGAGTTCTCATTCTAATAAAGAGCTTCACATGCATGTTGACTCCTCTAATGAACAAGAGACCACCCTCCTGAATCCCATTGAGTGAAATGCAAAGAAGAAGTTATGGATACCAACTGTGGCTTTACATATATTGGGGTGATCTTCAATTTTCTAACTCTGTAATTCATTAGCTTAAATTGTCCATCAGGTTCAGGAGGCACAATTGAAAGAATTTGATTGGATTCCCCTTCTTTTGCCAAAATGTCAAAATCCAGCTCCTTAGGTGATTTTTCATTCTTACCATCAGTTAAAAATAGGTGCTTTCCTGTTTTACCAAGAAACCATGAAAGACGAGATGTTTTTTTCTCCAAAGAGTGAAATCCACATAACAAAAGAAATATCAGACTCCAGTCTTAAAATTAATAGGCTTCAGTCTTGCAATTTTTCCTTCATATTTTCTAACATGAAATTCTTGATTGGAAATCTGACTCTCACAATGTATATTCCCTAGAGATAGTTCCTTAGAAATATCTCTCTCATAAAGCTTGGCTATTGCATACCTTGCTATGAAGCCACCTTGTCGCGGTGATTTTCGGAGATCAAGCTATTGATTAGCGTTGACTCACTAATTTTAATTCACGACTGAACTTTTAATTTTTTAAAAGAAAAGTGGAAAAAAGTTCTAAATTACCACAATTTTAAAGATTAAGGGTTCGGGGGTTAGTTACGTTTAGGGAAGGTGTTAGCACCCTAAACGTTCGTAGTACTCTACGAGAACCTCTTGATTTTATTTATTTATTTTGTGCTATAACTTGCTTATTATTTTTTTTAGGGACAGAATTAAAGAATGAATTAGAATAGTGAGAAAAAAAAATGTTTTTTTGTATTTTTTATGATTTGGAAGGACAGAGTCCTCTGCCTACGTACCCGTGAGGGATCAAAACCTCGTAGTTCGGGGTAAAAAAGACGTTTGATTTGTTTAGGTGTTTTTTATTGGTTTTAAAAAAAGTTTTAAAGATAAAATAAAAGCCAAGTGGCGAAATAAGATTGGTTTGTGTTTTTTAATTTTGAAAATGGTTAAAGTGTTATTAAAGTGGATTAATGGTTGTTTAAAGAAAATAAAAAGAAAAACGGACACTTGATTGAAAATCAAGGTTTATTAAGAAAAGATTTTTTTGTGATTTTTCATTATTATTTGCATGTTTTTTGTTTTTAATTGACTAAGACTAAAAGTAACTAAAAGCTAATACGCGAGGAAATTCCGTGGTGACGTTGGATCACCACGAAACCCTTTTGAAATTAAACTGACCTAATATTTTTTGCATTTTTTTTGAATAGCGAAATAAATAAAAATAAATAAAAGACGTAAAGCAGAATAAATAAAGTGTGAGTGTCAGTGCATATTCTCATTTATTTTTGTTACATTGATCCTAAGTACATTCTAATAAAATGAAAATAAAAATGACAAAATGATAAACAAGGAAAGAAAAAAAAACAAAATTGCAAAGGTATGAAAATAAGTATGCTAGAATAAAACTAAAATGCATGAAATAAAATAAAAATAAAAATGCATGAAAGTAAAAGGAAAATAATAAGAAAAAAATGCATGAAATCCTATAAGGTAAATGCAATGAAACAAAATGCATGAAAATAAATAAGAAATTAACAAGATAAAAATGCTAGAAATGATAATAAACAAAAATAAAAGGGAAGAGGGGAGTGCATCAAGCAAAATGGGGGCGGTTTTGTTTAGTTTGTGGGTGATGGAGGATACTGGGTGTTGGGATATTTGGGGAGAGGGCGTGAATGGTTTTGGTTAGGTTAGTGTTGTGTTGTTGTTGTGTTGGTGGCGGTTGTTGGTAAGGGAGTGGGTGAGTGTGGTTATGGTGGTGGAAACCGTGAGTTTGGGTGGTTGTTGTGATGAGGGAGGTTTGTGTGAGTTTGTGAGTGGTGGTGAGTGAGACGATGGTGGCCGTACGGTTTTGGTTGAGTGGTTTTGATGGTAGGTTGTGATGTTATGTGGTGGAGGGAGCTGCTTGTGTGCTGATGATTTTTGTGTAGTGTTTGAGTTTTTCTGTTGGTAAAATTGGCTCCCCCTTTGCTACTGATTCTGTGTTCTCTTTTATTAAGCAATGCCAATTAATGTGACTTAAAGGCCAATGATGGACAATAAACACAATTAATCAGCAAAAGACTAAAAAAAAGCAACCATTAAAATGGTTATTAAAAATCATCAAAACAAAATCAGTCAACCCTTTAAAAATAAAATAAAGAAATAAAAAAAATCCGAAAATAAAAAAAAGTAAAAATAAAAAGGTAAATAATAAAGATAATAATAAAAGGAATAATAAGTAACAAATAAAAATAAAAATAAAAAATTGTCGCCTTCGGAACCAAAAATGAGGTATTTTAAAATACCTCTCTGTCGAAATTTCGTCTGAAACGACAACAAAAATTTCGAACCAAAAGACGAGTGAAAAAGAAATTTAGGTCAAATATTGGGGTATGACAGATGCCCCTATTTAAGTCTCTTCGTCCGGAGATCTGAAGAGAAAATCTTGGATTCGACGGGTCGAATGGACTTAAATACAGAGTACGCCAATTTTGGACCTAAAAGAAAAAATGTGAGATGCTCGTGATGCAAATGCAAATGCAAGACGGCGAAGCTGACCCAACTGGGGATAAAACAAAAACGAAAGGATACCCGAGTTCGTTAAAGAAAGGGATCCGACTCCATTGGGGAACAACACAGTTTCACTGGGGAAGGGATCAACTATCGTATTGACAGCTGAGAAAGGAGATATGATATGGGAAAAGACACCGACCACAAGCTACCCGTTTGTAGAGCTTGCCACTTGAGGTAAAGACGGAAACAAAAGTAACATGCCACTGACGACAAGAAACAAAGGTGAATGTCAGCTGTTCGGGATGTAGCCGAACTTGCCACTGACGACATGATAAGAGATAAAATGTCAGCTGCTCGGGATGTAGCCGAACTTGCCACTGACGACCTGATAGATGATAAAATGCCAGCTGCTCGGGATGTAGCCGAACTTGCCACTGACGACATGATAGATGATAAAATGCCAGCTGCTCGGGATGTAGCCGAACTTGCCACTGACGACATGATAGATGATAAAATGCCAGCTGCTCGGGATGTAGCCGAACTTGCCACTGACGACATGATAGATGATAAAATGCCAGCTGCTCGGGATGTAGCCGAACTTGCCACTGACGACATGATAGATGATAAAATGCCAGCTGCTCGGGATGTAGCCGAACTTGCCACTGACGACATGATAGATGATAAAATGCCAGCTGCTCGGGATGTAGCCGAACTTGCCACTGACGACGTGATAGATGATAAAATGCCAGCTGCTCGGGATGTAGCCGAACTTGCCACTGACGACATGATAGATGATAAAATGCCAGCTGCTCGGGATGTAGCCGAACTTGCCACTGACGACATGATAGATGATAAAATGCCAGCTGCTCGGGATGTAGCCGAACTTGCCACTGACGACATGATGAAAAGGTAAATGTCAGCTGCTCGGGATGTAGCCGAACTTGCCACTGACGACAGGATAGTAGAAGGTACGCACAAGCTGTTCATTAAAGAACTGTCACTTGGCGAAAAGAGGGTGACATCTTTGGACCAGACACACTGGGGATGACACTTGGGGACAAAGAGAGTTAGAAATTGTTCATGACCGATTGATGTGAAAAACAAGACTCAGGGTGGTTAATGCAACCATGTATTGAATGATGTTACGTGCATGTTGTGTATGCATGAATGTGTATATGCATGAATGTATGAATGTATGTAAGACAAAACGACTTGTATGACTGTATGGAGGATTGACTTATGGGATAGTACAACTGATAGACTTGATGAGACAAGACTGGACAGGTAAGACGGAAAGTGGACCGACGACGCAGTACAAACACTCTGCA
This sequence comes from Medicago ruthenica, assembly GCA_018208015.1. Taxonomy (NCBI): domain Eukaryota; kingdom Viridiplantae; phylum Streptophyta; class Magnoliopsida; order Fabales; family Fabaceae; genus Medicago; species Medicago ruthenica. The sequence continues at coordinate 63,773,106 of CM031376.1, read as the reverse complement.
ATCCTCATTGGGATGATGCCATTGGGGATATATCAAAACATTGACGGGGTAAAGCCCGATGTATGCAACAACTGGTGGGGAGTAAAACCTTCCTGGGGGAGATGTGTTAATCCATAGACCTGGCAGAAGAACTGGCGTTTCTGTGGTCATGCTTTTTGTTTCTTTCTTTCTTTTTGAGTCCCTAACTTTTGCGTGGACCGCCCTTTCGGGTTTTCAGTCCACCGGGAATATATTCTTTTTTTGTGTGCCCCTAATTTTTGCCTGGACCGCCCTTTCTGGTTTTCGATCCACCGGGACGCTCACTTTTGCCTAAGCCGCCCTTTCGGGTTTTCGACTTACCGAGCTTTTTTCTTTTTTCTTTCTTTTTTCCTCAGGCAATTGACCATGTTTAACCTGCTGAGTTTGTTCGTTCTCAGGATAACCGTTGACGCATACTTCACTTATTCATGTGTTCAGAGGGAAAGTGTGTTGTTTATGCTTTCCAACAAAAAAGATTTATGATTTTTTTGAAAAATGTTTTGCTTCAAGTACTACCATCAAAAATAGAAGAAATTTTATAAACAGAATAAATAGGAATTCCAAATAAAAAGCACAGGCTCAAATTTATTCAACAGAGTGGTGACTCGCCAATGGCGTGGCTCCACGGATTTCACAAAGTTTGGAAAATGGTAAATATAAGGGGAAGGTACATTGAACACAATAATCGCTATTCTCCCTAACAACTTTGAATTCCACTGTTTGGATGCTTCAGATTTAGAGTCTCTTTGACAGCTACTGTGCCCCAAGTGAGTCATGGCCAACCTGATGCAGTTACTTTGTCTTTTGATCCTTAACTTTTGCATAGACCGCCCTTTCGGGTTTTCGATCTATCAGGATGATTATTTTCTGTTTCATGTCTCTAATTTTTGCTTGGACCGCCCTTTCGGGTTTTAAGTCCACCGAGACGCTCATTTTTGCCTAAGCCGCCCTTACGGGTTTTCGACTTACCGAGCTGTTCTTTTATTTTTAGACAAAGTATTTCTTGACTGCGTTTGCGTTCACAGGACGGGGGAGCTCATCACCATCCATAGTCGTAAGAGTCATTGCACCACCAGAGAAAGCTCTCTTGACGACATATGGGCCTTCATAGTTAGGCGTCCATTTGCCCCTGGCGTCCGGTTGAAAAGATAGGATCTTTTTGAGCACAAGACCTCCTTCTTGGAACACACGGGAACTGCCCGTGACACAAAGCATTCATGCGTTTCTCTGATCATATTTGTTTTGACATCATTCAGCCTCTGATAACTTAGGTTCCATTAAAACTCTCATTAATGGAATCTCAATCTCCACAGGGAGTACTGCTTCCATGCCATACACTAAAGAGAAGGGGGTTGCCCCTGTTGAGGTACGTACTGAAGTGCGATGTCCATGTAAAGCATACGGTAACATCCCATGCAGGTCCTTGTAAGTGGTTGCCATCTTCTGCACCATCTTTTTGATGTATTTTCTTTCTTTTGTTTTTTTTGTTTTTTTTTTTTTGCAGATTCAATGGCACCGTTCATCTGGGATTCGACCAGGAATATTGTAATGGCAGTTCTCCTGAACCCAAGTTAATCCTTTCATATACTAATAACCGCGAGATCTCATCGGGAATCTTTTCGTCCTCTTCCTCTTCAGCTTCGTGAACAGGGAACTCAAAGTTGGGAGAGACAATAGGGTTATAGTGTTCAATGGGTTTATTGGTGTTCAGTCTGCATATGATTGATGATTGATTTTAGAAAATGAGTGAAAAATGCGGACCTTTTGAAATTGATTGAAAATAAAATAAAATATTTTTTGGGTTTTTTGTGTTACCATTTTCCAGAAAAAACAGTAAAATAAAAATAAAAAGTCGCGAAAGAGACGACAATTTTCATTGATAGCGGTAACATGAAGACAAAAGTAAAAGCCCTGCATGATTTCACTCTCGTCTCGGGCGAAACAAAAGGATTTTTTTTGAAAAGACAAGACAACAAAACACATTACTTGGACTCATGAGTAACTGAGAGAGTGTCAACAACGACCTAATTGCGGCAAATCCTTCCTTGTGTTTGCACGACCACACCCATTTTCTCTCTTATGTTTGCACAAGTATTGTAGGTGCGAGTGTGTTTGTATTGAATGCGCCAGACCACTTTCTTTCACTGCGGCAGATTGACCCTTTTGTGATGAAACAAAGGATGAGACTCGATTTAGAAACTATGAATGCAGTATGATGCATGATTATGCTTATGCAAAAAGAAGAAAGATTTGTTATCGGAGGACTTTGTTGAAGTAATTGAAAACATCATGGTTTGAACATTTCATTTGAGTATCAAGGCATTACAAAATAGTTCTTTTTAGAAACCAAGCCAAGGGACCAATCCAAAAGTTCTTTCGTGGAAGCTAGATTTTTTAAAAGAATCTAAAGACTCCTAGCTTCCTTAAATTCAACAAATCAGGGCTCTTGAAGGTGTACTTCCTAGTGCTCCTCTATGATGTTTAAAAAAACTTGTTTAAGTCCTTCGGTAATTGGATGAAAAATGAGTTTATGCATGGATGCATGCATGCATGATTATGCTAAAGAAGCGGAGAAAACATGGTGAGGTTAAGTCCAATAATGTTGGAATCAAGGGTAAACACGCCATTTGGTAAGGACTATGGTTTCATATGTACCTGTATAACGGGTTCTACCAAGTTCCCAAAGTCCTCAACCCCTTCCAAATATCGTCGGGTTACGAGATTGACTCCCGATCCAATAATATTTGTAAGAAAGTCTCGTTTGAGTGTAGTATCGCGTATCAACTAATTCAAGATTACTCTTGGTTAGCCACCGCACTACGATCTAAAAGGCCAAGATGGGTTAAAGGTAACTAAAGGTCCTCAACTTCATAGGTCACTTGAAAATATCAATGCCAAACACGACTTACTCATGCCGACATAGTAATACTTCCAAGATCCCTCCATTGAGCGGGGTTATCACATGTGCCACATCCGAAATTTACCCTCGGAAAGCCACTTTGATTATACCACCATCCTATCTTATGTTTCCCTCAAGTCCGGGTGTAGGACTTATCTCACCACTCACGTAAAAGGAAAAAAACACATATGCACATATTTACACTTTCATTTTTATTTTAAGCAAGTTATAGCACAAAATAATTAAATAAATTCAAGTTAGGCTCAACCCTCTTAGGGAATCCCCAGTGAAGTCGCCATTTCTGTCGCGGTGATTTTCGGAGATCAAGCTATTGATTAGCGTTGACTCACTAATTTTAATTCACGACTGAACTTTTAATTTTTTAAAAGAAAAGTGGAAAAAAGTTCTAAATTACCACAATTTTAAAGATTAAGGGTTCGGGGGTTAGTTACGTTTAGGGAAGGTGTTAGCACCCTAAACGTTCGTAGTACTCTACGAGAACCTCTTGATTTTATTTATTTATTTTGTGCTATAACTTGCTTATTATTTTTTTTAGGGACAGAATTAAAGAATGAATTAGAATAGTGAGAAAAAAAAAATGTTTTTTTGTATTTTTTATGATTTGGAAGGACAGAGTCCTCTGCCTACGTACCCGTGAGGGATCAAAACCTCGTAGTTCGGGGTAAAAAAGACGTTTGATTTGTTTAGGTGTTTTTTATTGGTTTTAAAAAAAGTTTTAAAGATAAAATAAAAGCCAAGTGGCGAAATAAGATTGGTTTGTGTTTTTTAATTTTGAAAATGGTTAAAGTGTTATTAAAGTGGATTAATGGTTGTTTAAAGAAAATAAAAAGAAAAACGGACACTTGATTGAAAATCAAGGTTTATTAAGAAAAGATTTTTTTGTGATTTTTCATTATTATTTGCATGTTTTTTGTTTTTAATTGACTAAGACTAAAAGTAACTAAAAGCTAATACGCGAGGAAATTCCGTGGTGACGTTGGATCACCACGAAACCCTTTTGAAATTAAACTGACCTAATATTTTTTGCATTTTTTTTGAATAGCGAAATAAATAAAAATAAATAAAAGACGTAAAGCAGAATAAATAAAGTGTGAGTGTCAGTGCATATTCTCATTTATTTTTGTTACATTGATCCTAAGTACATTCTAATAAAATGAAAATAAAAATGACAAAATGATAAACAAGGAAAGAAAAAAAACAAAATTGCAAAGGTATGAAAATAAGTATGCTAGAATAAAACTAAAATGCATGAAATAAAATAAAAATAAAAATGCATGAAAGTAAAAGGAAAATAATAAGAAAAAAATGCATGAACTCCTATAAGGTAAATGCAATGAAACAAAATGCATGAAAATAAATAAGAAATTAACAAGATAAAAATGCTAGAAATGATAATAAACAAAAATAAAAGGGAAGAGGGGAGTGCATCAAGCAAAATGGGGGCGGTTTTGTTTAGTTTGTGGGTGATGGAGGATACTGGGTGTTGGGATATTTGGGGAGAGGGCGTGAATGGTTTTGGTTAGGTTAGTGTTGTGTTGTTGTTGTGTTGGTGGCGGTTGTTGGTAAGGGAGTGGGTGAGTGTGGTTATGGTGGTGGAAACCGTGAGTTTGGGTGGTTGTTGTGATGAGGGAGGTTTGTGTGAGTTTGTGAGTGGTGGTGAGTGAGACGATGGTGGCCGTACGGTTTTGGTTGAGTGGTTTTGATGGTAGGTTGTGATGTTATGTGGTGGAGGGAGCTGCTTGTGTGCTGATGATTTTTGTGTAGTGTTTGAGTTTTTCTGTTGGTAAAATTGGCTCCCCCTTTGCTACTGATTCTGTGTTCTCTTTTATTAAGCAATGCCAATTAATGTGACTTAAAGGCCAATGATGGACAATAAACACAATTAATCAGCAAAAGACTAAAAAAAAGCAACCATTAAAATGGTTATTAAAAATCATCAAAACAAAATCAGTCAACCCTTTAAAAATAAAATAAAGAAATAAAAAAAATCCGAAAATAAAAAAAAGTAAAAATAAAAAGGTAAATAATAAAGATAATAATAAAAGGAATAATAAGTAACAAATAAAAATAAAAATAAAAAATTGTCGCCTTCGGAACCAAAAATGAGGTATTTTAAAATACCTCTCTGTCGAAATTTCGTCTGAAACGACAACAAAAATTTCGAACCAAAAGACGAGTGAAAAAGAAATTTAGGTCAAAAATTGGGGTATGACACACCTGAAGATTCCTTCAGTGCAGCAGCAATAAATAAATGGTCTCGAGTGAGCTTCTTCATTTTCCTAAAATAAGCAATCGCTGGTATAGGAACAAAACCTTCCTTGTTCCATTTGACGAGACTCAGCGTATACTTTTTAGTGGGCAGATTTTCATTACTGAAATAATACTCCACCTGCTTAATTATCTTGAGCTTGAGATCATCCAATGAAACAACGGTTTCAACCACATGATCGCGTTCCTGACCTTCATCACGCTGATCAAGCTCGTTCTCATGATCGAAATCATGATTAATTTCAATTTCATGTTCATGATCATGTTCTTCATCCGAAATCAGAGCATGAATTTCAGGCTCAGCAACATCATCAATGTCAATAACTGGATCCGGAGTCATGCTAACAGAATCACTGAGCGGAGGAGGCGAGGCGGTGGAATTGCCGTCGGCGGTTGGAGCGGTGGCGGTGGCTGAAATAAGAACTTCTTCGACTTCAGAACTCAAATCCTCAATAGTCTGATTGTTTCCACCATGTGGAACCCTAATTGGTCCACCTCTCCTGTTCGGATTGTTTTTGTTAGCGATGTTGACAACTAAATAAAAGTCTAAAGTGCCTTACTGTGCGAAAACGCATATTTTACTCTCTGGCCAAGTCTGGAGATAGACCAGGAAAGACATCTTCAAACTTGCCCGCTGACACTAGTACTGACTTGAAAGTGGTACAGGCTAGTGGACTTTCATATGTTTATAACAGCCAAACAAAAGCATTCCCACTACGGTGGAAGAGATGATTCGGCCAACCAACTAGAGGACAAGGTCAAGCAAAGTCATTGGAAAACCTGACGTGGGCTCGCAATAGGCCCAGCCCAGCCGAAAAGCTTTGGTATAGGAAATAAATAACCTAGCTGTGGAGGGGTCCCCGCGCTAAGACATTGTTGTAGAATCATTAATATTCGCGGAGACTTTTTTTATTATCGGACACAACAACTAGAAGCTATATCTTTCGAAGGAAATGAAACTTAGAATGATATAATGAAGTAAAGAAATATAGAATTAGAAAAAGGTGAACTAGCTTAGAAAAAATTATTAAGGATAACCCAAGCGAGGATCTGGCATGAAGTGTAGTCAGAGGCTCTCTAGGCATGTCGGACAAAAAGCAAAAAAGTGTGGGATACTGTATTTCCAAGATTGGATTTCATATTCGAATGAACCTCGTAATCGTAAGAAAGTAGGTTTTTTAACTACGGGCTTTTCCATTCATAGAGAGATCCAATCGTCAAAATCAATAAAAAGGCCATCATAGACCAAGATCCAAACGGATCAATCTTGTTGGGAGGTACTGCCCAAGGAAAGGAAAAGGTGACTTCCGGATCAGGAATAATAAATAAAATGGAAACAAGATAAAATCGTATATCGCGGATCTAGTGACGTAAACCACATGATGCCAGTGGCGATGAACACATCCAGCCGAAGCCAATAGCAATCAGCACTCCGGTCATGGTCTGAGAGGAAATGGTAAAAATGGTTCCGGAGTGTTCATCGTCACTTGAGTACAAGTACATGATGGTCGTCCTATGAGTGAATGCGCTTCAGTCTAAGGTTAAAATTGCTTGAGCTGATAAAGTTGTAAGGCTCCAAGCCTAGGGTTTAAGCGGATGCCGGCTCTCTTCGTAATGGCTGGACGCTAATGAAGGGTATTTGAAGCTTCAAGCATTCGTTCCGAGTTGACAAAAGCAGAGAAGATCACACTCGGTTCCAAGGCTCTCTTCGTAATGGCTGGACGCTAATGAAGGGTATTTGAAGCTTCAAGCATTCGTTCCGAGTCGACAAAAGCAGAGAAGATCACAGTCGGTCCTGTTCTTCGAACCGAGTGAACAACTTCTACTAGCCCTCCAAGAGCTATATCGGTGGCACTCGGGTAAGAAGACTCCCTCTAAAAGAATCTCTTCTAACTTGAATTTACCTAAGATTGTTGAAGAGATTTCTTCATCAGGTAGAGGACTTCCAAGCACAACAGAGTCTGTATCAGTGTAGTAACAATCTGATCTTGAGATGTATGGATACATATAAATTCGAGCTGATGCTGTTATCGCTGCTGATAATTGCTTCCTACTTTTCGATTTTCCCATTCATTGTCAGTGGATCCCTCTTCTCCTAATTCTTTCCATTCTACCAACGAAGAATCCATAATAATTCTTAAATCCAGATCAACTAATTGTTCTCGTATAGCACCTGCTCCACTAGAAATTTCTCTATTTCGAAAAAAGGCTTGTCCAGGAAGACTATCTAATTCTCCAGAAAGAATCAATTGAAACCCTCTAATTAACAAAGTTTTGATCATCGGGGTTAAAGTCGCAGTAAACTCTGCCTTCGTAACCGGTTGATCGCCCATGGCTGATCACGTTAGGAAAAGAACAGAAGAAACCTGCTCTGATACCAACTGACGCTGTCAGAAGCGGAGGCTGGCAAGCGCTAAACCTAGATTGAAAAGAAACAAGTTTGCAAGCGACAAACTTGTGAAAATATGGTTCCGGAATCCACCAGAAATTGAGAAAACTCTCTAAAATATTATCGAATGAATAAAAGTTGTCTCTTAGGCTACAACTGTTAAGCTTAAATAGGGAAATAACAAAACCCTAATGGTCCGAAAAATAACAAACTAAAATAAAACAAAAAAATAACAAACTGAAATAAAACAAAAAAAATAACAAACTGAAATATTAAAAATACTATGAAAACCCTCCTACATCAATTATGTTTGTGGTGTTGTTTTTACACTAAGACTTGGGTCTATTTGTTGTTGTTGTTGTTGTTGTTTGAGGCTTTTTGACTCATTGATTACCATTTCCTTTGCTCCACACATCTTTGTTTACATTGGTGTGATTTTTGTCCGAATTCACAATACAAATAATACACAATATAAAACTTAAAACTATTCTTGTGTGTCATGGATACCTTCTTTGCTAGTATTATGAAAGTACCATGCTAAAGTTTGAACTTTGTAAGTTGTTTTTTGTTTCAAGATTTACTTCTTTGAGAAATTAGTTTTTTTAAATGTCAACTTACCAATGTGCATGATAATTTCCTAAGTAGTAGTGTAGTATTTTTATATAATGTATAATGTAAGAAGTGTTGCTAAATCTGTATTTGTGTTCATAGTTTTATTTTTACCATCATTGTACTCTTAAACGCCGTCTCCACCATCTTTGTACTCTTAAATGCCGTCTCCACCATCGTTGTGCTCTCAAAGGTTACTTCCACCATCGTTTTATTTTTAAATTAATTTATTTAAATCAAATTTTGAATGAGTTTTACATACAAAGTAACGGTACTCAACCAAACTCCATTCTACCTGAAAATTTACCTTATTTAATTAGTTGCATTACTTGATTCCTACTTAATTACTTGATTCCTACTGATTGACTCAATGACTCTTAAACTTTAATCGTAACCAAACAAGAGAATTGGGTGTAAGGTATATGAGAAAATTTGTTGTTGATCAATTGATGAACTAGTGATTTACCATGGAAAAGTAAAATATGTAAAATGCCAAGAATTTTTCAAATGCAATTTTAACTATGATAGCTTTTCTATTTTAGTTACTTTTTCTATTGCTTAATACAACTAAGTGTTATATTTGGATTCTTTGATTTAAGTAAAATATTGTACAACTCTCTACTTCATTTGGATGAATATACTATAACAACAACATTGCTTCATATATATTTATTTCCACAAATTAATTGCATTTGATTCTCTAAAAATTGTTGCACAGGACAAATACTTGATCAACTGCTTTTGTGTTGCATATGACTGCACCAGTAGTAAGTGTTGTTGTAGTGATGTAGTTTCAATTTATGGAGATGTTGTTTGGAAGAAAGGTTGTAATGATTGTATTGATTGAAGATGAACTTATTCAGCTTAATTTATTCATATCATGGTATAAGCTTCGACAAGAATGATCAAAAAACATAATTTGAAAAAAAGCATTAAGGCATTACGTCTTGTTACAGAAAATAATAGTAAATGATGAAGAGCTTATTTGCCAAACTTGATTCTTATAAAGAATTCTGATAAATTTTAATTGAAAAACATGTCAAAAATATTTCATATTTTAATTGCATACGCCAGAGATAAATATTTGAACCGTCCTCACTCGCACTTTATATTAACGGCGTCACAACAGCTCTTCTTTATCTTGCTTTCGCTAACGAAAAAGACGATATAGTTATGACTCATGAGAGCTTATCAAATGTTGTTTCTTTTGCTTAAAAAGAAGCCTATGTACGTTTATAACAGTTGTTTATCTGTAGAAATACTTAGATCAGGTAGCTTCTAAAAATAATCAGGTATAAACAAGTTCTTATTTGCATATCAGAAACAACTGTCATTTTTTAAACAAGTATTGATAAATGCAAATTTTTCATGGCAACATATTTGCATATTCTTCCATTCCAGATCAAATACCGAAGAAAACTTGGAAATAAGCAAATCACTTTAATCCTATGATAAATAATATATCAAAAGCTACATAAATAAACTAGACCAAGGTGTTTCTTTTTTTAAAGTCACCAAACAAAATCCAGAATCAAAGGCAATTTGAACAAAACTTTAACAAACAGCATTCACCATATGCAATTCATGAAACAAATTCAAAACTGAGAAACAGAACCTAAGAACCTAAGCCTCGGTAACGGGATACTCAAAGACAACATCTTTGCCTGATAGTTTCCTGTAAACTGCGGCAAATGTCTCCAACTTGTATTCGGTATTGTTTCTCTCCTTTGGGTCCAAAAACACCTATATCAATTAAAACCACAAGAATTCAATTAAAATGATTTCCTATTCATTATTTAAGTTTTGGTTGATTGAATACAACAGGAGTAACTTTTGGAAGTTATTTGGCTGTTACGATAGTTTACCTTCATGATCTTCGATCCATCAACTCGGTACCTAGTGCGCTTGCCAACAATCTCAGCAGGTAACACAACATCCTCAAGCATTGCCTCGTGGACAGCAGTAAGTGTACGGCTACGGGGGCGCTGAGCAGCGGAACCTTTCTTTGGTGGCCGAACAATCCTCCTGGTAGCAATCAGGATAACATCCTGCACGTTAAAGGTTCATTAGTATACAACAAAATGAAGCACCAAGTATATAATGGTATGGTATCATAAACTAATTACAATGATGAGAAAATCAAAGCTACTCATCCAGTATTACTTTCAACGGAGGAGAAAACTGAAGCTACTCAGCGAGAATTAATTTCAACAGTTGAAATTCAAAATCAAAAAATATTTATTGGTAACAGAATTTAAGTATTTAACTCAATAATATAACCGTTCAAGCACTGTGTTTCACATCAGAACAGGTTTAGTATACAACGTGACAGCATAAACGACTCGTTCAATCACATAAACTAATTAACAAGAGCATAAATGAGTCACAGAAATCAAAAACAGACAGTTCATAACAAAATTCCGATTTCAATCCTAACAACATTCCAATTCCAGTTCCCGGCAGGAACATAATTGAGGGAAAATTCAGTGCCATAGTAACAGAAAGTTCAACAAGCTTTCCAAATAAGGACTATATACAATGGAGTAGTTGACAAATAAAGAGGGCGAGAAATTGCCTGTTGAAAATATTTGATAGAGTATGGTAAAAGATAGGATGAATAACTGAGAAGCTAATGACTCTACACAAAACAGAGGTAGATAAGACTTGGTATACCTTGCCGCTGAATTTCTTCTCGAGCTCCCTAACAAGCCTGACATGAATTTTGCGGAATCCCTTCCTCAATCTATATGGGACATGGATAACCACAGCCTTGCGGTTGCCAGAAACATCGACTTGGCTGTAGATTATGGAAAATAGTAGATACATGAGACAAAGAAAAAACACATGTATCTTCTTCATAAAAACAACAAGAAAGCAAGCATGCTTACACTGCTGAATTAATGTATAAATCTTTGAGCTCACTTTTCAGCTCGTGGTTGGTGTTTTCGAGATCAAACAAAGCCTGCAACAACAACAAATTTTAAACAATTATTATTTTATAATTGTAAATAAAAAAACTAGAAACAATAGCCCATAATATCTCTCAAAAGAAAAAAAAAATTGTTCATAATAATAATCAATGTATAACAACCTGTCCAACAGATTCCTCAAATTCAGTTGGCTCAGCACCTTTATCCTTGCTGATTTTCTTCCTTGATGTGTACATCTTCACACCTATATGCAAAGTCAGAACTCGTGTTAGTTAAAAAAACAATAACAAGTGAACACAGACAAATAATAAACAAGAGTCCATCTGAATATCTAATAACATGAAATTCAAAATCAGCTATAACCAAATAAGATCTGCCATAATCATACAAGTTAATCAAATCAAATAATACAAGTCTTCTAATTAATGTTATCGACAAAACTTGAATGACGTTTCAAAAGAGATTACAAACATACCAAGGACCTGTTTGGATTGGCTTATTTGACCCTCTTTACTAGCATAAACACTTCTGAGAGACTGTTCGGGAAAACTTGTGAAAACAGCTTATAAAGTTATAACACGTTCATAAGCTGTTTTAAGCTTATATTCTTAAGCCCCCTAAGATTATGAAAACAGCTTGGAGCTTATACGAAAACAGTCTAACTTCATTTTAATTTCTATTATAGAGATGGCTTATACATGTGCATTTGTGAGACTGTATGGGAGAATTTGTGAAAACAGCTTAAGCCCCCAAAATGGCGTCAGAAAACAACTTATAGATTATACAAAAACAAATTATTATATCTTATCTTGCATTATAGACTCGTTCGGATTGGCTTATTTTTTAGTTAAGAAAAAATAACTTTGCAAATAAATAAGCTTTAAGTTAATCCATAAGTTTTCACTAACAAAAATTGTATCTTCATAAGTTGTTGTTTTATAAACTACCTTAACAGGCTTATGAATGATACATTAAAGCTTATTTATCAGCATAAGCTCAAAAACAGGTCAGTCCAAACTGGCCCTAGAAATGTAGGTTATAAAAACATGCTTATGCTATAATCTGCAAATTAAGTTGTTCATACAAACAGGGCCCAACTAGATCTAATTATGAAATAACATAAACAAGACATCATGTGCAAAAGTAACAACACCAGATCAAAACATTTCACAAGTAAGACTGACATTGTTTAAAGTACACAAAAAAAATGAAGACCCATTTGATCAAATCAATAAACATCAATTAAAAACACAGTCTTTTATTAAAAAACATCAAAATCTCGTAAATTCTCAAGCCAAATTACATCATTTAAACACAAAATTAACGAACAGAAACAAAGGTATTAGGAAAATGAAACATAGATAGAATCAAAGAGACAAGAACCGATGGAAGTTGTTACCTTTGCAGAAACGAAATCGAAGGTTGTTCTTGTTCAGCCGCAGAGAGAGAGAGTGAGAGATAGAACAACACTAAGTCTGCAAAAAATTAGGGTTTATATGTTTTTATTTGAGCAAGATATTTTTCATATTCCGAAACTGCCCTTGGTTTTTTTTTTTTGTCAACTGAATAAATTGATGTAAATGGATCGGGTTGGTATGAGTCACTAAACCATGAATACCCTTAAGACCCGTTTGGTGCTCATGATAGGAAGACAAGATATGATAAAACTAATCATACCCTGATTCAATTTGTTATTTGGTGCATCAATAAGAAAGTATAACTTAAACTCGTTTCTAATCCTATCATATTCACCCTTTGTTATTTTTATCTTAGTTTTTGGTGGGTTAGAATTATCATATCATTATTAACACTAAAATGTTTATTTTGTCCTCTCTCTCCTCTATGCTCTCCATCCATCGACATCTACCTCTTCCTCCATAACACTTCAACTTCATCTCTTCTATTTGTTACATATATGACATCAATTTCACCGTACAATCACTTTTTCCTCAATCTGCTTAATTTTTTGTTTGTTTGTTTATTCCTTGATTGTCTATTTTGTATTCAAGTCAAATTTGAAAATAGATGAAACAGAGAGTTTTGGAATTTCGTATTATTTTCAACAGAGACAACAATTATTTTGGTTAAGAGCTTGTATTGTAATTGTAAATTTTTTATAGGTTGTTCTTGGTGTATGAATTTTTTTACAGGTTGAAGTTACACAAAGGGGTTTTGATAGAACTTTGTAATTGAAGAAGGAAGAAGACAGTAAACAATTTTTTTAATTGAAGAAGTCATGATTTTTTTTTAATTGAACTTTAAGAATGAAGATTATGGCACCCTAAAAAAAAGAAGGCGATTGACAATAATAGTTTTGTATCTAATTAATAATAACTTAATTATATTTAATTATAATTAATTACAAGTTTAATTATGTCATTTAATTGTGATATATATGATATTATGTTTGTTATCATGTGTGCAACAAACATGTGATAGGATAGATGTTTATCATGTCCATATCTTTTTTTATCCTTATCAAGTTTCATATCATATTTTATCTCTATCATATCATGTGCATCAAACGGTCTTTTAGGTTTTGAATTTTGATTGTTTCTTTTCCCACCCGCATACTTCACAGAGTCTTTTTCCTTTTTTTACACGTTCGGATTTTAAAATCCAGACATACCATGGACATCTAAAAAGTGTAAAAGGTAAGAAGAGAAATTCACGTATGTTTGTGCAATATTGGAACATGGGCTCTTGTTCGATTGTGGATCAAATGAAATGCGTAAAAAAAAAAATCGTTAGGAAATTGTTTAATAATACATCTATTCTTACATTTACATGCAAGAGCATTAAAATACTAGCTTAACAATGAAATTCATACATAATTATAAGAATTATTTTTCCTAATGTGTGCTACTTCACTTGTTGATACATATAAGAGGCAAAATGGTGATGAAGTTTTGAAACAATTAAGTGCATTTAAGTTGAAGATAGAAGATGTCATGAATAAACAAGGGAAGGAAACAAAGACGTTGAAAATAAGGAAGCTAGTTCAGATGATTCTTCATCCTAATTAACATTTGAAGTTTTAAAATTTCATGTGGTATATTGATCATACATTTGTTTTTTTTACTGAACAAAGAGCGGGGAAAACATCAGGGAGAAGCTTAGAGATCCCGACTAGGTCGGCACCCCAAGAAACTGTCATCATTTGCCCCTCACTCATATAAATATTATTAGAAAAAAAGGGAAAATTTGTACAAGAGAGGGGGGACCAAACCAAAACCTTCTGAAACAAGGTAGAAACAACAAATGAAAAACAAACCAAATATTCATTGGAAATTCGGAGTTGGAGGACCCTGAGACCGGGTTTTAATTGCCGCGGTTTGCCTTTTTTTTTTGCGCCTTGGAAACATGCGGAGTGAAGGGCTCTTCTGTGTTGCTGCTGGAGTCTGTTAAAGCTTGTTGAATGAGTTCTAAGTCTTTATTAACTGTTGGACAACTACGCTTATCAAAAACCGAAAAAGGATGCTGACTAACGAGTGCATCAATGTCAACCTTCTGTGATGTTACATCTTGCTGGTCACATGTAACTAGCTCCAAAACTGGAATTTCATACAAATTTTCAGATGTATGCCTTACTATTTCATCGGTCACATTATTCAAAGCAATGTGGAATGAGGTGTCGGACTTAGCTGTATCCTTTTCTGAATGTTGTTCAGCCGGAGGAGCCAAAGCAACACCGGCATTTTGAGGTTCTTCAGGTTGCGCAAGTGATGAACATGTCATAACACCTTGGGTAGGAACCACGACAACAGAAGGTTCAATGCTTGCAGAATTGCATTCAAGATTAATAACATTAGTAACAGCCGCGTTGGTAATGGGTACACTCACTGGTTCCGCAAATGCTTTTGACCATCCTATGTCGTCCGGATTGGTCTTCTCATAATGTTGCCGTTGCTTAACAGGTTTCTGCATATTTTCTTTTTGTTTTCCTTTTTCCAACGCCGCAGGCTGTGCAGGGTCCGGGATCCATTCATAAACGACCTCCATAGGAAACGCAAAGCCTTCCCTTTCGACCATTATCTCATGAAATAAATGGCGGGAAAGATCAATGTCAACAAGTACACATGCGTAATGACCAAAAACACGTTTTTGAGTCATTGTATCAATGAGAAATGGAGTACCTATAGCACCAGCAATCTCCAAGAATGTGCGCTCCAACCAATACTCTTGTGGCAGTTCCATTAACCGTACACACACTTGTGCATGTGTCTGTCTTTGCGTGTGTTTGTTGAAATCCTTTGTCCATTGAGACAAACGCAACAACCCCGGTTTCAAGTTGATCGTGCCCAAAGCCCATACCCGTTGCATATCATCAAAAGAGACAAAGGAGAACTCTTAAAACCCTTTCCCAAGAGAAATTAGTTTTCATGGTGCGATAGTTTTCCATTGTTTCGATAATTTATCCGTGATTTCCTTCGCAGTATAGGGTTTATCACCCTTGTTCAGAACAAGTCTACCATGCAAATTGGTCTTACATGCTACAATACCCTTGTCATACACTTCCTCCGTAATTTTGATAGACAGAATCGCCCTTCACAACCGGTTGGGGAAGTGGTGCGGTTACAGCAGTGGATGTTGGCGAGTGAACTTTTGCGAATGAGCGAATGAGAGTATCCACAGATGTTGGTGGAACCTTATTCGTGACGTAAGATGGTTTCGTAGAAGCCAGTACTGTAGAGAGCTCAAACTGTCAATCGAAAGCCATGGCAGCTGCGACCCCTACAGAAGAATGGACAAAAAAATAAGGCAGTTGCGACCCCTCCAGTGAAAGTTTGGAATCGCAAGAGAAAAGGAAGCAAAAAGAAAGGAGAACAGGAAAATGAAGCAAACCCTAGGATCGAAACCCTAGCAGAGCCGCCCATCTCTCCATTTATAACAATATGCTAGTCGGTTACTTAGTGCCACTTCATTATTAATCTTCTAAGTCATGTTCTAACACTAACAACCATAACTAAAATTCTGAATGACATTTCAAAACTTGAATGTAATCGTCAAAACTTGAATGACATTTCAAAAGAGATTACAAACATACCAAGGACCTGTTTGGATTAACTTGTTTGACTCTCTTTACTAGCATAAACACTTTTGAGAGACTGTTTGGGAAAACTTGTGAAAACAACTTATAAAGTTATAACACAGTTCATAAGCTATTTTAAGCTTATTTTCTTAAGCCCCCTAAGATAGATTATGAAAACAGCTTGGAGCTTATACGAAAACAGTCTAACTTCATTTTAACTTCTATTATAGAGATGGCTTATACATGTGCACTTGTGAGACTGTTTGAGAGAACCTGTGGAAACAGCTTAAGCCCTTTATACAAAAACAAATTGGTTATATCTTATCTTGCATTATACGGGCTCTTTTGGATTGGCTTATTTTTGAGTTATGAAAAATTAACTTATGCAAATAAATAAGCTTTATGTTAATCCATAAGTTTTCACTAACAAAAATTGTATCTTCATAAGTTGTTGTTTTGTAAACTACCTTAACAGGCTTATGAATGATACATTAAAACTTATTTATCACCATAAGCTCAAAAATAGGTCAATCCAAACTGGTCCTAGAAATATAGCTTATAAAAACACGCTTATGCTATAATCTACAAATTAAGTTGTTCATACAACCAGGGCCCAACTAGTCTAACTATAAAATAACATAAACAAGACATCATGTGCAAAAGTAACAACACCAGATCAGATCAGATCATTTCACAAGTAAGACATGACATTGTTTAGAGTACACAAAAAAATGAATACCCATTTGATCAAATCAATAAACATCAATTAAAAACAGTATTTTATTAAAAAACATCAAAATCTCATAAATTCTCAAGCCAAATTACATCATTTAAACGCAAAATCAACGAACAGAAACAAAGTATTAGGAAAATGAAACATAGATAGAATCAAAGAGACAAGAATCGAAGGAAGTTGTTACCTTTGCATAAACGAAATCGAAGGTTGTTCTTGTTCAGCCGCAGAGAGAGTGAGAGATAGAACAACACTAAAACTGAAAAAAAAAATTAGGGTTTATATGTTTTTAGTCGGGCTTAAATATGCAAATGATCCTTGCAAATAGGGTTCGTTTGACTTTTGGTTCTTACAAAAAAAAATTAAAAAAAACCTTTGCAAAATTTTCTCTTTTAAAAAATCTTTGGGCCCACTTTTTCGCTGAGCTGGCATGTTTTAGCTCACGTGGCAGTTGCTGACTGTGCAATTTTTACCACGTGACGCTGATGTTGCAGTCCACATAATATAAAATTTAAAAAACAATTTTCAAATTGTGTTTTTTGAAATTAAAAAAATTTGAGTTTGATTCATTAATTCTTAATTTATAGAAAAAATAAAACCAAAGTATTTGCTTCATCTTCTTCCACTTTACCGTGTTCTTCATCCATCCCTAACCCCAAACCACCTTATTCAATAAAATCCAAACCCAACTAATCTTCTTCTTCTAAAAAATCCCAACCATGAAAAACACCAACACAGCAATTGTTTGCTGCACTATGTCTCGAAAAAATCAGCCGGAAGAGATGCATCTGTGTTGGGTTTTCTTTGGATGGGAGAATATGAAAACGGTGCTGGGTTTTCTTTGGATGTCAACCCAGAAAAAATTGATTTTGTCCAATACTGCTTATTCAAAGTAAAAATTTTAACTAACGTAAAAACAATTTAAAAATCATAAAATAAATTGATTTTCAGATTTTTTTTATTTTTTATTACCTGCAACGTCAGCGCCACGTGACAAAAGTTGCATAGTCAACAGCTGCCACGTGGGCTAAAACATGGCAGCTCAGCGAAAAAGTGGGCTCATTGACTTTTTTAAAAGACAGAAAATTTTGCAAGATTTTTTTTTTTCAAGAACCAAAAACTAAACGAACTTATTTACAGGGATCATTTGCATATTTAAGGCTTTTATTTGAGCAAGATATTTTTCATATTCCGAAACTGCCCTTGTTTTTTTTTGTCAACTAAATAAATTCATGTTTTGGCCCAAATGATTATGGGTCACTAAACCCGTGAATACCTTATGCTATGTTTGGATTGATGGAATGTGATGAAATGAAGTGGGATAGCATGTTACTCCCTCCATAACTTTTTATAAGCAAATTTGACCAATTCACATTTTTTAAGGAATGTGGTTTGTGTTATTTAATTTAAGTTAAATAATCTATTTTGCCCTCATTAATTGTGGTGTATAGTAGTATATTTTCAAAGTGTTGTTGTCAAACGTGTGTGCATTTAAAAAATTAAAGTAAGGGTATTTCAGGTATATTATCCTTAAATATGACAAAAAAAGTCAATTTTGCTTATAATTAGTTACAACTGAAATGGTTGAATTTTGCTTATATTTTGTTATGGAGGGAGTATAAATTAAGATTCCAATGTTTGGATAGTCATTAAAAGGATGTGATGGAATGAAATTCAATGGCATGCATTCGGTCACATTCCATCACGTACTCTCATTTTGCTTACACTCCAATTTGGATGGAACCTTCACATAATTTATTTTCAAAATTACTAAATTACAAATAAATCCCTACCTTCTCTACATTAATTATATTTTATTAATAATTCTAAATGGTCGATTCTTCACTTCATCATCAGTTATTTTTTTTTTCGAAATATATATATATATATATATATATATATATATATATATATATATATATATATATATGTGCAGTATGTTGGTTCATAATCACAAAAATTATTCTTGTGGCCTCTTCTACCAATTTTTTCTATCATCGTAAGTGTCACAGTTCACTAACTTGCTTCATTTTTGTTTTATAGGAAGAAAAAGCTTGTTGTACTTTTTAATACCTACTATTAATAATTAGTAAGCTTTTTTCATTTCATCCAATTATACTCTAATACAGTTTAGAAAATGTACGATTTCAACTTTTTTATTATAATTACTAGCGAAAAGATGGACATTTATGTGGCAATCTTTCTGCTCTTTTTATTGCACTAACGTTTGAAAATTATGAACGGTGTTTTTTTATGAAATTTTGATTTTGATTAAATGTAAAAATATAAATTCTTTTTGCTTTCAAATTATTACAAATCAAACTAATCATGATTATCAATTTCAATGACACCAACAATATAACAAAAAAATATAATCTAAATTCTTTTTTTTAATGACACCAACAACAATCTTTATCATAGCAAAAGTTGTTTAAGAGTATAATTGGGATAATGAAAAAGTAAGTATATATATACTCATCTAGTTTGTTAGACTTTTTAAATGATAAAAGAAAAAAATTTGACATATATATACTCATATCGTGTTTGTTACACTTTTATTTTAATATTTGAATTTACACTTATCTATTTGTTATATGTGTTATTTGTATTGAAAGTTTAGGGTAATTTTGGAAACAAAAAAAACCAGCCCAAAAGAGTCAAATCATATTATTTTCTTTATATAGAGTATATATGTGTGTGTGTGTGTATATATATATATATATATATATATATATATATATGTTCACGTATGTAAACACAATTTAATTACAACAGGCGAGCTCCTCAGTGAAGTGTCCAAGGTGGAACTCCAAGAGCACTCTGAATAATCTCTAGGTAAAAAACACTGTTCAAGATGATAAAGATCCACCTCCGCACTCTCTAGGTGTCTCCTTTTATAGGCATCACCTTCTTGACCTAATGGGCCTCTCTGGATGTTCAGGCCCATTAACCGTTTGAGGTCCATACCACTCATATGTATCATGCGCGTGGAGTCATGGGTACACAGCTCACGTCACTTGTCCGTGCAGGACGCGTGGCACGTTATGAGACACTTTCAAGAGGAGGACCACAACGTTGTTTGGAGCTCGCATGATTTGAACAATCAAGCTGAGCTAAGCAGGCGGAGCTCACGTGACCTGGACGACCAAGCTGAGCTAAACAGGTGGAGCTCACGTGACCTGGACGATCAAGCTGAGCTAAGCAGGTGGATCTCACGTGACTTGGACGATCAAGCTGAGTTGTCTATGTTGAATAGTCAATGTATAGGAGAGTCCATGTGGTATGGTCCTCCATACCAGTCCACAGTCCACCAAGCGTCAAGCCTGTTAAGGCGTAGACGTCTGTTTCTCCATAAGGTCGACCTGAACCAGTCCACAGTCCACCAAGCATCAAGCCTGTTAAGGCGTAGATGTTTGTTTCTCCACAAGGTCGACCTGAACCAGTCCACAGTCCACCAAACGTCAGGCCTGTTAAGGCGTAGACGTTTGTTTCTCCACAAGGTCGACCTGAACCAGTCCACAGTCCACCAAACGTCAGTCTTTGAAACCACTGCATCCCCATTAATAATTTGTTTTCAACCAATTTTTCCACTTCTCATGTTTATGAGTTTTGAATTGATGGGACTGATGGGACTACTTAGTCTTGTCACACCACTTGTACTATATTATTTTTTTTTACCATTGCTCTTTTGAATTTCTTCACTTATATAAATACCACCATTTACCTCATTCATTTTCACCATTTCACTTGTTACCTCTCTATATTTATCTTCCTTTCACATGCGTTGCTCTCCGTTCATAGCTTCTTCTCATTGTCAGTCCTCCGAACCAACAACTAACACAGGTATATATTTCAAAATCTTCTCATCTGTTGTAGTCTGTACCTCTATTTATTTTTTGCCGAGGTATAAGGTAGTAACAACACGAGCTCCGATGGGAGCTCTTCCGCACCCAAATTACCTTGTTTTGAAGTAGCTCCGCTAGTATTATTATTTTTCATAAAGATTTGGATTCTTAAATTTTCAGAAAAAACACTCTCACAATCTTACACTATGTTACCAACTCCCATAGATGATGTACTCAGCTTTAAAAAAAAATATTATTATCACTTTACTATGTCAAGAATTTCCTAGCACCATTCCCTGGATTGTCAAACGTGCTGAGCCCAACCATTCCCTTTTTTATTATTATTACTTTAAGACAAGCAAGTACATTGCTTTCATGTTGCCTTTATGAGCTCCACTAGTATTGTTGTTCACATGAATTGTTAGATACAAGCTTTCATCCCATTCATCTCATTTGGAAAGCACCCAAGCTCCACTAAATGACCCTTTAGCAACTGAAAGTGCACAGGAGAAACACAGCAGCTCGGCACCTCAGCTGCTCGGCAGCATCTCAGCTGCTCGACAACTTGCCTCCTTCGTTGTACCTCAGCTGCTCGGCAGACCACTCCTCGGCAGCACCTCAGCTGCTCGGCAGCTTGTCTCCTTTGCCGAACCTCAGCTGCTCGGAAGCTCCTCAGCTGCTCGGCAGGACCTCAGCTGCTCGGCAGCTTGTCTCCTTTGCCGAACCTCAGCTGCTCGGAAGCCCCTCAGCTGCTCGCAGACAACTCAGCTGCTCGGAGGACCATACCACGTGGACTCTCCTATACATTGACTATTCAACATAGACAACTCAGCTTGATCGTCCAGGTCACGTGAGATCCACCTGCTTAGCTCAGCTTGATCGTCCAGCTCACGTGAGCTCCTCCTGTTTAGCTCAGCTTGGTCGTCCAGGTCACGTGAGCTCCGCCTGCTTAGCTCAGCTTGATTGTTCAAATCACGCGAGCTCCAAACAACGTTGTGGTCCTCCTCTTGAAAGTGTCTCATAACGTGCCACGCGTCCTGCACGGACAAGTGACGTGAGCTGTGTACCCGTGACTCCACGCGCCTGATACATATGAGTGGTATGGACCTCAAACGGTTAATGGACCTGAACATCCAGAGAGGCCCATTAGGTCAAGAAGGTGATGCCTATAAAAGGAGACACCTAGAGAGTGCGGAGGCGGAACTTTATCATCTTGAACAGTGTTTTTTACCTAGAGATTATTCGGAGTGCTCTTGGAGTTCCACCTTGGACACTTCATTGAGGAGCTCGCATGTTGTAATTAAATTGTGTTTACATACGTGACCAATATATATATATATATATATATATATATATATATATATATATTGTAATCATTTTAATATAAGGGTAAAATTGTAATAAAAAGTTATAAGTCATTCCATTCCGTTAACTTTCCAAACAATGGAAAGGTAAATTTGTTCCACTCCATCATAGAATATCCAAACAATGGAATAGACTCTCTACTTCATTCCATTTCGTTCCGCTACATTCGTTTCGCTCCATTCAACTTCACTCTGTTATGTTCCATCAATCCAAACAGAGCCTTAGATTTTGATTGTTTCTTTTTCCACCCGCATACTTCTCAGAGTCTTTTTCCTTTTTTTACATGTGGTAGCTTCAACTTCATCAGAGTTAACAGCTACCCCAACAACCACATCGCTTTTCTATTTTCTATTTTTTTTAAATGTAAATCAAAATATCACGTTGAGTCGTGTAGAATCATGAATACAAAACTCTCTCAATATTTTTAACATCTTTATATTCTTAAGTTGATTCGAATTTAGAGTCTTTGATTATATTGAAAGAAATTTCTTATAATCTCATACAAGTGTTTTTTAGTTGCTTTTCTAATTTATAATATCATTAATCCAATTACTCAATATAATAACAGTCCTTTTATCTTCCCCTAAAAAAACAATCCTTTTATCTTATTAAAAGCTAAAGTGTGAATAAAAATAACAGTTAAGTATCTACTACTATAATATATATAATAAGAATCTTAATACACTTAGTCTAATGAAATCACTAATATAATGGGTTTAATGGTAATCTTAAAATACTAATCACTATTTAGTTCTCTCAATTATGCCTCACCAATCAATTACTACTAGACATCTTCGTTTCCCTATACAAATTTTGTCTACCAAAACTTCTTTTATTTTTTCCAATACTAATTTTCATAAAAAAAAAAAAGGTTAAATCAAGCTACTCTATTATCCACCGAAAACATTTTCCTCTATCTCACATTAATTGGATCAATGCACTCAGTGACATTATTCAGCCAAATTTATACCAACAACTCCATTAATTGAATCAAAATAGAGATAAAGGAATATCAATGGTAAGCTTTTTGTGTTGATGCAACATATTTAGATTTATCTACTAACAATATATAAAAATTGAAAGTACGACAAAATTTCATAATCGTCCTTATTAAAACTCATGATATCTTTAATGTCGATATTTTGAAAATATCCACGAGTTTTCAATATTTTATCATTTCGACTACCACATATCGATACATAAAAATTTTCTTCTACATATATAAGCATATAAAATCCTCAACGAGTTCGGTTTAAGTATTTAACAGTGTTTTAAATATAACATAAAAATTTATTTAATAGACACACTACATTAACGTTGATATTTTGAAAATAGTCATGAGTTTCCAAAATTTTATCATATCGACTTTCTTATCTATGTATATAAAAATTTGTTTATGCAAATATAAATATTTAAAATTTGCAACGGGAGCGGTGCAAACATTGAACAATGTTTTGCATAAAAAATAAAATTTACTTAATAGACACACTACATTAATGTTGATATTTTCAAAATAGTCATGAGTTTTCAAAATTTTATCATATCGACTTTCTCATATATGTATATAAAAATTTGTTTTTGCATATATAAACATTTAAAATCTGGAAAGGGAGCGGTGCAAACATTGAACAATGTTTTGCATATAAAGTAAAACTTAATCAATAAAAACACTGCATTAATATTGATATTTTGAAAATAGTCACGAGTTTTTAAAATTTTATCATATCGACTATCACATGTCGATACATACAAATTTTCTTCTGCATATATAAGCATATAAATTCCTCAACGAGAGCGATTTAAATATTTAACGGTGTTTTAAATATAAAATAAAAATTTGTTTAATAGACACAATACATTAATGTTGATATTTTGAAAATAGTCATGTATTTCCAAAATTTTATTATATCGACTTTCTTATACATGTATATAAAAATTTGTTTATTTATATATAAGTACATAAAATCTACACCGGGTGCGGTGCAAACCTTGAACAATGTTTTGCATATAAATAAAAAGATTTTTAATAAAAACACTACATTAATTTTGATTTTGAAAATAGTCATGAATTTTTAAAATTTTATCATATCGACTTTCTCATATATGTATGTAAAAATTTCTTTATGCAGATATAATTACATAAAATCTGCAACGGATACGGTGCAAACATTGAACAATCTTTTGCATATAAAATAAAAGTTATTTAATAGAAACACTACATTAATTTTGATTTTGAAAATAGTCGCGAGTTTTCAAAATTTTATGTACGTAAAAATTTGTTTTCGCATATATAAGAAAATAAAATCCATAACTGGTAAAAAAACAATCCATAACTGGTGTGACTCAACTATTTAACAATTTTTTGTTTATATAAGATAGGCTTAATTGCATGTTTGGTCCCTTATGTTTATTTTAGGTTTCAAGTTGGTCCCTATTGTTTTAAAAGTTTCAATTTGGTCCAAAACATGTTCTAGGAGGTATTCTCATCGTTTTCCATGCAATTTCAATTTGAATCTGAATGTGAACATAATTGGAGCTCAAATTTTAATAGAAAATCCTACTTTCAGGTGTAAAAAATCAACTTGAAAGGGACCAACTTATGCTAACGTTGCAAACATAAGGGACCAACTTGAAAACATTTAAAACAAAAGGGACCAACATGAAACCTAAAATACACGTTTTGGACCAAATTGAAACTTTTAAAACATAAGGGACCAACTTGAAACCTAAAATAAACATAAGGGACCAAACATGCAATTAAGCCTATAAGATAAAAAAAATTAATAGAAATATTACATTAATACTCATAATTTTAATTTAATATCTATAAACATTCTACAATATTAACAATCTAATTATTTTTTATATAATTATCGCAATGTTACGTGACTCGTGCTTTTGCACGGGTTTTTTACTAGAGTTTTTAGTCCCTATAAAAAACAATCCTTTTAAGTATTGGGTTTGGACCAATTCGAAAGTCCACTCTAGAATAAACTGTGAGTTCATGGTCTTTGTCAACAAAAGTTGAGTTCATGTATTTTATGCAAGTTTACAACAGTTTTTTTAATTGGTTTAAGCTTTTCCTCTGGCCACGGGGCGTTCCTAACAATAATTGACTTAAAAAAAAAAAATTAAACGTATATGAAAATTCTTTTTTCAAGGGAAAACCATCTGAGCACTACAAGAAGAAACATTAAATATTTGTGAAAGTTTCAACTGCTCTCAAACAGATTATACATGAAAACTCCAATGATACATGAGTTGTCTCTGTCTCTTTAGAAAATAAAACTTGCACGTTGAGATAGCAACCCATTTGCAAAACATGATAATAAAATACACACACAATTCAAACCTGCATTTTATTATATGTATTCAAACATCATGGGTGTACTCTAGCTTAACAATGAATTTCACACACAATGATGTTTGGCAATTTCATCGTCATCAGAGCTCACAGGTACCCAATTTAGGGTCTCCTTTGACCGATACTTAGAAGAAATTTCTTCTATAGCCGCGTTCAACTGTTCAATCTTATTAGCCAGTACTTTCCGTGTTTTCTGCAAATCAGGCAAAGCAAATTTTGTGAGCAATTAAAGGTATACCCGCATTTCAAACCAACAAGTTGCAGCAAGAAGAGCGAGGGTAACATAAGGGCCTCCTAGGCCCAATTCCTTGCTTAATATTAGGCCCAATTCTATATAAATTTTTGCAACCGAATGGATGGTGACAACTAGATGCCTCCAGGAAATTGATTTGAGCATAGAAATCATTATACAGATTTGGCAAACATGTCCCTGATAATATTGATAAGAATTTGAAAAATTAATCCCCATTCAAGTGAGTTCATTTCCAGATATATGGCCAATAGCAGTTCTTGTGCCTCCAAGTAAAAGAAGAAAGCAAGCATGGCAAGGACTCTTTGTAAGATAATCCTGTAGGATGAAACAAATAGCAAGCACTGCTCACCTCTAAAATCTTTTCTTCTTCATCATATATGAACTTTGGCAGTTTTCTCATCGACTCCTCCTTGTCAGTTCCAGCTATAGCTTTGCTGATCTATGAAAGAGTAAAAGAGCACATAATATATTCAAGTTCAAGCAATAAGTGAAATCCTGATTTGCAGTTGCAGAACATAAATATTTTTAAGGAAGTCATTATGCACATCCTGCTATCTTGAAGATTTTAAAGATATTAGTGCCCAGCGCTTTTAATTATGCTGCATGCTTTGTTAACTGTATAAGTGTTAGACTCGTATGAATGAGGAAGAGTCTGCTGAGTCATCATTAGTTAATAATGCAGCTGTGGGGCCCAAGGTTTGGCAGGTTTATTCTAGAAGGTGTAAGAAAGCTGATAAGGGTTAGTTAGATATTTTGGTGACGTGGAGAGAGAGGAGAGGACTAGTAATCATTTCCACTATATAAGGAGTGAGTAGGGTTGAGAGTAGGTACCCTTGGATATTGTGAGTGGTTAGAATGTATAGGCAGCTGTGAGCTGGCCTATCAGGAGCTTAGCTCTGGTCAGATCTAGGGATTCATACATTCCCCTTTGTCTGTAAATCTCCATTTTTCCATCAATAAATTTCTCTTACATATATTTCTCTGTCTGAATATTGTGATATTAATTGTTTCTGAAATTGGTTCCTAACAATTTGGTCCGACCTGCCGGATTCAATTGGAGGATCAGTGAATGCCACCAAAGAAGACTCAGTTAGCCACACTCAAGAGTATGGAGGCGAAGATCGCGACGTTGGAGGAAGAACTCATGGGGGTGAAAGTGACGCTAGCAGCGATGGAAAAGAACCAGACAGCGCTCCTTGCGTTACTGGAGAAGAGCTTGGGAAAGACGTTCTGAGCAGACGACGAGAGTGTGGTAGACAGAGGAAGCCCGGAGAAGTACATCGGTGAAGGATCAGCGAAGCTGATCGGGAGATCCGGAACGAGCAAGCTTCAAGGTGCAGCATTGGCAGATTTCCGTCATTCAGTGAAGAAGGCTGAACTTCCGATGTTCGACGACGAAGATCTAGCCGGATGGATCTCTAGAGTGGAGGTGTATTTTCGCGTACAAGATACAATTCCGAAAGTGATAGAAGTGCAAAACGCCATTGATGAACATAGAAAAGCTTGAAGGAAAGTTAGTTAGAGGAGAGAGAAAGTTTGTTATAGGAGATAGAAAGGAAAGAGAGAATGATGGAGCTCAAATTATATGTATGAATGTAAGACAGAAAATATGGAACTGTAATTGTATTAATTTGGAAATGGAACAATTACAATTGATGAAGTAAGATGAAAAACTAATAGTAAGAAAATGACAAGATTGATAGCAAGCTAAACAATCCTCCAAAAGCACTCAGGCTCCCACCATTCACGTATGGAATGATTCTGATAACAGAAAACTCAGTGCCCTGCTCTCTCTCCTCTAACTAACTTATATGGACCTCATCACACACCTCATGCATCCCATGCATCATTCTCTTATTCCTGCCACATCATCACTTAGTAACTCTTTTCCCACGTTTCCTTTCATACACTCTCCACACTTTGGGCTTGGGGCTGTCAAGGCCCAATTCCTCATTCACGTTCCTATCAATACCACCCTCTTCAGAAAAAGCCTTGTCCTCAAGGCTAAAATTTGGAAACTGTCCTCTGATCACAGCATTGTCTTCCCAAGTTACATCATCAACTGACTTCTTGTTCCACTGAATCAAACTTTGAGGAATGGAAACCCCTCCCTGCACAGTAACTCTTGAGCCAAGCACCTTGATTGGATAAATCTCATCATCCCCAATGACCTCTAACTCCTTGGGTAACTCACCTTGTACTTGATAATCTCCAATAGCCTTCTTTAACAGTGACACATGAAAAACCGGGTGGATTCTAGACTGTTCAGGCAACTGCACCTTATAGGCTACTTCCCCCACCTTAGCAATAATTTGAAATGGCCCATAGAAACGAGCTGCAAGCTTCTGGTTTATCCTTCTGACAACAGATTGTTGTCTATGAGGCCTTAGTTTCAAGAATACCCAATCTCCTTCCTCAAACTGCACATTTTTCCTCTTCAAATCAGCATAGTATTTCATTTGCTGTTGAGCTTTCAACAAATGCAGTTTCAGTTGGTTTAGTGCCTCATCTCTATCCTGCAACTCCAAGGCTACAGCAGCCACCTTAGTCTCATTACTCAAAAATCTCAGCAGATTAGGTGGTTGCCTGCCATATACAACTTCAAATGGAGATTTGCCCAGAGATATATGATATGTTGTATTGTACCAATACTCAGCCCATGGTACCCAATATGACCAAGTCTTAGGCTGATCAGCAGCAAAGCACCTCAGGTAGCTCTCCAGGCACCTATTGATAACTTCAGATTGTCCATCTGTCTCCGGATGATAGGCTGAGCTCATCTTGAGTGTAGTACCCTGCAGTTTGAATAACTCTCTCCAGAAATGACTCACAAATAATGGATCTCTATCACTGACAATTGAGTTAGGAACCCCATGCAAACGAACCACCTCTTTAACAAACAGTTCAGCCACAGTCTTTGCATTGTACGGATGTTTCATCAAAATGAAGTGGCTATACTTGGAAAGTCTGTCCACTACCACCAAAACTGCCTCAAAACCCTTAGACTTTGGTAACCCAGTTATAAAGTCCATAGAAATGTCCTCCCAAATAGCATTTGGTAAAGGTAAAGGTTGAAGCAGGCCACCAGGGGACGTAGCAGCATATTTTTGCCTCTGGCACACATCACAAGCCCTCACATAATCTCTGATTGTTTTTTGCATCCCCACCCAATACAAATTTTCTGCTATGCGCCTATATGTTCTTAAGTAACCTGAGTGCCCCCCATAGGAGTCTCATGAAATTCCTTCAACAGGGCAGGGATTGAGGGAGAATTCTTTCCTAACACCAAACGCCCCTGATACAATAGTACCCCTTGCTGAACTGAGAACCCAGGTTTAGCATTAGGATTCAGCTCCAGTTCTGCAGTAATTTTCTGCACAGATGCGTCTTGCTTCACCTCTTGCAGTAACTGTTTGCTATCCACCCAAGTAGGACCAGATTTTAGTGCAGTTAATTCCCCTTCATCATAACAACGTGATAGTGCATCAGCTGCCTTGTTTTCTGGCCCTGGTTTATACTTCACTTCAAATTGGTAACCCAATAATTTGGCCAGCCAACATTGTTGATCCGGAGAGGAGATCCTCTGCTGCAGGAAGTGTTTTAAGCTTTTGTGATCTGTATATACCACAAATTCCTTTCCTAACAAGTAGTGCCTCCAATGTTGAATGGAGAGGACCAATGCCATAAGTTCCTTCTCATAGACAGATTTTGCTAAATTATTGTCAGATAAGGCTTTGCTAAAATAAGCAATGGGTTGCTTATTCTGCATTAAGACTGCTCCTATTCCCCTCCCAGCCGCATCACATTCTACTTCAAAAGGGATGGAAAAGTTTGGTAAGACCAACACTGGGGATGTGGTCATGATCTTTTTCAGCTGATTAAAAGCTTCTCTGGCAGTTTCTCCCCACAGAAAATTATCCTTCTTTGTGAGATCAGTCAAAGGTCTCGCAATTTTCCCATAATCTTTGACAAATTTCCTATAGTACCCAGTGAGACCAAGGAAACCCCTGACCCCTTTGACATTCTTAGGTTCAGGCCACTCTAAGATGCATTTTATCTTCTCAGGATCCACAGAAACTCCCTCTCCAGAGATGATGTGCCCAAGGTAATCCACTTGCAAACAACCAAATTTACATTTGCTTCTGTTGGCTACAAAGCAATGCTTCATCAACACAGTTAGCACTTGTTTGAGGTGAGTAAGGTGCTCCTGCTCACTGTTGCTATACACCAGAATGTCATCAAAGAAGACCAATACAAATTTTCTGAGAAAAGGTCGGAATATATGATTCATGGTAGACTGAAAAGTTGCAGGCGCGTTCATTAGTCCAAAAGGCATCACAAGGTACTCATAGTGGCCGTTGTGAGTCCTAAAAGCAGTTTTATGCACATCATCCTCATGCACCCGTATTTGATGGTAACCTGACTTGAGGTCTATCTTTGAGAAAACAGTTGCTCCATATAGCTCATCTAACAGTTCATCCACAATGGGAATAGGGTACTTGTCAGGAACAGTTGCCTTATTCAATGCTCTATAATCTACACACATCCTCCAGGAGTGGTCCTTCTTCTTGACCAAGATGACTGGACTTGAGAAAGCACTCATGCTTGGTCTAATAACTCCAGCTTGCAACAATTCTGCCACTTGCTTCTCAATTTCTTCCTTCTGGTGGTGTGGGTATTTATATGGTCTGACATTGACTGGACCATGGTTGGGTAGTAGGTTAATCTGGTGGACCTGCTCTCTTTCAGGTGGTAATGTTATTTGTTCCTGGAAGATTTGTGGAAATGAGCCCAGGACCTCTGCAATTCCTTTGTTAATCTGCGCCTTTCCCCCTTCAACCTTCACATTAGGGGACCACCACCACTCATTACTAAACTCCCTTTTTCTGTCTTCCAAAAAAGAGTTCAGAAAACCCTGTTGCAACTGTCTCCCACTTTGGCCCTGCAAGGTTACCATCTCACCATTGTGCCAGAATTGCATAGATAAATCCTTCCAATCCATCACCACTTTTCCCAACGTGCTCAACCATGACACCCCCAAAACCACATCCAACCCTCCTAACTCCAAGACCAACGCATCAATCACAAAATTCTGAGTTCCAAGTGCGATTCTGACTCCCTTACAAACACCTTCAGACATCACTCTATGACCGTCTCCCAGTTTGATACTTCTCACAGTTGTAGGCGTGACTGTTAGTCCTAAAGCCGTAGTCAGCTTCGGAGAAATGAAACTGTGGCTAGCTCCACTGTCAATCAGCACCTCTACAGTTACATTAGCAAGCTTCCCTTCAATCTTCATTGTTTGATACTCCCCCATCTTCCCCAATACTCCTATCAAATTGCACTCTGCCTCCTGGTCTTCTTCTTCCTCTGACCCCTCAGCCTCCATCGCCACTATTTCTCCATCATCATTCATTGTCTCACCTTCACCCAGAATTAACAAACGCAAGGCTCGTTCAGGGCACTTGTGCAGAGTTGGGTGGTACTTACCTCCACACTTGAAACATAGACCTTTAGCCCTTCTTTCCTCCATTTCTTCGTTCCTGACTCCTTTCCACTTCTCGGATCCTCCAAATCGGCGGTCGTATTCACCTTTCTTGCCTGTCGAACTCAAAGACGAGGTCGATTTGGAATTAGAACCAACAGAACCCGTTTTTCTACTCGGGTTGGCCCAACCCGAATTCGTGGATCTGGACACTTCCTTCTGGGCCGGGTTAAACCCGCTTCGGAACTTGGATCCAAGCCCACTGGGTTCACTGCGCCCCAGTAATTTCTTGCCATAGGCCCGATCCCCATCATCATCTTCTTCCTTCAGTTCTTCCTCCACATCTTTCGCCATCCTCATCATCTGCATCCGATTTTGTGGATTAAGAGTTCTCACCCTACGTCGGATTGGTTGCTTCAATCCACTCATAAAGTATCCCAAATACTGCTCCTCAGGCAATCGTCCCACCTGCGATGAGAGAAGCTCAAAAGCTTCCACGAACTCCTCCACGCTACCGGTTTGTTTCAAAGTTGATAACTCTTCAAACGGATTCTCCAAACGTCGGCCACCGTAACGAGCAATCAACGACTTCTTCAATTTTTCCCACGTCAACTGATCCTCCGTCTCCATCAACAAGTTGAACCAGTGAATGGTTGCCCCCTCCATGCTCAGGCGAGCTAACTTCACTCGCATCTCCTCCGAAGTGTTCTGAACATCAAAATAGATCTCAGCTCGCGTAATCCACGCAACTGGATCATCTCCCTCAAAAACCGGAAGTTTCACCTTCTTCCCCGAGAGTCGAGACTCATAGTGATCATCCACCGATTTCTCGCTTTCATTAGAGTTCTCGTTCACCTTCTGACCAATCTGCTTGCTGAGTTCACTCAACACCAAGCTCTGTTGCTGCATTTGTTGGGCTATCGACGTACTCTGTTCTTGCATCTGTAACGCCAATGCGTGCAAGGTGGATTTCACTTCACCCATCTGTTCCTCCAGCAAATCAAGACGATCACCCATCTTCGGTTTTCGTGACGGCGCCAGCGGTGTAAGGATCCGGCAGGTCGGACCAATTGATGGAGCTCAAATTATATGTATGAATGTAAGACAGAAAATATGGAACTGTAATTGTATTAATTTGGAAATGGAACAATTACAATTGATGAAATAAGATGAAAAACTAATAGTAAGAAAATGACAAGATTGATAGCAAGCTAAACAATCCTCCAAAAGCACTCAGGCTCCCACCATTCACGTATGGAATGATTCTGATAACAGAAAACTCAGTGTCCTGCTCTCTCTCCTCTAACTAACTTATATGGACCTCATCACACACCTCATGCATCCCATGCATCATTCTCTTATTCCTGCCACATCATCACTTAGTAACTCTTTTCCCACGTTTCCTTTCATACACTCTCCACACTTTGGGCTTGGGGCTGTCAAGGCCCAATTCCTCATTCACGTTCCTATCAGAGAAAGAGAGGGAAAAGATGAATTCAGAATTGTGAATATTTCCATTATAATTCTCAAGGTTGCTTACACATATTTATAGAGGCTAAGAGTAAAGGACAGGTGTCACTAAGTGACAGCTGTTAACAGCTTACAATAAGAAGCCTAACTAGAGTCTCATTAACACTAACAGTTCTTATTCTAACATTCCCCCTTCAAACCGTCGGTGTCACAAACCCCTAGTTTGTCTCTGAGGTACATAAATCTTGTTGTGGATAAGGGATTGATGAGGATGTCTGCCCACTGATCTTGAGCAGGAACATGGCAAACTTGCAAGCTTTTATTCATGACCTTCTCTCTGACAAAAAGATGTCCAACTCCATGTGCTTTGTTATGGAATGAAGCACTGGATTATGTGCTAATGAAACAACACTCAAGTTATCACAATATACTTGAGGAACCTTGACAGGAACTCTGAGTTCTGTAAGGACTGCATCCATAGTATTTCAGCAGAAGTCTGAGCAGCTCAGACTTCTGTACTCAGCTTCAACATTAGATCTGGCTACTAGAGTCTGCTTCTTAGCCCACCAAGAGACAAGATTAGGGCCAAGGTAAATGCAGACACCTGATGTGCTTCTTCTGTCATCAGGATCAGATGCCTAATCAGCATCACAGAACCCAGTAAGAGAGATAGGTTCATTTTTAGGAGCAGGAATAAGCAACAGACCATGATTGAGTGTACCCTGAAGATATCTGAGAATTCTCTTCACTGTCTTCCAATGGTCCTCAAGAGGAGCTGATAAGAACTGACATACCTTGTTCACTGAGTAAGAAATCTCTGGCCTAGTGATAGTAGCATACTGAAGAGCTCCTACTATAGATCTGAAGTAAGTGGAATCAGACACATGACTTGATCCATACTTTGAAAGCTTGGTACTAGAAGCCATAGGGGAGGCTATACTATTTGCATTATCCATATTGGCCTTGGTAAGCAAATCCCTGATATATTTAGTTTGAGAAAGAAGAAGAGAGCCTTCACTGGAATGATGTACTTCAATGCCAAGAAAGTAGTCCAATTTGCCTAGATCTTTTAGAGAGAATTCTGAGTGTAATTTCTGAACAAGCTGCTGAATTAAATTCTGTGAGCTACTAGTGATGATTATATCATCAACATACACCAGAAGAAACGTACTATGCTCATTAGCATGCATGGTGAATAAGAGGGACCACATCTGCTAGCAACACACCCCAGCTTAACCAAAGCAGTTTTTAACCTTTCAAACCAAGCTCTAGGGGACTGTGGTGCTGGAGGTCTTTGATCCAGTGCCTTCTACGCCATGGCTACACCTCTTCCTACTGCATCTACTGCGTCAGAAGCACAGCGCGTTACCGCTGCAGCTTCGAAAACCTTCAAACAAACAGTTTCTGTAAAACTTGATGATTCAAACTATCTCCAATGGAAGCAGCAAGTAGAAGGTGTGATGCGAGGTACTAAAATGGTGAAGTTTGTGGTTTCTCCACAGATTCCACCGGTTTATCTCAACGACGCCGCGCGCGAAGCTAGAACTGAAAACCCTGCGTATTCCGAGTGGGAGGAGCAAGATTCCTTACTCTGCACTTGGATTCTATCTACGATTTCGCCTTCGCTCCTTTCGCACTTTGTTCGGTTTCGAAATTCGTGGCAAGTCTGGGAAGAGATTCACAGTTACGGCTTCACGCAGATGCGAACGCGTTTGCGTTAATTGCGTTCTGAACTTCGTGCTATTACCAAAGGTTCACGCAAGATCTCAGAGTTCATCTCTCATGTTCGTGAGATTTCTGAAGCTCTCATGTCTATAGGAGATCCTGTTCCTCACCGTGACCTTATTGAAGTTGTTCCTGAGGCTCCTCCTGAAGAATTCAATGCAATTGTGGCCTCTGTTATCAGTAAATCAAAGGTTATCTCATTGGATGAGCTTGAATCTCAACTTTTTACTCAAGAAGCTCGTAATGAGAGGTTCAAGAAAGCTGCAATCACTGAACCAGCTTCTGTCAATCTTACTAACAATGCTAGTGCTGAAACCCAAGGCCAAGCACCAAACTCTGGTTTTCCTAATGGTAATCCTAACCCTAATTCTCAGTTTAACAACAATAATCAGTTTTCTGGTGCTTACTTTGGTGGTAGAGGTCAGTCACGTGGTAGAGGATTCAGAGGACATTTTAGAGGCAGAAGTGGTAGAGGAAATGGTTTTCCACGCCCCTATGTTCAGTGCCAAATTTGCTACAAAACAGGACATGATGCAAGTTACTGCCACTACCATCTTCATCCTCAGTATGATGCTTCTTTTGCAGCCTATGGTTATGGTGCTCCTAGTGGTTATGGTGGTGCACCATCCAATGTTTGGATGCAGCCACGTTTTCCTACCACTGGAGGTCCTCCCAGGCCTCAATCTTCTCAGTTCTCTCAACCTTTTGGTGCACAAAGACCTCCAGCACCACAAGCCTTGCTTCTTGGAACTCTTGCTGAGTCTGTCAACTCCAATGGTGGTGGTTTTAACCACATCTGGTACCCTGATTCTGGAGCTACTCATCATGTTACACCTGATGCTGGAAATTTGATGGATGCTGTATCACTTTCAGGTTCTGATCAAGTTCATGTCGGTAATGAACAAGGTCTGTCTATAACCTTTGTTGGTTCTATGAGTTTTCCTTCACCTTTTCAACCTCAAACTACTTTAAAACTCAATAACTTACTTCTTGTTCCCTCCATAACTAAGAATTTGGTCAGTGTTAGTCAATTTGCCAGGGATAACAATGTTTACTTTGAGTTTCATCATAATGAGTGTTTTGTTAAATGTCAGGGTTCTTCTAAAGTCCTCTTGAGAGGTTCTCTTGGCAGTGATGGTCTTTATCAGTTTCATCCTAACTCTGTTCCTCAGTCTACTGCTCTCCTCTCTTAGAGTCTCACTGCCAATCTAGCTTGCAGCAAGAATAAATTGTTCTCCTTTATAGGAAAGCTTTCTAGTTTACAGTTTGGTACTTTTCAATGTAATAATGTTGATTGTTCACCACCTGTTTCTACCGACAGTTATGGTTCATCTTTGTATAGTATATGACATAGCAGGCTAGGTCATCCTCACTATGAGGTGCTTAAGAATGTACCGAAGCTTTGTAATGTTACTATTCCAAATAAAAACTTGTCTGATTTTTGTTCTTCATGCTGTCTTGGTAAACCTCATAGGTTACCATCTTTTACCTCCACTACTGTCTATACCAAACCCCTTGAACTTGTGTTTTGTGACTTGTGGGAACCTGCACCAGTTGAGTCTTCATGTGGATACTCATATTTTCTCACTATTGTTGATGCCTTTTCACGTTTTACTTGGATTTACCCTTTAAAACTAAAGTCTCATACCTTATCCACCTTTCAAAACTTCAAAACTATGATTGAACTACAACTTAATCATAAAATTAAAGCTGTTCAGTCTGATGGAGGTGGTGAATTTCGCCCCTTTACCAAATTTCTTAATGAACAAGGAATCATACATAGATTCACCTGTCCACACACACATCACCAAAATGGGTCTCTTGAGAGGAAACACAGGCACATAGTTGAAACTGACCTCACCTTACTTGCTCTGATACCATGATAGAAGTGCAAAACGCCATTGATGAACATAGAAAAGCTTGAAGGAAAGTTAGTTAGAGGAGAGAGAAAGTTTGTTATAGGAGATAGAAAGGAAAGAGAGAAAGAGAGGGAAAAGATGAATTCAGAATTGTGAATATTTCCATTATAATTCTCAACGTTGCTTACACATATTTATAGAGGATAAGAGTAAGGGACATGTGTCACTAAGTGACAGCTGTTAACAGATTACAATAAGAAGCCTAACTAGAGTCTCATTAACACTAACAGTTCTTATTCTAACAGGAAGTGAAGGTGAATCTGGCTCAGTTATGCATGGAGGGACCAACTATTCATTTCTTCAATTCGCTGCTCAATGAAGACGAAGAGTTGACATGGGAACGATTGAAAGATGCGCTGTTGGAGATATATGAAGGGCACGACGAAGGTGATGTTTACGAACAGTTGACGGAGCTCCGGCAGACTGGGAGTGTGGATGATTACATCACTGAGTTTGAATACCTCACTGCCCAGATACCCAAATTATCAGATAAACAATTTCTGGGTTACTTTCTACATGGGTTGAAGGAAGAGATACGAGGGAAGGTCAGGAGTTTGGCGGTGACGGGAGATCTGAATCGTTCCAAGGTGTTGCAGGTTACTAGAGTTGTGGAAAGAGAGACAAAAGGTGATGCGGGTTCGGGTTACCAAAGACAAGCTAAAACGGGTCATGTGTCAACTCGTGGAGGAACCCATGGGTCCAGTAAAGGAAATGGAACTGACTGGGTTATTGTGAAGGGGAACAAGGAGCACGGGTCATCTGGTGGATCTAAAGGAATGGGTTTGGACCCAGAAATGAGAAACAAGCCCAATATGATAAAAAGAGAAGTGGGCCTCGTGACCGAGGGTTTACTCATTTATCTTGCAATGAATTGATGGATAGGATGCAGAAGGGGCTATGTTTCAAGTGTGGCGGACCCTTCTATCCAATGCATCAATGCCTAGATAAGCAGCTGAGGGTATTGGTAATGGAGGAGGATGAGGAAGGAGGGCCAGAGGGGAAGTTGCTAGCAGTAGAGATAGATGATAAGGAGGAGGTTGATGGGGAAATGAGCATGATGGATTTTTTTCAATTGGGTCATTCTAGACAAGCAAGGCCGCAATCTATCAAGCTGAAGGGATTGAGACATGAGGTACCCGTAGTAGTTCTGGTTGATAGTGGCGCAACCCATAATTTCATTTCACAACAGTTAGTGCAGAAGATGAACTGGACCGTGGTCGATACTCCATCCATGAGTATCAAGTTGGGAGATGGGTCTTACTCCAAGACCAAAGGTACATGTGAAAACTTAGAAGTGGACGTGGACGATCTGCACATTGTAGTGGATGCTCAGTTGTTTGATCTGGGAGGAGTTGACATGGTGTTAGGGATTGAGTGGCTTCGTACGCTTGGGGACTATGAGTTTCTGGCACAACAAGGAATGGGTCACAGTGAAGGGAATGGATGTGCGAGAAGGTGTGTTGGAAACATTACAAAGTATTATTTGTAAATCCAGGAGGAGGTTTTCTGGTTGGTGGGTAGCAGAAGGGAAGCAAAAGGAGGATGGAAGTATCCATGTTTTGGCAGGTGAACAGTCAAGGGAACTGGAATTTTATCAAAGAAATATGATGGTGTCTTCAAAGAGCCTAGAGGGCTGCCACCCAAGAGGAAGAAGAAGCACGTAATTACTCTAAAGGGAGAAGGAGCAGTAAATGTAAGGCCTTATAGATATTCCCATCACAAAAATGAAATTGAAAAGCAGGTGAGAGAAATGTTGCAAACTGGGATTATTTGCCACAATACCAGCTCTTTTTCCAGTCCAGTCATTATGGTCAAGAAAAAGGACAGCTCTTGGAGGATGTGCGTTGACTATAGGGCTCTCAACAAAGCAACCGTACCTGACAAGTTTCCAATTCCGGTGATTGAAGAGTTACTTGATGAGCTACATGGGGCGAGATTTTACTCCAAATTGGACTTAAAATTTGGTTACCATCAAGTGAGGGTCAAGGAGGAAGATGTCCATAAGACGGCTTTTCGAACACGAGGGCCATTATGAGTTTTTGGTGATGCCATTTGGGTTGATGAATGCTCCCTCTACGTTCCAAAGTCTTATGAATGAAGTGTTTAGGCCACTATTGAGGAAGTTTGTGCTAGTATTTTTTGATGACATATTGGTGTATAGTAAAGACTGGCAAGCACACATGGAGCATGTGGAGGAGGTTTTGAAAATTATGCAGACAAACGAGTTGGTGGCTAACAAGAAGAAATGCCACTTTGGGCAAGAGTCTGTGGAGTACTTGGGGCATTTGATATAGGAAGGAGTGACAGTGGATCCCAGCAAAGTGGTCAGTGTTACTAAGTGGCCAATACCAAAAAATGTAAAAGGAGTGCGGGGTTTTTTGGGTTTGACAGGTTACTATAGGAAATTCATCAAGGACTATGGTAAAATAGCCAAACCTTTGACAGAACTTACGAAGAAAGATGCGTTTTTGTGGAATGAAAAGACTCAAGAGGCTTTTGATGAGTTAAAAAAGAGCCTTACTACGTCTCCAGTCTTGGCTCTTCCAGATTTCAACAAGGAATTTGTCATATAGTGTGATGCTTCAGGTGGAGGGATTGGAGCAATCCTTATGCAAGATAAGAGGCTAGTGGCTTATTATAGTAAAGCTTTGAGAATCAGGAACCTCACCAAATCTGCATACGAGAAAGAGCTAATGGATGTGGTGCTTGCCATTCAACATTGGAGACCGTACCTATTAGGGAGGAGGTTTGTGGTCTCTACAGATCAAAAAAGCCTCAAGCAGCTTCTGCAACAGAGAGTGGTTAACAGTTGAGCAACAAAATTGGGTTACTAAGTTGCTGGGTTATGATTTTGAAATCATTTACAAACCTGGAAAACTTAACAAGGAGCAGATGCGCTTTCAAGGGTGAGAGAAGATGGGGAATTGTGCCAAGGGGTCACTAGCGTACAATGGAAACATGAGATGGTGCTGCGAACAGAACTTGCGCAAGATCCCCAACTGCAGCAAGTAGTGAGTGATCTGCAGAAGGATGCGAACTCTAGACCTGGCTATGTGTACAAACAAGGCGTGTTATTATATGAAGGAAGATTGGTGTTATCTAACAAGTCTGTGATGATTCCTACGTTACTAGCAGAATTTCACGCAACTCCTCAAGGAGGACACTCAGGATTCTACAGAACTTATAGAAGGTTGGCTGCTAATGTGTATTGGGTTGGGATGAAGAACACAGTGCAAGAGTTTGTACGGAACTGTGATATGTGCCAGAGGCAGAAATATTTGGCTAGCTCACCAGGGGGATTGTTGCAACCACTTCCTGTGCCAGATCGAATTTGGGAAGAC
The DNA here is from genome assembly GCA_018208015.1 of Medicago ruthenica. NCBI lineage: Eukaryota > Viridiplantae > Streptophyta > Magnoliopsida > Fabales > Fabaceae > Medicago > Medicago ruthenica. The sequence goes on along the minus strand of CM031376.1, from coordinate 63,733,440 downwards.
TTGTCCATGGATTTTATAACTGGTTTGCCCAAATCTAAGGGGTATGAGGCAGTGTTGGTAGTAGTGGATAGATTGTCAAAGTATGCTCACTTCATTCTACTCAAACACCCTTATACGGCCAAAGTAATTGCAGAAGTGTTCATTAGAGAAGTTGTCAGGTTACATGGAATACCATTATCCATAGTCAGCGACAGGGACCCAATATTCATGAGTAATTTTTGGAAGAAGCTGTTCAAGTTGCAAGGAACCAAGTTGAAAATGAGCACTGCTTACCATCCTGAGACTGATGGGCAAACAGAGGTTGTGAATCGTTGTTTGGAGACTTATCTGAGGTGTTTCATAGCTGATCAGCCTAAAACATGGGCCAATTGGATACCTTGGACTGAGTATTGGTTTAATATGAGCTACCACGCATCCACTGGACACACCCCTTTTAAGGTAGTGTATGGAAGAACTCCACCAGTCATTACACGCTGGGTACAAGGTGAAACCAGAGTTGAAGCTGTACAGAGAGAGTTGTTAGACAGGGATGAGGCTTTAAGACAGCTAAAGGAGCAGTTACTGAGGGCCCAGGACAGGATGAAACAACTAGCAGACAAGAAGAGATGTGATAGGAGCTTTGAAATAGGAGAATGGGTCTTTGTGAAGCTGAGGGCCCATAGACAGCAGCCAGTTGTCTCCAGAATTCATGCTAAATTGGCAGCAAGGTTTATGGACCATATCCTGTGGTAGCCCGCGTAGGAGCAGTAGCTTACAAATTGAAGTTACCTGAGGATTCGTGTTCACCCAGTTTTTCATGTCTCATTATTGAAGAAGGCAGTTGGGAAATATCATGAAGAGGAGAAGTTACCAGAACTAGAAGGAGATAAGGGAGTGATGATTGAACCAGAAGCAGTGATAGCCCAGAGAACAATACAGGTACAGTGAGAGAAGATTAACCAAGTGCTTGTACATTGGAAAGGTCAAAGGGTTGAAGAGGCTACATAGGAGGACACCTTGATCATGAGAAGTCAGTTTCCAAACTTCTGCCTTGAGGACAAGGCAATGCTTTCTGGTGGGAGTATTATTAGGACTCGTATGAATGAGGAAGAGTCTGCTGAGTCATTAGTTAATAATGCAGCTATGGGGCCCAAAGTTTGGCAGGTTTATTCTAGAAGGTGTAAGAAAGCTGATAAGGGTTAGTTAGATATTTTGGTGACATGGAGAGAGAGGAGAGGACTAGTAATCATTTCCACTATATAAGGAGTGAGTAGGGTTGAGAGTAGGTACCCTTGGATATTGTGAGTGGTTAGAATGTATAGGCAGCTGTGAGCTGGCCTATCAGGAGCTTAGCTCTGGTCAGATCTAGGGATTCATACATTCCCCTTTGTCTGTAAATCTCCATTTTTCCATCAATAAAGTTCTCTTACATATATTTCTGTTTCTGAATATTGTGATATTGCTTGTTTCTGAAATTGGTTCCTAACAATAAGTGAGAGGCATTAACAAATTAAATTTTCTTATTTCCTTATATAGCCATATAAATGACGACATCACGGGAAAGACAGATATCTTTAAGGCCCTGATCCTGTTGAAAACCAAAATGTATATTACAGTAACAAATACTACCTGAGGTGCATACACACAGCCAAGAGTTCCAACGATTAATCCTCCCAAGATAAAGCCACCAACAAAGACACTAGCACTGCTGGGCCTTCCACCATCACTGTAGTTCAAGAATATGTAGTGGTTCAAATTAAGATCTTTTCATATGTTGCTTCTTTAAAAAAAAAAAATCTTTTCATATGTCAAATTTACTTTTATTTTTGGACACAATATGTCAAATTTACTTAATCAAAATACATCATAAATTCAAGAATAGTTGGTGTTTATCATTTCTTGCTTGTATCAGTTGTGTGCTCCTGTTTATTACTCCCTCCGTCCCTTGTTAAAAGCCCCTTTAACTAATTTCACATATATTAAGAAAAATTGGTAGTGTAGTTAACGTGTCTAGTTTGTATGTGAATTTTACTAAATTGTCTTTTGTTTGTATGTGTATTTAATTTGATTTTTCATATTTCAATGCAAGTTAGTAATATTAATTAGGGGTATGTTTAGGAAAAAAACATAAATGCGCATAGTAATTTGTATAGGGGCTTATATCTAGGGACTATACTTTTTTTTTTTTTAAAAGGGGCTTATAATTAGGGACGGAAGGAGTATTCGTAATGGCAATATGAAGGAATATATTGATAAGCTAAGGTGAAATAAGTGAATCTAACACATGGCGGTTGCAGATTACAAATATCTGAAATATGTACCTATATGTAGCTTGAACAATGAAAGGTCTTGTGGTTGAAGAAGAAAGTAGCATTCTCCGATTGGGAAACAAGGTGGGTGGTTTGATCTTCAAATGAGAGTGGTTCATTTTCATCTTATTCATGGATGATGATGATGCTACCAATCATGGCATAGCGAATGAATGAATAAATCTTGCAAATTAATGAATGAATCAATCAAAAGAAAAGAAGAAGAAGAAATTAGATTTACCAGATTTGGTGAGAAGGAAGGAAGTGGAAACAGCAGAAGCAGAAGCCATCATAGTATGAGATTTGGGATGAACGGAGGGTGATTTGTTTTGTTGTTGTTGATGAATGGAATGGAATGGAGGAACACTACAAAAGGAAATACGGTTGAAATTAATTCCTTCGATGATATCTAAGAAGGAGCTACGATTAATTAATATAATATTGGCTATAGTGACTAAGATATTTAATTGTAATAAATTGGTCCAGTTTTATTCGTACCACTTATATCATTTTAAGTTATTTAATTGTAACAAGTTAGTTCTTTAAGTATTTTTCGTAACATTTAGGTCTTTTAAGTTATTTAATTATAATTTTTAGACCTCGAATAACTTACATTTTTAAGATCTAAAATACTCTAAATTGTTACGGTTAAATAACTTAAAGGACCAAATTGGTAAGGGAAAAACTTAAAAAACCAATTGTTACAATTAATTAACATAAAAGACGTGATACGAAAAAAACTTAAATGGTTAATTTGTTACAATTAAATAACTTAAAGGACCCATAATGTAATTTAGTCTATAATATACCAACTTCCAAAATAATTAAAACTTGAGTCATGCTAACCAGTGTTCTTGAAGTACTAATTAAAAAAATTAAAAATAATTTTTTTTATTAAAAACAATAACTTTTTAACTTTTATAAAGTGAAATATTCAAATTATTTCTCAATACAAATTATTTATATTAATCTCTTTAACTACTCGTTAGCTTTTTCGTTAAAACTTTCACTAATATTGTAGAATTTCCTAATTTCCTATGCTTAGTTAGCAGCTACCAGCCCTTTGTTTCTGTGTCCGTACATTCATATGTATCCGGATAGGATATTCCAACAACCACACCACTTTTTTATTTTCTATTTTTTTTTAAATGTAAATCAAAATATCAAGTTGAGTGGTGTAGAATCATAAATACAAAACTCTCTCAATATTTTTAACATTCTTATACTTTTAAGTTGATTCAAATTTAGAGTCTTTGATTAAATTGAAAGAAATTTCTTATAATCTCATACAAGTGTTTTTTTAGTTGCTTTTCTAATTTATAATATCATTAATCCAATTACTCAATATAATAACAATCCTTTTATCTTCCCCTAAAAAAACAATCCTTTTATCTTATTATAAGTTAAAGTGTGAATAAAAATAGCAGTTATGTATTGGGTTTGGACCAATTCGAAAGTCCACTCTAGATTAAACTTTGAGTTCATGGTCTTGTCAACAAAAGTTGAGTTCATGAATTTTATGCAAGTTTTACGACAATTTTTGGGTTAATATTGTTTTTGGTCTCTGTAATATGAGCGAATTTCGGTTTTAGTTCATGTAAAAAAAAATTAGATTCTGTTCCTATCACTTTAGATTCTTCCATTATTGGTCCTCACTTAAACTTGTCAGCGGAATCTGCTGACATGTCCAGCTGAAAATGGTTTTATTTTTATTTTTATTTTAATTTCCTTATTTTAAAAGATTAAAATAGAAAGTGGGAGATTAAAATCCAGATCTTCTTCCTCCATATTCATTCATTCATTCATTCATGCCTCTCCTCTTTGTTCTTATTTGTTCTTCTTCTTGTCACCAACAGAGTCGTTTTTCAGAATAGAAAGAATCTCATCATCGACACCTCTGATAATCCCAAGTGGCTGGCCACCAAACTGCTGCTGGACTACACTCAACAAGGCCTCATAAGCCGTGCGAGTTTCCTTCGTCTTTGGCTCGTAAACACCATCATCAGCGGCAGTGAGTAGGGTTATGGTTTGGACTTCGCCAGCGGGGTCGAGGTAGGAGAAGGTGTATTTGACGAAGATTTTGGGGGAAGGGGAGAATCAGAGAGGTTTTGGGTTGAAATGGTTAAGTTTGAGAGGGAAGGTGAAGTTGGAAGAGAGAGTTTTGGTTTTGGGAGATAATTGGGAAAGGAATGTGAAGATGTGAATTAAGATTTTGGGGGCGTGGGATAGATATGAGAATGGGAAAGAGTTTAAGGAAATGAGAAAGATGAAGATTGAGTTTTGATTTTAAATTAAGTTATTCCATTTTAATTCTAAAATCTGTTTTCAATTGTTTAAATAAATGTAAATCAAAATAAATACCATGTGGAAATAAAGTAAATTGAAATTCAGGCACGGTAGTTTCCTGATGTTGTATGTAATGTTCCAACACTGGGACAAGTGGAATGTTGAGTTTAATGTTTCAACATCAGGCTAGCGATAAACAAATAGAACAAGGAAAATATAAAAGACAGAAATGTAAATGGCACATGTTATTTGTTAACCCAGTTCGGTGACAAACACACCTACTCTGGGGGCTACCAAGCCGGGAGGAAGTCCACTAGTGTAGTCCTAGTTCTAAGTTCTCAGCAAACTCCAAGTTTACAACATATCACCTAGCTACTACCTGTACTGACTTCAGCCTAGGAACTTCTAGACCTGAGATCCCATCTCACATCCACTCAATCAATCATTGCCCCAATGATCTTAGACTTAAATAACAAAGAGGAGACACACTCCAATAAACAGTATGATGAAGACACCTTCAGACACAAACTAACGCCGTACTTCAAAGCTTAGGTGTAGTATACAATATTACAACTAAACTAAAACAAACCAACACTAAGCTTTTGATTCAGTAGCAGCAATAGAGTGGTATACAGAATAGAGCACACAGCTCAACAAAGACAACCTAAAGTCGAAACCCTAAAATATTCTTTCAATGACGGCTTCGATTTATTTCTTCAAGAGTGGTGTCTTCTTTATATAGCCTTCAGCAGCATATATTTGAATCAAATATTCTTCTCAGAAATATGTTGAAACAAATAATTCTTCAGAAATATATTTCCAAGATTCATTCTAGAAATATGTTTGCACAATTAAATCTTCCTTCAGGCTAAACATATATTTGTATCAAATATTCTTTTCATAAATATATTGAAACAAATATTCTTCAGAAATATATTTTCCAAAGATCTCTTTTGAAAATATATTTACACAAATAAAAATATTCAATCTGAAAAATATAACTCTCGAAAATATCTTCCTTCTGGAAACACACGCAGCTTGAAGAACAAGTAACATGAATGAATTCTTCAATCAAATCTTCAAAAGATCAGGTGTGATAATAAACAACTCCAAGGCACGAAATCAGGGCACACTGAAGTCGTACCCACATGTTGGAACATTGGGTCCAACATCTTGCTTGTATATTTGATTTAGCAAAAATGAAGCCAACAAACAAATATCCAACAATCTCCCCCTTTGGCAAATTTTTGGCCAAAACAATATGAGATCATACAGACAACCTAGAGGGATACCACACAAACATTTCTTCAATCATCATAAGCACACAACCATGAAGAAAGGTAGCACATCTTCAAAAACTACTTCAAAAGAATTCCTCAAATGAAACGTAGTAGATAAGAATATCATGGAGTATCACTAAAGAGTATTAGAGGCATGCAACAGCGGAATAGAACACACGTATTACCAAAGTGAGAAAAATAAATCCCCACACATACAAGCAACTGGAACAGGATGTTTCAACATTTTGTAACACATCATGCCATACTACATATCTCATACAAACTCATATGTATATCACACAACACAGTATCACTCCCCCTGAATATATGCATATCACACAACACAATATAACTCCCCCTCAGGTAGTACTCCCCCTTAATGCAAATAAAGCATAAAACTACTCCCCCTTTTTAGCCACAATTTTGACAAAAACAACCATGCATTCACCAGGAGTAGAAAGAACAAGAACAACAGTAGCGGAGCATGCAGAGTATTAGGTTACAGACCATAGGCACAAAAATCCAGGGCATAGCCCACAAAGGATTCTGAGAGCTGGCACACTGTTAGTTGTGTAACAAAAGTAAGTATTTTTAAATTATCGTCTCCTCAGGGATTGGTGCGCTATCTCGAACCGTTCAACAATCGATATTGTTTTGAGTGAGGGTTTCGTAACTTGGTTGCATAAAAACTAAAGTAATCTAAAAGCGGAAATAAAACGACAAGTAATAGGGAATAAAAGCGTCGGAATTGGAGTTCATCAATCTTGCATCGAATATAATCTAAAAATCATGCATATGAATTCTAGCGTTTTAGTGAAAATATCATGTATCACTCGACAACGTCATTCGTGTCCAAATGACGTCGTGAGATCGATCGTATCGTTTAATCGACGATTTCCCAATCGATCAAACGATCCGAAAGCATTACGTTCCGACACTTTATGTGATTATCAAAACCCAAATCCATTTCTAGATTTTCTTATTTTGATAGAAGATTATTCTAAACCTAGATTCAAAAGTATTTGTCAATAACGATTAAATCAAGCATGAGAATGAAAATCAAGAATAACTTCAATAACACATAAATTGCTAAAATCATATTTTTACATAATCAAAGATTACATCTAAGCTAGAAAGAGTACCTCCAATCCCAACAAAGGGAAGTTAGTTGTTCATTTTCATGACAACTATACAAAAGTTTAGAGAAAAGATGAAGATCATAACCTAAGTCTTGATTTCCCAAAGCCTTAGTTGATTCCACAATCCAATCACTTTTGCTCCTTGAAGATCATAACTTCTAGCCCTAAAAACTATCTAAAAACTAAATCCTAAAATATTACTGAACTGAATTAAAAAGCTATCTCTGATTCTCTACAAAAAATTCAGCTTTTGCACCTATTTATAAGTGTTCTGTTATTCTGGACTTTGCTCTGCGAAGTCATTTCTTCACCAATGGGCTTCTGCCACCTCAGCCTTGAACAGTTCAAACCACCCTGCTTCGCTCTGCAACCAAGCTTCGCTCTGCGAAATCACTAGATGAGATTCTTCAAAAAATCCCTGCCTGGTCTCGCCATTCACTCGCCAAGCACGCGCTGGGCGAGATTCTTCATTCTTCTCTTGGTGATTTCTTGCTATTTTCAAGTCCTGGCTTGCTTTTTCCTACACAAATGGGGAAGAATCAAGTATACAAAGAATAATTGGCATTTCTTCATAAATTTCATGCTTTTCCTAAGATAACTTGCAAAACAAGTAACTAAAAAGCCTTATAAAAGACATGAATTTATTCATTTCTTGCCACTTATCACACACAGTCATAAAACATCTATTCTGAGGTTATAAGCATCCAATATAGACCAACACATCACAACAGAGACATTAACAGGCATTTTCTTTTCACTAACTTTCTTCCTGCTAGCGGACATGATGGCCAGGACATCATCCTCAACATCTTTCTCAGTATCACTATTTCAGAAATTAGCAGCAGCGGATTTAAACAACCAAGAGAGCCCATCAAGTAAGATTCCTCAACACGCAGCAGTGCGCATTAGAATCACACAAACATAGTACCCACACACAAAGTCTTCACAAAAGAACAAACACTTCATAGCAAACCACTAAGACACGTAGTAATAGTAAACACATCTGAACATAATACCTCTGAGCATTAACATATTTGAACCTCAAAACTTCAACCCACATCAGGTTGATCTTCAATCACATCAGGTTGAGGATTCCCAGGAAACTCAACCATATCAGCATCAGTTTGGGGGATCTCAGAACTGATTTCAACAACATTAACAAGTTGGGTCGGGGATGTTTCAACATCCGGTATGACATCAGACTCAATTTGATTAACAGGTTAGAATAGAGTCAACAAGCATAAGATGTTGTTCAACAACAGAGTCTTTGGCAAGATCAGTGAGAGGAGTCATTTGGTCAGTTGATGGTTCAGGACATGTTTCTTTAGTGGGTGGTTCACTAACAACGTCATCAACAACAATAGTAACAGAACTAGACTTCTCTAGGGTCATATCAAAGATAGGATTAACCTGGTTAACAGACTCAAAGACAGGTTCCACAGATGTTTCAACATTAGCATCAACATTTGGATCAACACAAGTTTCGACATTAGATTCAACATGAAAATCAGAAGCAGTTGCAGATGGTTTCAACGCATTCACAAAAGCAATAAAAGCTTCAGTAACATCAGGATTTATATCCACAGAGTCAAAAGGGCTTGTGGAAACATTAACTGGTACGAGTGACACAACATGAGAACTTACATTTTCAGCAGTCTTCAAAATGACAATGATTTCCCTGATTTCTCGTGCAACACTAGTTATAGTAAATAGAAAGAATTTGTTTGCACGTTTCAACACATGTAATTACTATAGATTCTCATATAAGCAACTACTTAAAAATCCCCTTAACTTCTCAAACATGTCATAGTATAATGTCACGACATCTTGCTTGACATTGTACTCCTTCAACATTTGTTTCATCCATAACAGCAGATTGCAGATACTGCATGCAGCAATGTGCTCAGCTTCTGTAGTAGGAAAAGATACACAATTTTGCTTCTTGCTGAACCAAGAGATAAGATTGTTTCCCAAGAAGCAACATCCTCCAGAAGTGCTTTTTCTATTATCAGCACTACCTGCCCAGTCTGCATCACAATACCCTTGATCAATATCAACACCATTATCATCTTTGATTATCTTCACACGTGTTGCATCAGATGTTCTCTTATGTCTTGCATTCATAAGAGCAAAATTCTTCACAATACTCTTGGCACACTTGCTTTGAGAAATAAACACAACATCATCCATTAGCTTCAATTCATCACAATTACTTGCTTGAAGAAAATATGTCAATTCACCCAGAAGACTCATCTTAAATTTAGATTGCATATGTTGGACAAAGTGTTCCAACATCTGGTTCGACATTCTTCCAGAAAAGATGTTAACAACATAAATTTGAGCTATCATGAGATCATTCTTCACAAGTAAGGTCTTGTCAATTTCACCTTTGTTGTACCCATGAGATACTAAGAGGGCCTTGTTCCTAGATACATTACCACCTTCAACAATCTTGAGTTTGGGTAATCCTCTGATGGCTTCCACAGAAATGGCTTTCTTCATTCCTCTTAGGTTTAAATGACCAAGTTTCTGGTGCCACAGTTTAACCTCTTCTTCTTTACTCAAAAGACATGTGGTTAAGTGTGCTTCTTCTTGAGATACCCACAAGTAACAATTATCCTTAGATCTATTACCTCTCATTAGCACTTCACTTTTCCCATCAGTTACCAGACATTCAGTCTTGTTGATGTTCACTTCCATCCCTTGATCACACAGCTGGCTCATGCTAATCAAATTGTCAGTTAGCCCTTTTACTAACAACACATTGTCTATCTTTGGCAATCCATTATTGTTGAAGTCACCAATACCTAGAATTTCTCCTTTAGCTCCATCACCAAAGGTCACATAGCTACTGGTGTAAGATCTTATATTTTCAAGAAATTTACTAACTCCAGTCATGTGTCTAGAGCATCCACTGTCAAAGTACCAGTCTTCCCTAGATGAGGCTCTTAGAGAGGTGTGAGCTATTAGGCCAACATTTTCACATTTTGGTCTCCATTCCTTCGTGACATTGATTACAACAGGTTCGGATTTTCTTTGGTGGAACCGCTTAGGATACCCATACAACTTGAAACATAACGACTTTATATGCCATTTTCTACCACAATAATGACATACCCAAGGGAGAGATACCCCCTTGATCTTAGACCTCTGATGTTCCTTCGGATGTTGCAACATTGGTTTGCTCATCGTGGGATCATATTTTCCTACAGCAGCGACAAAATTCTTATCTTGATTTTGTTGTTTCTTGTTTAATGCCCTACAATCGAAACCTATGCCTTTCGGTTTCCCTTGATTTTGACCTTCTAATATTTCTTCCAGCAAATCAGTACCAGTGTTCATCATTATAACCTGCTTCTTTAAGTGTTCAAGTTGGGAGTTTAGTTAAGTTACCTCATCATTGAGATCAGAAATTTTTGCTAAATGGTTACTTCTTTCAGCATGCAGTTGACTGCAGTCTTCTTCTGATTCTCTAGTAACTTGCAAACTTCTTCACTTCTGATGTATAGATCTTTGTAAGAGGCAGGTAGTTCTTCATAAGTTAATTCTCCATCACCTGACTCAGTATCAGACATGCATCTACCAGTTAAAGCAATAACATGCTTAGCAGATTCATTTTCCACTTCTCCTTCTGAGTCATCATCAGACCAAGAAACAACCAAGCTTTTCTTCTGTCTCTTGAGGTATGTGGCACATTCTGTTCTAAAGTGACCATATCCTTCACACTTGTGACACTGAACTCCCTTGGATTGATTGCCCTTCTCATCAGTTCTTGTTTTCTTCAAATCGTTTTGTTGCTTACTGATGTTGAACCTGATGTTCTGACCACTTGGCTTGGGTCTCCTGTCAGCGCGTTTCAGAATCTTGTTAAACTGCCTTCCAAGTAACACAAGTGCCTCTGATAGGCTTTCATCATCCTCAATATTTCCTTGTGACTCCTCAGCATCATCATTTGTAACAAAGGCAACGCTTTTCCCTTTCTTTTCAGTCCTATTGATGAAGACTATTTCAAAATTCTGAAGAGATCCTATTAGTTCATCAACCTTCATACATGAGATGTCTTGTGCTTCTTCAATTGCAGTCACCTTCATATCAAATCTCTTAGGTAGAGATCTGAGAATCTTTCTCACGAGCTTTTCATCAGACATTTTTTCCCCAAGTGAGTCAAAGGAGTTAGCCATGTCTAGGACATTCATGTAAAAATCTTGTATGTTCTCATCCTCCAACATTTTTAGATTTTTGAACTTGGTAGTAAGAAGTTGAAGCCTTGACATTTTCACTTTAGATGTACCTTCGTGTGTAGTTTTGAGAATCTCCCAAGCATCCTTAGCCACAGTGCATTGCTTGATCAGTCTAAACATGTTCTTGTCCACTCCATTGAATAAAGCGTTCAATGCCTTGGAGTTTCCAAGCGTTAGTTCATCTTCTTCCTTGGACCACTCTTCTTCTGGTTTCAGATCATCTGTCTTCTTTCCATCTTTGTCAAGCACAACAGGATGTTCCCAACCCTTTAGAACAGCTTTCCTCGTCTTACTATCTATAGATTTAAGGAAAGCATTCATGCGAGATTTCCAATAGTCATAGTTGGAACCATCCAACTGTTTACGCTGAAGTTTGGTAAACAACCGCTAGTCTGGGTTAATTGCTTGCGAGACCAACTAGTGAATCTCAGGAGCATAGTACTTTGTTTGAATTCTTTAAGTTGTTTGAATGTTCATTACGCATAAACATTTATTGTTGTTTTGGGAAAATTAAATATACCAGTCACTTGGATTACAAGCAACAAGGAAAATAAATTTTTAATAAACAAACGCTTTGTTTCGATCGAAACAGGTAAATGACGAGAATTTAAATGAAAGGCAGTAAACTTTGCATGAAATTTAAAGTGCTTGAAAGATAAATTTACATGAAAAGTAAATTGCATAGAATTGTAAAATGTGCTTTACGGAAAAGAATGGTTCACAGATTCATACTTGGATCCCATTTCACTCGTTTCTCTCGATAGCATGGATACTTTGAGTTTTACAAGGATTTTCGTATAAATGAATTGCGACCTTGTTTCTGACTAAAAAACTACTATATATAGACTTTCGAAAATAAACTGTCCTAACGGTCAAACACTACCCTACTACCAAGTGTCCTGCCACGTACACCCTGCATGCACCTAACTGCTCCTTAGAACGGTTGTCTGTATCGCTCGAAGTCGAACTGAATTTGTGAAGTTTGTCAGAATTGTGCTAAGTCCAGAAATCAGTTGCTTCGATTCGATCATACGCTAGGTCGATTTGCCCAATGGTTCGAAGCCCTCTTTCTTGCCTTAGCCTTGTGTTTGTAAATATTCCCTTGAACCTGTGAACGTTTCCATTAGAATCTTCTTACTCTTCGATTCGATAGAATTTGACAAGATTCTCTTCAGCATTTAATGCGTGTTTAGAGCATATTTTTAGCTTATCAAAAATATGGGCTAACAAATTGCCCCCAAAAAATGTCTGCTTCGATTCGTGATCGAAGGAAGATGAGAAGTTGACATTTTTTCTTTTTCTACACGTTTTCCTGAAACGGCGTCATGATTGCACGTTTTACTGTGTAACTGTCACCTCGATTTCCACTATCATCATGAGTCCCAACTTTCTAGGCAAAAGTGGGACACGTGTCACACTAGGAAGTCGAAATGAATTTGCTTTGAGAGATTTTTTTTTAACCCTATAAATAGGCCAAAAATGGCCATTACGCTTTTTCCAGACGTTTTGCTTTCAAATTACTTCTTCCCACTCTCTTGCTTCCCAATCTCCATAGCCAGACCAACCTATTTCTTTCAGATTATTGCTCCTTTTCACAATCGTTTGTTCTTGGATTTCTGGTAAAGAAACCCTTTTCTTGGAAACAGAAATCCTCAGCACTGATTCAATCAATCCGCCATTAAAACCCTTTTCATAAGAACTGTTCATCGTCTTCTTCGACAATGTCTCAAGAAAACCAGGAGGTTCCTATAGCTGGGAAATGGCCAAGCACTATCACCAGTAACGATGGCAAAGAAATGGTGCCTGAACCTCACGGAGACGCAGCAAAGAAAGCTATTTGGGAGTTGAACGTGATGATCCCGTTTTCTGTGGATGGCCAGGCTTATGCCTTTGGTGGACCTCTTCCAGATCAGCCAAATTTGTCGAAGGCCATGGATAAGGTATTTCCTTCGTTCACAACCTGCGAACCTAGGATATTCCTGAGTGACCCATATAACTTCAGTTTTCTAAGTAAACCTGGCAAGCTATTTCGATCAGCCCCTTATATAGGCAATCTGGATTATATCTCTTGGCTAGATCGAGTCGAAAGTGACTATGTAGAGTTTTGGAAAAGATATGAGATCTTCGACCTTATTCAATTTTCCAGGACTGGTCCAGAGTATCGACCAGAGATGCTCATCGCTGCTCTGCACTTCTTCGAGAGTGCAACCAATACGTTTCAATTTCCTTGTGGTATGCTTACTCCAACCCTTCTTGACGTAGCTGCTCTTACAGGCCTTAGGCCTACTGGGGATACCTATGACCCCACCATTACTAATGACCATATAAAAGTAGATTTTAAAGAGGCAACGTTTGCTAAGTATATAGCGGAGAACAGGGGTCGTGATGACGAAGTATCAGACGAAGAACACGTCGCATTTCTGACCTTGTGGCTGTCACATTTTGTCTTCTGTTCGAAGTCCCTGCAGGTGGCAAAAAGATTCATTCCCATGGCCCAGCTGATCGGAGAAGGCATAATATTTGGACTTGGGCGCCTTTTGCTGGCCGTTCTATATGACTCGATCGGGGAAGCCTGCGATGACCTGAAGAAATCGAAGGATGGTTCTTCCTTCCTAGTATCCGGCCCAATGTGGCTTCTTCAGTTGTGGCTTAATGCTACTTTTGAAAAGGAAATGGGACTGATCATCCCACAAGATTATGTTGAAGAAGTTGCCAACCGTTCTATCGAGGGACAAAGGACACTTCGACTGACGCCCAAGACCTTAGAACAGAGCCCACAGAGGCTCTTCCTCAAGTATATGAAGGTCTTCCTGGACTTCAAGCATTTTCTTCCTCAACATGCCCCTTTCCATGAGAGACATTTCGGCCCGGCCTGGTTTACAGAAGATTTCCCAACCATCGACCCAGACAACGAAGACGAAGTGAATGAAGTATGGTCAGCTTACCTGGATCCTTCCATACTTTCATGCAGAACTGGGGTGAAGTCGAACTACTTAGGCTTGGTACGGTACCAACCTAATTTAGTGTCAAGACAATTTGGGCTTTCCCAACTTCGACCCAAGAGTATGTTTTCAGACCCCAAACATGTTTAGAGGGGAGCTAACCTCTCAGATAAGCTTTTTAAGAAATACCTTAAGTCATCTGGAGAGCTCTTGTTCGAATTGCATCCATTCGAATACAATGCTTCGTTCTTCTGTACTACAGAATTCACAAAATGGTGGGAGAAGTATTTTTCTAGTCATTCAGTTGGAGACACTAAAGCTATGATCTCCATGTTAGAAAGTGGCTTTTCCCAGCCAATTATTGAGAACATACGTTCGAAGCTCCCTGCTCGAGGTACCAAACTCACTTTTTTGTCACTTATTGATATATGCTAGTTTTATTTATTTATGCCTTTCGATTTCATCTGTTTAGGCAAAGCACCGGTGACAAAGAAGGGTGCAGAATCGTCTCGAGCTGGGGAAAAATCCAAGAGGCCGACTGGCATAAAGATCCAGGAGGTAAAAAAGGAAAAACAAGAAAAGGTAACTGATTTTATTTACCTTGTTTTAATTTCCAACATTTTCTAACTTCTTTCTACTTCGATTACGGCAGAGTCAGAAGAGAGATAATAGTTCTGAGACTACTACAACCTCTAAGAAGTCAAAACCCGAGGTCATCTATGTTGTTGTAGATGAAGAAGAAGTAAGTCCATTCAAATGTCCTTTACCTACCTTACTTCTTGGTCGAATGTCAATCCCTTTTGTCATATCTTTTCTTTGACAACATGAAGAGGAGGAAAGGCCTTTTATTAGGAAACGGAAAACGCCCCCTAGCTCAACACACACCAAGTCTGTCGAACAGACGGGTCTATGTAGTTCTCAGGCTTAGGGGCCTAAAGAGAAGAAAAAGAAGAAAGACAAGAAAATCAGACCTGAAATTGCTGCAGATCGAAAAGCAGAGGAGCCTGTTGAGAAGAGGAAGAAGAAAAAATCTTCTAAGTCTTCAGAAGATCAACCAAAGGCAACTCCTTCTGAATCTCAGCCTGCTTCGACCGAGGTTGATAATAAGGCTGACCATGAGAATAAAGATAAAGAGGATGCTGGAGGCGCTAAGACTCCTGAAGAATTTAATCCAAATCCCGTAATTGTAGAGATCGAGGTACGGGTTTCTCCACAAACCTCTTTTCTTTTTATTACTTAGATTGCCTTTGCTAGCATCCTTTTTTATTTCGTCTATATTTCGAATTAGGTGGAAGGTCATGTTGCAGAGGGCGCTCCTGCATGGGCGGAGAAAATTCCAAGCCCCCTTATTGAAGAGCCTATCAGTCCTGTAGAAACAGAAACTGCTGCTGAGGCAGATCAACAGAAAGAAGATCAAACAGTTGCGTCTGAAAGTCCTCGTGGTCGGAGGGGAACATTTGTCGAATCTGAAACTGAGCAACCAGAGGCTGCTGTTTCTACTGAATCGAGCAAGGGTTATTCGCCCTCTCCTGAGAAGTACCAATTTGATGATGAAGCTATCAAAGAGGCTGAGGTAGGAGGGTCAGAAATCTTGCCGGAGTCTTCAACTTCGAAGCTCTCTGCCAGCTTAGGGTTGCCTGAAGAAGAATTCGTGAATATGCAAAGTTCATACCCTGCAGCTACTCTTCGACTTCTGCTTACCAAGCAAACACCTCCTCCAACTTCAAGTGATAGGGCCAGTGATTCGACTCAGTCAGCAGAAGAAATCAACTCATCCGTACTTCAAGACTCACTTCTGTTGAAACTGACTACATATTTTGTGATGAAGGATGTGCCTAGCATAATTAAAGCAAATCCCTTCACTGCTTTTGGACATCTCAACTTTCTGAAGAAACTCCACAATCCCTTAACCAATGACGAGACTTTAGGGAAGGTTTTTCAGATCGAATCGATCATTGACCAACTGGCCAAAACTGTGCAACATGATGAGGACAGTGCAATGAGGCTCGCTGCTCAGAAACGAACACATCACCTTTTGCTCGAAAGAGTGAAAACTGCACAAGCTGAAGTTGATCGATTAGCAAATTTCGCCAAAGAAGCGCATCCTGGTATCAAGGTTTGCAATGACAACATCTCTGATTGGGAGAATCATATCATTGTGTTGCAGTCGCAGATTGACAGCTATAGGCAGAAAATTGCTGAAGAGGAAACCAAACGCAACAAACTCGAAGAGGATGTTAACAATTCGATTAAGGCTCTAATTGATGAGAAGGGACGAGAAGGTCTTAAGGCTTACAGTGCTTCTGCAGTAATCCTTCAAGAGGTTAAGAGCTTGGAGAGTGCCCGCCAGGTCTTCGATAAAGAGATCAACAGCTTGACCAAATTGTACTGGGAGTCTGTCAAACATTTGTAATACCTTAGTTTTTATTTTATAAGTTTCGAACATCTTTTGGTATATTTTGGTTGTAATGTTCAAGACATGCCCAGTTTGTGGCAATTTCTTTTAACTGCCATTTCGAATTTCTTTGAAGTTTTATTTTGCGCTTATCTTTACTTCGAGTAACATTGGTTTATACTTTTTCAAATACTTACCATTTATACTCAAAGTACGTTGATCAGGAGTTAACTCCTCTAACTCATAAGCACCGTTCGAATAAATCTGAACTATCTTAAATGGCCCTTCCCAATTTGGGGACCACTTGCCCAAGGTTCGATCTTTTCTATCCATGGGCAGAATGACTTTCCACACCAAGTCTCCAACATTAAAAGTTTTTGACTTCACTTTCTTGTTATAAGCTTTTGCAACTCTTTCCTTTTGCTTAGTCAAGACTTCTAATGCTCTTAATCTCTCCTCATCTAAATCAACCAACTCATCTGACATCATTTTCCAATAATGATCAATTGGTATGTCCATTTGTTTTTGTATTCTGGCTGATTGCAAATGTATTTCGACTGGAAGTACAGCATCATGACCAAACGTCAATCGAAATGGGGTAGTATCAGTTGATTCCTTAGGAGAATTTCTACATGCCCATAAAACTTGATCCAACGTTTTATTCCAATTTCTTGGTTTTTGGGCAATATGTTTTTTAATCAAGTTAATGATAATTTTATTGGCTGCTTCGACTTGACCATTTGCTTGCGCGTAATATGGTGTTGAGGTTAATAATCGAAAGCCAGTTTCTTGAGCAAATTCTTGCATCTTTCGTCCAGTAAAAACTGAACCTTGATCAGTGGTAATTGTTTCAGGAATACCATACCTATAAATAATATGGTTTTGAATGAAACTAATTACTGCCTCCTGATCGACATTTGGTAAAGGCACTGCTTCGATCCATTTAGTAAAATAGTCTATTCCAACTAAAATATATCGTTGGTTTTTAGACGAAGCAGGCTTAACCTCACCAATTAAATCCAGAGCCCATCCTCTGAAAGGCCAAGGTTTGATTATGGAGTGTAACTCACTAGCAGGTACATGTTGTATCCCTGCATGCTTTTGGCATTCTTGACAGCCTTTAGCAAATTCTATGCAGTCTTTTAACATAGAAGGCCAATATAAACCTTGTCGAAATAAAAGCCATTTCATTTTATGTCCTGCTTGATGTGATCCACATGCACCACTGTGAACATGGGAAACTGCTAAGTATGCTTCTGATTCATTTAGGCATTTTAATAAAATTCCTTCTGCAGTCTTTTTAAATAATTCATTTCCCATAATCACGTAGTTCAAAGCCCTATATTTGATCTTTCGAGCCGCATTACCTATTGGATTTTCCAAATATTCAACAATGGATTTTCTCCAATCATTATCCAACATGTTGTCAATGGCAAAAATTTGAATTTTTTCCTGAAGATTATCCACGTTTTCATCCTCATTATTTTGTGGTGTACTTGCCCCCACAAGTTTTGGCATTGACAATTTAGTGCTCAATGGCTCTTGTAACACCAGTTTATCTTTTATTTCGATCAACTGAGTTAACTTTTCCTTCGACATTTTGTACCCTGAAGCTATTTGGGCTAAATCATTTGCTTCTTGGTTTTCTAGTCGAGGTACATGTTCAATATTAATATAATCGAAGTGATTCAGAAGAGAACTTGCTATAACAAAATATTTTGCTAAGTGTTCTTTCACACATTTGTATTCTTGTGTTAATTGTCTCAACACTAACTCTGAATCACCCCTTATGTTAACATTTCTTGCCCCCAAGCTAATTAAAATTTCAAGGCCTGTGATTAAAGCTTCATATTCAGCCTCATTATTTGAGCAAAGACCTTTAATTTTATACTTGAACTTAGTTGGGATTTTTGTGGGGGATATTATTAAGATTCCAATCCCAGTTCCATGTTTATGTTTCGAACCATCGAAATACAAAATCCAAGGTTCAGTATCTACATAGTCTTGAGGCATTTCGATCACTGAGTGATCCACAATAAAATCTGCCACAATTTGGCCCTTAACAGATTTCAAGGGCTTGTAAGTTAAAGAATATTCTGTTAATGCTAAAGCCCACTTTCCAATTCTACTGTGCAAAATAGGCTTCGATAACATGTGTTTAATAATATCATAATGAGAATACACATAAACATCAACAGGCTTTATATATTGCTTAAGTTTGATACAAGAGAAATACAAACAAAGACAAAGTTTTTCTATGGCGGTATATCTAGTTTCTGCATCATTTAATACACGACTAAGATAATAAATTGCATGCTCCACGCCATTATCATCTTCCTGAGCCAACATGCTCCCAATGGTCTTGTCAGACGCAACAATATACAACTTCATAGCTTTGTTTCGACTAGGAGGCATTAGTACAGGAGGCTTAATCAAATACTCTTTAATTTCATCGAAAGCCTTTTGATGCTCTTCATCCCATTGGAATGGTTCATCTTTCTTGAGTCGAAGCAATGGCGAAAAAGTTTGAGCTTTGCCACTTAGATTCGAAATGAATCTTCTCAAGAAGTTGATTTTTCCTAGCAAAGTTTGAAGCTGTTTCTTGGTCGAAGGAGGCTTTGTCTCAAGAATAGCCTTTGTCTTGTTTTGGTTTATCTTGATGCCTTTTTTATGCACCACAAAACCAAGGAAATCTCCTGCATGCACACAAAAAGCACACTTTAATGGATTCATTTTTAATCCATGTTTCCTCATTCGCTTGAAAGACTGCCTAAGGTAATCCAAATGGCTATCTTCAGATGAGGATTTGATGATTATATCATCTATATAAACTTGCATGAATGTGTCTATAAAATCATGGAACATGGAATTCATGGCCCTTTGATAAGTGGCCCCAGCATTTTTCAAACCAAAAGGCATAACAACCCATTCATAAGTGCCTAATGCACCAGGGCATCGAAATGCTGTTTTTGACACATCATTTTCAGCAATAAATATCTGGTTATAACCAGAATAACCATCTAACATACTTAGAAATTCAAAGCCAGCTGCTGAATCTACCAACATTTCTGCTACTGGCATAGCATATTCATCTTTAGGTGTAGCATTATTTAAATCCCTAAAATCTATGCATACTCTAAGAGTTCCATTCTTTTTAATAACAGGGACTATATTTGCTAACCATTCGACATACCTGGCAGCTCTGATGAATTTACTCCTCAGCAGCCTTTCGATCTCTTCCTTGATCTTGGACATGATTTCTGGTGCGAACCTTCTTGGTAATTGTTTTACTGGCCTCTTTCCTTCTTTAATAGGTAATTTCAGTTCGACCATTTGTCTGCTTAACCCAGGCATTTCGTTATAATCCCAAGCAAAGCAGTCTTTGAATTCTTTAAGAAGAAGCACCAGCTTTTCTTTTAGACTTGAAGTGATATTGGCACTGATATAAGTTGGCCTTTTGATTGAGCCATCTCCAATATCGATCTCCTCCAAAGGATCTTGTGCCTGCATCTTTGGCACCTCACTCATAGGATCCTTCTCAAAACCCAGTGGCTCATCATCATAAATGCACTCAAGTCTTCGATCCTTTGTTTCTTTGATTTTCTGATCTTCGATCTTGGCTTCAACTGCCATATTTTGTTGAAACTCAGCCTCAAGGGCCGTATTTAATCTATTTTCGGCCATATAAGTCGTAATCCTGGCCCATGCAGTGGCCTCAGGCATAGTAATCTTCATATATATTCCACCCAGTTGGTGGAATGACTCCATTTTCAGAGGAAACAGCATCAATTTCTTCCCTCTCCCATATAAAGCCATGGGTAGGATGGAGCTTGACAGAATGGATAACACTGTCACTTGGCTCGAAAGCAGATTCCTTGTCACCACAAGGTGCTATATTAGCCAAATTTTTGTCAAAGGTTTGTGGAGTAACATTGTCAACCTCTGACCTATAGAAGCTTTGATCTGCCTCTATGTTTTCAACAATCCCATCCTCCCTCCAAATAATAAGTTTCTGGTGGAGAGTAGATGGTACAACCCCAATTCCATGGATCCATTCCCTTCCTAATAGCAGGTTAAAGTTAGCCTTGGACTGTATCACCAGGAATAGAGTTGGTCGAACTATACTGCCTACAGCAACATCAACTTGTATGGCTCCCAAAGAATAGCCAGTTTGCCCTCATAATTAGAGAGCACAATGTTGTGGGCAGATAGATCAGTGTCATGTTTCCCGATCTTGTAGAGCATAGATCGAGGCATCAAGTTGACAGCTGCTCCCCCATCTATGAGCACTTTGTTGATCCCAACATTTTCAACTTTTGCTCTGATGAAAAGAGGTTTGAGATGGCTTTTCATCCCAAGGTCTGGCTTCTCGAAAGAAGCTAATTGTTCTTCAACGCAGCCATTGTTCATAACATAGTAACATACTGGCTTTGGGTCAGCCATATCAAAATGATCGAATTCACCTTCGATCTCAGTAACCTTAGATTGGACATCATACTCAGATGGCAAGATAGATACCACACAGATGACATCGAAATCAGGTTCAGAATCCAGCAAATCCTCGTCTTCCATCTTGTCTTCGTCCACTGGAGGAAGGAGTCTTTCTTTTGCTGGCCTTCGAGACACTTCTTTATATTGGCCAGTCTGCAGATTCTGTCGGGCCAATTTGTTTTGACGCTGAAACCTGCGCCATTGGGTCCTTGTCATAAGATTCTTATCCTTGTAATTGTTCCTATAAGAATACCTATTAGCCTCCTATGGGCCAATTTGTTTCATTCCATTGGAACCACCCACTTCCATGGCTCCTTTGTTGAACCTTATGAGTCCCTGGTGCATCCATTTTTCGACAAGAATTGAACCAGGAGGAACAAAAGTATTCTTTCGACCAGATTTCTGGCTGTTGTTCGACTGCACCATAACCCTTTTACCTTTATCGAAACGCTGGTTTTGCTTTGCCCCCTTGTTGACAACTTGGTACTTCTTGAGGCCCTCAGTAGCCTCTCTATCACATACTGCACTGCAGCGAGGACATAGCATTACACTCTTGCTTCCGAGTTTGCATCTGTTCAAGAAATCGATCAAATCCTCTTCAGCCTGAGGATACACAACTTTCATCTATTCGTTGTAGTCTTCTTCAGATATATCTTGAACTTGCACCTGAGACACCTCCATTGCTTCGACCATCATTATTCCTTGAGGTTCTGCATAGAGAGTTTCAACAGCTTTAGGTGTTTCAGCATTCGCCTGAGTGGTCTTTGGTTTCTCACCAAATTTGAGTCTCCCTTCATTGAGAGCCTTTTGAACCAAATCCCTGAAAAGAATACAACGTGAGGTTTTATGGCCAAGGAAATTATGAAATTTACAATAACCCCTTTTCTTCTGCTGCTCGATTGGGGGTACTTTTAAGCCCTTAGGAACAATAATCTGGCCATCTGTGACTAATAAATCAAATATTTCATCACATTTGGTTATGTCAAATGTATAAGTTTTAGACATGAATTTATCATTTTTAGGTTCAACAGGATTTTTCCCATTCGAAGGTCTAAGGAGTTTACAGACATAAGGAGGTCCAGGTTTTAATTCTGCTAAATCAACCTCATTGTCTTCGATATCTTCATAAGTGATATCGAACTCTTGGTCACTGTCATTTGCTTCGACATATGCAACCTTTTCCCTCTTGTGAAATTTAGAATTTCTAGCCTTTTCAGCTTTTAGCCGTTCGACTTGTCGAACTCTATCAGCCAACTGAGTCATGTCCCTCAAATACTGAGTATCTAATTTCTTTCTAATCGAATAGTCTAGGCCACCAGCAGCCATTTCGACTAATTCATGTTCAGGGACTTGGGTGAAGCATCTTGCCTTTAAAAGTCTGAATCTATTCAGATAATCATCAATTGATTCAGGTGCTTTACGTCGAACACTTGCCAATTCTTTAAGGCTTATTTTTGATTGTCCCATGTAAAACTGTTCATGGAAAATTCTCTCTAATTGATTCCAATTATGTATGGAATGTGGAGGGAGGGTTGTAAACCATGTAAAGACATTTTTTGTTAGAGAATTTGGGAAGTACTTCATCCTTAAGTTTTCAATGTTTGCTATGTCTCCTGCTTCTGTCAGAAATCTTGCAATGTGCTCAACAGTTGATTCGCTAGTGTCACCAGCGAACTTGGTGAATTTTGGGATTTTGACACCCCTTGATAGTTCAGTTTGAAGCACATATTCTGACAAGGCAGAAACAAAGTTTGGTCTATGTAAACCTACATTCAGACCATTTTGGACTAAGATAGCTTCGACCAAATTTGCTATGTTATTTTGTGCCCCTAAGTTATTTTGTTGGACATTTCTAACCACTTCATCAGCATTTTGATTTCGATTTACTAAGACTAACCCTGGATTTGGTTCGATTTGTGGTTGGACTTGTGGTTGGACTTGTGGCTCGATTGGAACCACTTGTAATTGTCCTTGATTAGGCTGTACCACTATGTTATTGGGCATAGGCACCATAGCATTATTCGGTATTTGGACGTTTTGTATGGGTGCTAGATTCTGAATCTGGGGGACTGGTTGATTAGGAACATGAGGAGCCCCGAAGAAATCAGTCATCCTACCCATCTGGGTGGCTAACAATTGATAAGTCTGGTTAGTATTTTGTATCAAAGGATTAAACACTGTACCAATTTGTTGTGTCAACATATTAACCATATCATGATTACTTTCATCCATTTGTTGCCTTAAAGACATCAAGGATGTATTAGTTAATGGTGGCGCTGCATTTCGATTAACAGAACTAGAAGCCAAACGCTGGTTTATAGGCGAGTAAACGCCAGGCATAGTTTCTGAAAATAATGAAGGGTTAGTTTGTAACCCTTGCATCAGTGTTGTAGGCATACCATATGGCATATTCCTACTGTTGCCTTGATTCATATATTGTGAAAAAGGCATGCTGAACATAGAGCCGATTGTGCCTCCCCCTCTTACTGGGGATGACTGGCTCCCTACATTTTGGGGTATCGAAACTGCAGGGCCTGCAGTGGTGAAAGGCATCGTTGTTGACGCATTGATAGGCATAGTAACACCCATTGTCGAAGAACTGGGAGCAGATATGGCTGCTCCAGTCACATTCGCAACACCTTCACTCACTGTTGAGGAGACAACAACATCCGCTGCGCTCGAAGTATTCGATGCACTCGAAGGCGCGGACGTATTATTGTTATCATTCATATTTGCATTTTCCATATTATTTCTGTTTGTATTTCTGGGTGGTGGTCTAACCATTTCAAGGAGTATTTTCCCACTCCTCAAGAACATGCACTAACGCAATTTCCAGAAAGAATGCAGAAATAGAACTTGCAAATCCAAACGAAAATATTTTTTAGAAAAGATTCAAATAAAGCACACGTCCCACTGGGCGTGCCAATTTGTTTACGCTGAAGTTTGGTAAACAACAGCTAGTCTGGGTTAATTGCTTGCGAGACCAACTAGTGAATCTCAGGAGCATAGTACTTGTTTGAATTCTTTAAGTTGTTTGAATGTTCATTACGCATAAACATTTATTGTTGTTTTGGGAAAATTAAATATACCAGTCACTTGGATTACAAGCAACAAGGAAAATAAATTTTTAATAAACAAACGCTTTGTTTCGATCGAAACAGGTAAATGACGAGAATTTAAATGAAAGACAGTAAACTTTGCATGAAATTTAAAGTGCTTGAAAGATAAATTTACATGAAAAGTAAATTGCATAGAATTGTAAAATGTGCTTTACAGAAAAGAATGGTTCACAGATTCATACTTGGATCCCATTTCACTCGTTTCTCTCGATAGCATGGATACTTTGAGTTTTACAAGGATTTTCGTATAAATGAATTGCGACCTTGTTTCTGACTAAAAAACTACTATATATAGACTTTCGAAAATAAACTGTCCTAACGGTCGAACACTACCCTACTACCAAGTGTCCTGCCACGTACACCCTGCATGCACCTAACTGCTCCTTAGAACGGTTGTCTGTATCGCTCGAAGTCGAACTGAATTTGTGAAGTTTGTCAGAATTGTGCTAAGTCCAGAAATCAGTTGCTTCGATTCGATCATACGCTAGGTCAATTTGCCCAATGGTTCGAAGCCCTCTTTCTTGCCTTAGCCTTGTGTTTGTAAATATTCCCTTGAACCTGTGAACGTTTCCATTAGAATCTTCTTACTCTTCGATTCAATAGAATCTGACAAGATTCTCTTCAGCATTTAATGCGTGTTTAGAGCATATTTTTAGCTTATCAAAAATATGGGCTAACACCAACAGAGGTGGTATGTTCACAAATCCTCCTTCCTTATCCATTATGCCAGAAGATAACTTCCCTGGAGCACACCCTAAAACAGGCAGGGTGCCTGCTCTGATGCCAATTTAAATTCTGGGACGGTAGTTTCCTGATGTTGTATGTAATGTTCCAACACTGGGACAGGTGGAATGTTGAGTTTAATGTTTCAACATCAGGCTAGCGATAAACAAACAGAACAAGGAAAATATAAAAGACAGAAACATAAATGGCACAGGTTATTTGTTAACCCAGTTCGGTGACAAACACACCTACTCTGGGGGCTACCAAGCCAGGAGGAAGTCCACTAGTGTAGTCCTAGTTCTAAGTTCTCAGCAAACTCCAAGTTTACAACTTATCACCTAGCTACTACGCGTACTGACTTCAGCCTAGGAACTCCTAGACCTGAGATCCCATCTCACATCCACTCAATCAATCACTGCCCCAGTGATCTTAGACTTAAATAACAAAGAGGAGACACACTCCAATAAACAGTATGATGAAGACACCTTCAGACACAAACTAACACCGTACTTCAAAGTTTAGGTGTAGTATACAATATTACAACTCAACTAAAACAAACAAACTCTAAGCTTTTGATATTCAGTAGCAGTATTAGAGTGGTATACAGAATAGAGCACACGGCTCAACAAAGACAACCTAAAGTCGAAACCCTAAAATATTCTTTCAATGACGGCTTCGATTTATTTCTTCAAGAGTGGTGTCTTCTTTATATAGCCTTCAACAACAACATATATTTGAATCAAATATTCTTCTCAGAAATATGTTGAAACAAATAATTCTTCAGAAATATATTTCCAAGATTCCTTCTAGAAATATATTTGTACAATTAAATCTTCCTTCAGGCTAAACATATAATTGTATCAAATATTCTTTTCAGAAATATATTGAAACAAATATTCTTCAGAAATATATTTTCCAAAGATCTCTTTTGAAAATATATTTACACAAATAAAAATATCCAATCTGAAAAATATAACTCTCGAAAATATCTTCCTTCTGGAAACACACACAGCTTGGAGAACAAGTAACATGAATGAATTCTTCAATCAAATCTTCAAAAGATCAGGTGTGATAATAAACAGCTTCAAGACGCGAAATCTGGGCACACTGAAGTCGTACCCACATGTTGGAACTTTGGGTCCAACATCTTACTTGTATATTTGATTTAGCAAAAATGAAGCCAACAAACAAATATCCAACATAAATGATAAAAGAAAAATATTACACAGTCAGCGTGTCACGTAGATAGATTATGCTGACATAGTTAAATGAGGGACCAATGGGGAAAGAATCGGAAATGATAGAGACAAAATCTATTTTTTTTTATAGGGACCAAAACTAGAATTTGCTCATATTACAGGGATCAAAAGCGGTATTAACCCACATATTTTTTAATTGGTTTAAGCTTTTCCTCTGGCCACAGGGCGGCCCTAACAATAATTGACTTCAAAAAAAAAATTAAATGTATATGAAAATTCTTTTCTCAAGAGAAAACCATCTGAGCACACTACAAGAAGAAACATTAAATATTTGTGGAAGTTTCAACTGCTCTCAAACAGATGATACATGAAAACTCCAATGATACATGATTGCACGTTGAGATAGCAAC
Organism: Medicago ruthenica; assembly: GCA_018208015.1. Lineage (NCBI taxonomy): Eukaryota > Viridiplantae > Streptophyta > Magnoliopsida > Fabales > Fabaceae > Medicago > Medicago ruthenica. The sequence goes on along the minus strand of CM031376.1, from coordinate 63,706,927 downwards.
TCATTTGCAAAACATGATAATAAAATACACACACAATTCAAACGTACATTTTATTATATGTATTCAAACATTATGGGTGTACTCTAGCTGAACAATGAATTTCATACACAATTATAAGAATTATTTTCCCTAATGTGTTCTACTTCACTTGTTGTTTATACATATAAGAGGCAAATTGGTGATGAAGTTGTGAAACAATTAAGTGCATTTAAGTTGAAGATAGGAGATGTCATGAATAAACGTAGGAAGGAAACAAAGATGCTGAAAATAAGGAAGTTAGTTCAGATGATTCTTCATCCTAATTAACATTTGAAGTTTTAAAATTTCATGTGGTGTATCGATCATACGTTTGTTTTGTTATTGTTATTGTTATTGCATCATTTCATTCATGTGTTCCATTTTTTATGTTGACAATATAGATAGTGGGGTAAGCTTTCAAATTTTCTTGTTGAGTTTTTAATTCATTTTGTTGAAATTGATACCTTTTGGAAATTGAAAAAAGCCGGTAATGTTTCCTTTTCTTACTTTACAATGATATATGACTTTCTTCATTCTCACTATTATTAATTTTTTAAATTTTATATTTGTGTTTTAGCAGAAGAAAAAATAAAGTGCAAAGTAGAGTATTTATATGAAATTCAAATTATATGTTCATGAGCAATAAGCTCTAAGACCGCGTTAATTGAAATTTTTTTAGATCAAGACAAACGTTGTAGATGCTAGGATTACAAAAAGTTAGAGACAACTTTTTCAACCTAATTTGTGATATTATTGTTGAGACTTGCAATTTCTTTTGTTTGATGTCAATTGATTCTAATATTAATGTTTGTTCGGGTTCTATTTTGTTTATGCAGTTCACTTTCTTATAAATTGTGTTTCAAAATATAAAATAGAGAGCTAAAATGGAAAAATATTGTTTCTACTGATTAATAAAAATATTGGTACAATATGACACAATATCCAAACTTTAGTTTTCATAAAAAAAATCATTTATGTTTTGAAGGTATCACATCATAAATCACTTTAATTCAATTCACTTTTAACTAAATTCTACTTCAGAAAATCAATTATTGTCATTGCACAATCAAACACATGGTTCAACTCCAATTATATTATAGCGTATCAAGACATATAAAATCAATTGTTTATTATCATCGTCGTCAGTCAAACATATTGTTCATCGTCTCAAAATTAATTATTGTTGTCAAAACATTTACTATATATTTGTTCAAGTAATTACCATTTTAAAATGGAGTTATTTACCGACATGGAGAAAGTGCTTCTATTTTTTTAGGATACCAGTTATTTTAAGTGATGAACTTTCACAATCTATACTTAGGCAAAAATGTTTGTTACTAACATTTTGCATTTAAGACCTTCATCTTTGATTTAAAACATGAAATATGCTATGCTTATTAAGTTAAGTATATGTTCCACTAAAAAAAATAGGTATATGTTCAAGACCTTGATTTTATTTAAAATGTATGTATTTGTTGTAAGGTTTATTAAGTTTTTTTTTACACATAAGTCTTATTAAACTATCAAGGTGGTTATCATCTAAACACACAATTTTGGATCACAAGACGTAGATATTGAACATTGGAAGAAAATGGTGGGTGATGAATATCTTTTAATCCCACAATGCTTCCATTAATAAATTGATTCCAAAACACTTTATAAGCTGATTAATGCAACACTTCGAAAACAATAAGGTCGTATATTATCCAACTAAACCTCATATATAGAAGTGTAATTAACATTTTCAACAATACCAACATTTTCTACCATTGTTATTAGGTTAAAAAATGACACAATTACATAGATCAATGAACCATCAATCTCATAATTTAGGGCACAAAACCCTCCAGAATGGTCAAAAGGGTCCTAGGCGAGCCCTCTAAGGGTGCCACCTCAAGGAGCTTCTAGAAACACCTAGAACGCTCTAAACGTGACTTAGGACCCAAGTTTCTTGGGGTCTAAGTCACAGAAAACCAAGCCCAAGAAAGACTATAAATAACTCTCTTGAGAGCATTCTCAAGGCATGACCTAAACAGTTCTAAACCCGAGTTTTAGATAGTGTAAGTACAGTTGGCGCCCACCGTGGGGCCTCGATAAAACTAACCTAAGCCGCTCTCATAAACCTAAAACCTCTCGGCGATCTCAAAAAGACGTTGGACGGCGAAGACCAAACCAACACCGTCACTCGCCTGATCTCAAGATCCACAATACTGTTCATCGAATTGCTTTTGCGAGTTCAGTCAAATTGCTTTTGCGATACTGTTCATCTCCAATTCCAATTGCAAAGGATTATTACTGGCCGCGTCTATTCTTTTAATTTAAAGTATCCATCATTGACAGGGGTCTCTTTTATTTATTTCTCAATATGAATTCAGAAGAGATAAATTTAGAGAATTATTTTTCATGTCTGAGTAGTTTTAATTGAGTCCAAAAACGAGGGGACCGTTGTACCGGCGGAATTCATATAAATTGCGTGCCTATTTAATTATAATGACAATGAATTTATTGTTCTGAAAACTCTATTTTTAATTTAAAGCTCCGCTGCGAAACTAGGAACATAGAAATATCGTTAACGCGACGCAAGAGCGGAAACGATATTGGACTTAGAAAATTCAGGTTATTAATTAAATAAAGTAGTGAAAACACTTTTCTTTAATTAATTAAGAACTTATTGAATTTTAAAAAGGAATTTTAGACGCATAATTAAGCACTACGAAAGGGCTTAATATATTTTGGTCTAATCCTATTAACTAGCAGTCAAGTATATAAGGTAGAATTAGCCTACTAAAACTTGACTTCTCGGTAAGCATGTAGTACTTCCCTTCACTAGTTAAGGATCTTTCTTTTCATAAACTACTACTAAGAATGTTTATAGATATTAAATGAAAATTATGAGTATTAATGTAATGTTTCTATTAATTTTTTTTCTTATATATAAACAAAAATTTGTTAAATAGTTTAGTCACATCAGTTATGGATTTTATTTGCTTATATATGCAAAAACAAATTTTTATGTACATAAAATTTTGAAAACCCGTGACTATTTTCAAAATCAAAATTAATGTAGTGTTTTTATTAAATAACTTTTTATTTTATATGTAAAATGCACCGCACCCGTTGCAGATTTTATATATTTATGTCTGCATAAACAAAATTTTATATACAAACATGAGAACCGGGGGAGTTGGCCACTCCCCTTATGTTCTAGTATATGAACTTCATCTGAAAGGTTTGGTTTGAGCAGTTTTGCCTCTGGTAGCATAACTACTTTTTACTGGGGTACTTTTTTTGTAGTCTTACTTTTGGATCTTGAGACTTCAAGATCTTTTAATAGCCTTTGTTCAGCTTCCTCATTCTCAGCAATGTTTGCCCAAGATTGCTCCAAAAAAACTTTGTTTTTTCTTTCCAACTCCTGTAAACTGGCAGCTTCAGAGTTTTAGTCAATAGATTTTCCAGAAGTTATCCCATCAATGTCATCATTAATATCTTGATTAGAGTCTGCCACAAATTCTGAGCAGTGAGAACTATCATCTTCATCTTCCCTTCTGCTATTTTGGACATTTAACTCTAAATGATTTGCTTCTAATTCTGAGTTAATTTCAGCTTCTAGTTGTTTGTCTGCATCTATCATTGCTTCCCTAATATCATCATGATGTTCATTTTTATCCATTAAAAGAGCATCAAAGCTATTCATCTGCACCAGTCCATCTGTTTCTGCATCTTTACTAGTGCCAGCTTTGTCAGATTGTTGAACTGTGATGGGGGTTTTCTCCTTAATAACTGGATCAACAGGTATGTTCCTCTCAGTATTCTCATTAACAACAATAGGATTAACAACATTGCTACCCTGTTTTGTCCTGCCATCCTTAGTTTGAACATATCATTTTCTTACTTCCTTGTTGAATTTCTTTGGCTTGTCTGCATCATTGTTGGTATCAGGCTTGTTAACAAACTTGCAGATATCAATGTGATGGCCAATTTTGTTACAATGAATACAAAAATCAGGCAAATTTTCGTACTAAAAAAATCAACAAAAAAAGCATAATTATTTCTCTCCACTAAAACCTTGCACCTCAAATTCTGTGACAAATCAATGTCCACCAGAACCCTAGCAAATTGCCCAAAAGTTCTTTCAACCATGGGTTTAGAAGATGCAGCATCAGTGCAGATGGGTGTTCCTACACTACTGGCAATCGCAAACAAATTCTTTGGTCTCCAGTACTCTTGTCATAATCCATAGATACGTAACCAAACATGTGCTGATGAACTATTTTGCACACTAGGGTTAAAGTCTTTTGTCCAACTAAAAAGATTTAAGATACCTGGGTTCAGATTCCATGAAGCAATGGATCTGACCCTTTTCACATCTTCTAAACAAGAAAAGGAAAACTCATAAAAGCCTTTTCCTAAAGACATAACGCCCCACTTACTCAGATTCTTCCACATCTCTGATAGTTTGGTACGCAAGGCAAAAGCAGTGAGAGGAGTGGATCCTTTAGGCCAGATGATTCTTGCATGCAGGTTATGCTTGCATATATCCATTCCTGCAATGTATTCTTCTTTAGGAATAGCTATTGCAAAATTATCCCCCTTGAGAACCGGTTGAGGAAGTTGTGAGGATGGTATGTAACACAGATTGTTAAGGCTTGAGCAAAAGTTTTTGCTTGTTTCAGGGTAGTTTGAGGTTTGGTTCTGGTGAGATCTGATGTTGTTGAATCATTTTGGAGACATTTCCATGGGATGATGTCCGGTATGTCGTGTTTTTTGGTAGAATCAGAAGAAACACCTTATGGGTTAGGGTTTGAGGTTGCTGGTGCAATCTTAGGGATGTACATGTTAGGATCTTGTTGGGGTGGGTCATCATAAAGACAACCATGCTTTAATGTGATATTTACCTAATCCACTTTTTTTTTTTTGAGGGAATTTACCTAATCCACTTGACATCATCTTTTATTCTGAAATCACAAAGTTTTTAAGAAACAAATGATAGAAAATTTGTATGGAATAAAAGAGTCACATGGATTCTTCTAGAAGAAAATCACACAGATTCCAACATTCTTCATAAACCAAGGATCCAAGTATTACAATGTATAAATAGAATAATAAAGCTCACTTCCATAAACCACAATAATCTAAATAATTTCCAATGAATATTGGCTAACATTTCTCTATCAAATGTCCAATTTTGCACAAAATTTGCACCAATTTGATCCATGCCACCGTATTAGACTTTAGAAAAAACTGTATGATTGGACCTCCTTGACGAACCCAGACCTTCTACAACCGTCTGTAGACAGTTGCACTGTAAAACGCTATAGAGGACCCAAACTTGCTATCTGACCCAAAGTAAAACTCTCAAGACCATGCTTCAATGTGATATTTACCGCACTTTTCTAATGCCCTAATCCACCTAACTGCATCTTCCTTTGAAACCTCATTTTCTTTAGATAAAATTTCCTCAAAAGCTAATGTTACATCTGTAGGCATTTTGGTTGATGAACCTGCTATATAAACAGCAGCTCCATCAGCTAATAGGTGCCAAACCCTTCCACTGTGTTCCCTCATCTTATGCTGAACATAAACTTTCTCAGGCTGGTCTCGAGAGAAAGCAACATAGAAACCTCCACCATTTGCTTCTGAAAGTACACCATTGTTCTGTGAATGATTCAACCAGAAGTCTTTGTATAAAAAGTCACTGTCTTCATTCCAACAGCCAAAGAAGAACATAATTGGAGCAGTGGAAATAGTCTTACTTTGCAATGCTCTTTCCTCGATAAATCCGCGAAAAGGTGCACATCCTGTGCCCGGTCCAACAAGTATGAGGGGAAGTGATGGTGATGGTGTAGGAAGGGAGCCTTTTTGGAACCAAGCAGGAATACCGACAGCTGTGTAAAACAGGACACATAAACAAGTTACTTAACAAATGATCTGTCTGTTACAGTTTTCCCTAAACAAATAACTTTTTTTTTAAAATAATCACTTTTGGAAGTTTTCATCTGTTTGTTACAACTTTTTAAAAAATATGAGAATCTTAAAGTAAAAAAATCTAAAACTACTTCAAAATAGAAACAGTTTTCAGTAGCTTCAATTCAAAAATAATTTTTTATAGATGATCTTGTGTATAAAAAATAATCTCTAAATTATTGAATATCAAAATCATTTTCTTATAATATGTAACAAACGGAACCTTAAACAAATGCAATAAATGGCTAATTGTTTGTACATACCATCACGGGGATCTAATGTGGCTAGCCATGAGGAGCATAGTCCTTTCTTTTTCCTCTTGTAAGGTGTTGTCCAGGACACCACACTCACAGTCAAATGTACTTGATTGGGGTGAGCTGATTGAGAAGAAGATATGGAGAAAGCTCTTGTTTTCAGCATAGGAACCAATTGGATTAGCCACTCAAGTGGCATTTGAACAGAAGGAAAATCTTCGAGCACCTTTTTTACCGCAAAAAATAAAAAAAAATATATGCATAAAATTGATTTAATGAAACTGACAAGAAAATGAAAGCATATAATTGAGGACTATCTAAACAAGCAAGAAAAAGAGCATAGAATGTCACAAATTATGGCTTCAAAATATATTATATTTAAATGAGTTAGTGTTTGTACTCTAATCAAATTATGGCTTCAAAATATATTCTATTTAAATGAGTTAGTGTTTGTACTCTAATCAAATTATGGCTTCAAAATATATTCTATTTAAATGAGTTAGTGTTTGTACTCTAATTACAGCTTCAAAATATATCATAAATATTTTCTACAAAGTATGAAGTTGCTTAACATCTTAGTAAGAAAAGAGTCCAAACTCAGTTAGATAAAGACTTCAATGCATAAAAAACTAGTGAATTGATTCAAAGCAAAATAATGCACAATTCATTGACCTCACCTCAAGAACAGTTCTCCTCTCCTTCTGGTTGTATTGGTACAGGTCATCTCTTCCTTCAGGTGAAGAAAAATAATGAAGTCTTTCCTTCTCATGTTCAGCTGTTGCAAAAAAGCTCATAACCTGAGACATCAAATTGTTGATAGGTTAGCTTTTAATGAGGAAAATACATGTAGATTAAAAGCATGTTTATAAAATTTTTCATTCATGTAGGGCCACAAAAGTATCCAAAAAGGAGTCCAGTTTTCTAGAATGAGGATAGGTATAATCAATTTTTCATAAATTAACACCAACATTCATAAACATGAACAATACATCCAGTTTTTATATAAAAGTGAACAATAAAAAAAGGCATTCCAAAGCATACAGGTCCATTATCATCCTAGATGTTAGAAAGAGGTAGGAACAATTACAATGTTAATCAAAACATAGGTGAAAGATAGATGTTTGCCAGCATTATCAGGCTATTGTGTGGGTTTATGAGTGATTTCACAATGCTACCAACTCAAGCTTTTTATTTATTAACTCATTAAATCATATAATCCCAAAGTGAAAATTTCAAATAAAAGGAAGGGCAGAATATAAAATGCAAGAAATAGCGAACATTGAATTCAATTATGTAAGTAATTTAGGCATGTTTTGTAATTTTGATACATCCATGCACTATAGTGATAGTGACTCACATTCAAGGGCCAAAATGACAATTTACTCATTATGTAATTATCTCTAAAATGACTTTAAAAGGAAAGTCAAACAAACATACAGCATCTTGCCTCAAAGAAATACCGCCGAGGGGAAGCTGAAGCTACGTCCATAGTCAGTTCCACAAAAGTTTTTAATTTTATGGGTATTCTAGAGCCATGTCCATTGCAATCATCCATTCCTCTAGGACTAACCTGAAAATTAGGGGATTTCTTATTAGAAAAGATTATACAAGCACTTCCATCAAACAAAAGTATGAATCTAATAAAAAATATCTATGCTTTATTTTGACAAAAAAATGTCGATGCTGTTGAGTTGAAGGTACCATTTAAACTCAAAATTTTGAACACAAAATTTGGAAAATATGGCTACTAATAATTACTCAAGTATAAACCAGAATTACACAAGGAGTTCCCTCTTTCAAACACAGCACAAACGGTTAAAAAAAGACATTCCCCCATAATTTCTATATGTATATATATCTATAACCACGCAGATAACTGCCACTCCAAATATATAACTATCCTACAGCAAATAACAACTAATCACGCCTTTCCCTAAAATCCAACTTAAGAGATATACCATCTATAAAACCAAAGTACAAGCAAGCACCAGGGAGAGCATCCCTTCTAAAACATTGCAAGCACCAGGAAACGGTAGAAACACCATATGGCTTGTTTCTTTTATTTCAAAATCAAGTTGAGAAGAGTTTTTTAATTGAATAATGTGTCAAACAATGTTCGAAAAATACATTTATCTGTGTAATAAGGCAGTATAGTAGGAACTCAAGGCTGAAGAGGGTCAAAGAACCACATTAATATTAACTGTTGAATTTATAGGGTTTAGTATAGAGGGAGGGAAATGGAATACTCAAAATAATAAAATTATAATGATATGATATGAAATGATGTGAAATAACCCTTATTTATTCTAATACTAACCAAATACTGAAACTAATCATCACTAGACTCTTAATCCTAATGAAATAGTGGAACAAATCATGAAATATAAACAAATAAGAAAACTGAGATGATCTAAGATGTTATATGTTAAGATGAAGATATTTTTAATATAATATAACATTAACTAATCTTGAAAGACTTACACTGATGAATACATCAGGATCCAAATTACAACGTCGTATGAAAGCATCAACTGCAGCTGAATCTTGACCAGGGAGAATCTCAAGAACATCACCAGTGTCGTACTCAATAGCCTGAGGAACCCAAAACCCATACGTTAATTCAATGAAGGAAGATGAATAACTTCATATCTATTTTAACACATGATGCAAGTAAAATAGAATCCAAATCATGGTAAATTGTGATTCTATGTATATAAAAGAGCTCTACTGCATAATACATACGAATTTCAGCACAAGCCTTTTGTATCTTTCAACAAGATACAAGCATCGATGTAAAGGTACATCAAGGCTAAAGAAATAGGATAACTTACATGTGACTCAAGTTCAAATTCAAAATGACGAACATCTTTTCCACAGTTTGGTCTGGTCAAAGGAAGATTCTTCACCTACATAATCAGAAATTCAGAATCAAATAAATTGAAGCATGCAACAAAGAGCAGATAACAGAATTATGACAAATACAATCATTCACATCCCTACATACTTTCCTATATTATTGATACATAAATAAATGGCATTCCATATGTTACTCTTAATGGACAGAAACCAGTATAAAACTACATATCAAATTTCTTATTCTTTATGTTGAAAGACCTAATGAATTTGACTTATTGCTATACAGGTTGGCCGGTGCAATGCATACAAATAGAATGAGCATAATCTAAATATAGTTTACAAACTACCCAAGATGAGGTTTATTAACCAGTACCATCTTAAGAAAGCAGTCAGGATGCCCACTTCTGTCGGAAGTTGATTTTCCAGGATGCATTAAACGAACACTCCCAGTGTCTGTAAGAATCATACATTCATCTAATCAAATATAAAAGAACAACTAACATTTTATAATCAACAGTGAGGGTAAAAATGTGAAAACTCAAAATCAAACCATGACAATATACAAGAAAAACTCAACCGCGGTGAATCATCCATTGAAAACACTATAGCAAAACTTATACACACTTAAAGAAAACAACTAGAGAAGGTGTTTTTGCCCAAATATGACAAGATTCAAACTTTGAAGTTTAATCATCAATAACTTAAAAGAATGTACCATATGTAATTCAAATTCAAACACACATCACACGGCAAATAACTTGCCAAAGACTTCAGAAAATGTCTGGTGGTGAAGTAATGAAAACAAAGGTTCAACCAAATTTGTGCTGGCTAATAGTAATACTTAATACGCAAAGTTGCATATAATATGCATCATATTAAATTCATACCAATGATAAATTGTAGACGACAAAAGAAACATACATAAATAGATTGTCTGAGATTAGGTCACAATAATAGCTAATGGACTATTGCAAGCCAACCAAGAATTTACAGAGTTTGTGATACCTGAGGCAGTTGAAAAATGTGACTCAATATTGTGATATGTGATTTGGACTTTAGGTTGGTCAATCAACACCATATCTTGAATCAAAACATCTGGACCATTTGGTAAGAATTCTGGTTTGATCGTGTTTAACATTGTCCATAGAGAAGACATCCAGGGATCAAGAGTACCTTCATAGCTACAAATAATTATACCATCATTAGTCACTTAAATAAAATATCTACATTTCAATATTAAGAAGAAGAAATTATTAAAGCTTGCACAGCAAGCTATCACTAGAGTCTCTACTAACACTACAGTAAACTACATACAATTCAATTCAATACAGAGTAATCAAACTATGTATATTCAAACAGTAACAATGTATATAATAGGGTAGATTCATATCATCCAAGGAAGCACTTATCAAAGAACAACATAGAAGTAATCACACACTTGAGTGAATACCGACAACTATTAGCAACAAGAATGCTCAATCTCAAGGATTACATTCTAGATAAACCATTAATCTAATCCCATCAAACCTTTTCACACTCCACAAGCACAAATGTAATTTTTTATACTAAATCAAGCAGAATACTCTTAATTGACAACATAATTCATAAACATACCCTGAAGGGTGCTGATCATCTCCCAAGCCTTTTTCTAAAATAGTTGTTCCTCCAAGGTCCTTTAATCTTTTGTCCAGCTTCTTTGCAACAAACTGCCACAATTCCCAAGGTTTTGTTCAAAACATGTAACTAAACAAAATAAATGCACGTGCAAAACAATAAAATTTGTACTATCCATCGGAATTTTTAAGTTACGTAATCATTATCAAAATATCATTCAGTGCCTATTTTTACTCACAGTGATTCATCATCAAGAAGGTACATAATCAATAAATAATATAAAACTCAAGTATTGCAATAATTAATCTAACAAAATGAAAGACACAAAAGACTTTTCAAACACAAAAGTCACAAATTAATAAACATACATTGTACTTCTGATAACCAGAATCGCCCAAACCGAAAACGGCGTAGTGTACTCCTTTCAGCCAATGCTGGCTTAGGCTTCTCTGAAGAAGAAACCTCCAAAAGACCTGGAACCACAAAATAACTATCAGTAAAACTACAGATTAAAAACAACCTCAAATAATGCAAAGAAAATTCTTGACTTGTGATTTCGTCGTTCAATAATTTATAGATTTCTAAAAAGAAAATCATAAGCTATTTTGTGATTTTTCACCAAAATGAAAATTACTGTTAAAAATATCATCAAAATAAGCTACTCAAAACAAGCTTCGTATTTTAAACAGATTACTGCCTCCGTCCCTATTTATAGGAGTAATTTACAAAAAAAAATTGTCCCTAAATATAAGATCATATACAAATTCCTAGATGCATTGATTACTCTTTTTTCAAATATATCTCTTATTAATACTATCAATTTGTCTTGGTATATGAAAAGTTAACATTAAATATATACTTAATTAAGGGTAATCTAGTAATAGTTACACCAATTTAAAACAACTTTATTACTCCAACAACTTTTCTTAATACACGTGATTTTTGTAAACTACTCCTATAAAAAGGGACGGAGGGAGTATCATTTTTTAAGAATAGAATTAACAAATAGTTGAAAAACTCCAAAAGTGATTTTTAATCATGATCAGTTACAAACTGCCCCTAAGCCTATGTTTGGTTCCGCGTCTGGAGCAGCCAAAATTAATTTTGACATGTTTGGCTGCTCTTGAGTAGATTTGATTTCAACTTAAAGCTAGAATTTTTTAAGAATTTTGTAATGGCATAATCAAAAGCTAGAATTTTTTAAGAATTTTGTAATGGCATAATCAAACATCACTAAGTAAAACATTAAAAAAAAAATGGTTTGAAAGAAGCATTTACCTTCATAGAATCAGGGGTATCACCCTGACCAGTGGTAGAAACCACAAAAACCACAGCTTCTTCCTGTGGCAACAAACTCTGTAAACAAACAAAGCAACCCATTATTAGAAATTAAAAATTTAATATCAAAAAAAGGATTTTGAACAAAACCCAATATTGAAAGTAAAGAAATCGTACAGGATCATATTGATGAAGAGAAAGAAGGTTTATGGGGCAAGCTCTACGTTCAGCTTCACGAGCAAGACGTTCAGCAGCATCCAATGCATTACCGGTTTGAGTTGCGTATAGAATCAGAAGCTTATCATGCTTTTGTTGTTGAATCTCTTTCATTCTCCTCTAAGCTCTAAAAATTAAACACAGAATTGCGTAAACTATGAGTACTGCAATTGTTAAAACAGAATTCAGAAAAGACGATGTGTTAGATTACAATCTTAGCCCTGTTAATACAAATTATTTTTTATTTTTTTGGTAGATATTAATATAAATTATTTTTATAAATCAAATACAAAATATTTAAGAAGTTATAAGATACATTAAAAGGTAACTTTACAAATGACCCTCCAAACTTTTTTTAATGGTAGGTTTATTTTTTGTCCAAAATCTCCACTTTTATATGTGTTCTCGCTCAAAAACCCAAAGAGAATCCATTCTCGAAACTCAAATTTTATATATTTCAATTGATCTTGATACATGAAGGGAATGACCCTATTTATACTAATCTTAGAGGTCAGATTGTAGTTGAAATAGTAATGGTGATTAATACATCAATGGAAACACGGTCTAGTAAAAATAGATATTGTCAAACATGGTGGCTTGTTTGGCTTAAAGTCAATAGTAGGGTGGTGGAATGGCAAAACTAGCATGGTAGGATGGTGGCTGCAAAGTCTATGTTATCTGAATGTCTTGATCTGTATCATCCTCCCTGGGCTGAGCATAACTCGTCCTCGAGTTTATATCTGGTTCATCATCCAGATATGGTGAAAGGTCGGCAACATTGAAGGTTGTTGAGACACCATGATCAGCAACAGTGAGCTCTTCATCATAAATTGGCTCTAACTCTTCTTCTTTTTCAAGTTCATCTCGGTTTGTTTCCTCTTCAACTTCTTCATAAGCTTCTCCTCTGATGATAGTGATGGTTCTTCGTGTTGGACAATTTGAAGCTAAATGTCCAAAACCTTGACATTTGAAACGCTTGGTAGCTTTAGGTTTATTTTTTGTGGTGATTTTTGGAGAAGGTTTCGTAGAAGTACTGGGCTGATCGGTGTCTGTTTTGTGGGCATAAGAAAAATTCTCAATGGAGGAAAAATTCCTATAAGAATGCTTCTTGGATAAATGTTTCTCCAATCACATGGCCAAACGAACAACATCGTCTAATGACCAGTATTGTTGAAGCTGAACTTGTTGTTCAACATCAGTGTTCAATCCACCAAGGTAACGAGCTATTGTTTGTTCCTCCCTTTCATGAATGTCACACTTCATCAATAACTTCTCAAATTCTCTAGTGTATTCTTCCACATACAAGTTTTTTTGACGAAGGTTTTGTAGTTGAATAAAACTATCTTGATAATAGTGAGAAGGTAAGAATTTTTTTCCTTAGTTCTCGACGCATCTTCTCCTAAGTCTTGATCTTGCTTTTTCCTTCACGTGCTCGCTTTGTTTTAAAATTTTCCCACCAAATGGAAGCATGTTCCTTTAATTTGACAACAACGATCTTGACTTTCTTTTCTTCAAGTATCTCTTTATTCTCGAAGACCCGTTCAACAGTTTGGAGCTAATCAGCGAACTCATCTGGATGTAGCTTTCCTTCAAAATCAGGAATATCTACCTTGATGTCGTTGTCTCTGAATGATTGTCTTTGTGGACGGCGACTTCTTAATGATGATGATTCGCTACATGATTCATTAACGTCTGATTGCATGTGTTGGGCTTCCAATTGTGCTTGTTGTGCATTTACAGTTTCTTGTAACGGTTGGAATTGTCTTCTCATTTCTTTCCTTTGAATATCCCTAATCGTTTGTTCGTTTTCTTTTCTTGGAGGCATTTGTTTTTTTAAAGGGTGAAATGAGTATAGGTACTATAAAATAGAATAATTCTTCAGTGATGTGGAAGATCAGATTAAACTGCAACCACATAGCATAATAGGAATTGTCTATGATAATAGCACTTAAAAAGAAAGGTTTTCTTGAAAAAGCACAATTTTTTTAACAAGGGTAAAATTATAATTCCAGAAAGAATAGAGGCAATTTTGCAATTTCAAAAAGTAAAGGGGTAATTCTGAAAATTTCGAAAGTTGAGGGGCAATTTTGTAATTTCAAAAAATTTTGGGGAAAATCTGTAATTTCAAAAAATAATGGGGAAATTTTGTAAATTTTGAAAATTTTGTGTGGCTGAGTCGCTGACGTGGCACTTGGGACACATGGCACGACTTTGATGGCTGACTTGTCGATGACTGGACAGGTCAGGGATGACGTGTACTGTTGACACATGGCTGTAAGTAAGTGGTTGGAAATGACATGTGGCAGCTAATGTGGTTGCTGTTTGATCGTCCTCAACCTCTTGCAATAGTTTCTGACCAGCATAGCTTCAAACATTGATCTATAAAATTTTGTGCAAACTATTCAATGAGATATATTCTCCAAAATAGAACTATGAAACAACAAGTTGTTCTTCAAGTCCAACGAACAAGGGGTTGTCAAAGCTCATAAGATAATACACACATTAGCATACTAAGAACCTATGTAGCACCAACACCTCTAATTGAAGAGGTGACACGTGTCCAACTCATGTTTGTGTCCCTGAGACATGTGGTTATATTCTATGACATAGATTTTTATTAAGTAATTATTAGACTGAAACTAAATAAAATGTTTAGGATTTATTACATACACGTTGAAATTATATATAGCAATTTATAACAACAAAATTGAAGTGACTAAATGGGAAATGAAGCAATTGTTGCACGATCAAACATTAATTAAAAATTTGTGCTTATATCAATTTCTTAATTGATGTGTTTTTTTTTTCCTTCCTTCCATCTACTTGCTACATTCTATCTTCTCTATCTCCATCTTTATCTCTATATACATGCATTCTAAGGAGCACTTGGATGATATGTGACCTCACCAAAACTCTCTCATTCGAGCTAATCTAAGGTACACTATCCAACTTATAAGTATATAATTCTTATTTTAATACTATATTAAACCATGCACTAAATATTTTTAGTATATAGAAGTTTTTGTTTTGAGTTATCATCACATTCTCCAAGCACCTATTGAATGATACTTTTCAATTTTTATTATATAGAAATTTTCAAAGATATTTTAGACTATTCATTGATTTTTGTGGAAGAACAGAGACTCAAGTTACTCTATAATATAGATAATATTCTTATGACCCTACTTTTTTCATCTTTCATTATCATTTGATTTAATTATATTTTTTCGTGTGTATAAATATCTTTTTCATGTAAATGTGGATAAGAGGATAAAGGACTCTTACATTTTTGTTTTTTGACGCATCATTGCTACTTGAGAAGTCTCTAAGAAGTGTTTGAAAAATGGCCGTTCATGTAAGTATATACCTTAACCCTAATATCAGCATCAATTAAATTAAAAGTTATTGAATTTATACGGAGACCAATTTAGATAATTGTTGATATATGTAATGTTTAATAGTTTTTATTTTTAAAGATAAATCAACTGTGGTTTAAAATTAGTTTATACTAAATAGTTCTAATCGTTATCATCTGTTATATTTTTATTTCCATCCTCCTATTTTGACTATCTTTTATATGTTATCTAATAGTGTGTGTGGGTTTATCTAACCTAAAATTATTTATTCAAGTATTGTTCTTATTGGTTTTAAATTACATTTAGTGCCTTGATGTTTCCATGGCTTAGAGAAAGTGGATATTAGAGACATTCAATCATAGCGGAAAGTCTGATTGATCTATGAATTTAAAATGTGTCTCATTTGTAAGAGATGTAACTCAACTTAGATAAGTTTGGATGTTGATATCATATATTTGAAAAACAAAATTGAATGAATATTTGAAAATATTTATTCTACTGTTATTGTGATATATATAGGCGTGAATCTTGGTTAAAAGATTAAATGAGTTAAAAGGAGTTGAGCAGTTAAAAGTCTAGAGTTCAAGTAATTGCAAGAAAAATAAAACTAACATAACAATTAACATACTAACATTTGCCGTTAAAAAAAAAGCTTGAATCTTGATTCATATTTTCACTTTTAGGTTTTAACTTATTTGGCGTGTCTTATATATATTTTGTACTTATTTTTTAAAATAATTACATTATTATTTGAAACAAATTAATAATCGTGTAAATTGTGGCTTTGAATAGTTGATGATGATATAGATAAAATTTCTTTTTTTCCCCATTTTTTAATGTAAAATTATACAACATTTATTGTCAAATGAATATGATATAAATTCGTTGCTATTTGTTATAATATATAAATTGAACTACTCATCATTTTATTTTTTACTTTTTCTTGATGAAACACATCACTTTTTACTTACAAATAAGTTTTATAATAAAAGTTAGCCTTAAAATGCATATTTGGTCCTCATATTTTTTTAAATAAAGTTTTGGTCCTTATTTCAAAAATCAATTTTTTGTTCCCCTTATATAAACTTTTTCAGAATTTCAGTCCCTCGTCTTATTTTGTTTTTTTTATAATGCGGTTTATTCATTTATGACGTGACATCATTTATTAGACATATTTTTGTTAATATGAATATTCAATGTGACCTACCAAAGCCTTCATTTTTAACTTATTATTTCTTAAGCATTTTTTTAACAAACCAAAATAGATTACATCTATTTATCAATTACATCTATTTATCTTTTGTGCATAAGCCTTATGAGCAAAAGAAATAAGATGCTTTTAGGATAAGAAACTTATATGGGGGAATTTCACACATGGGAGATGTCGCGTCGAATTTCGGAGGTCAAGCTATGGATAAGCGTTGACTCACTAATTTTAAATCACGACTGAACTTTTAATTTTTCGGGGAAAAGGGGAAAAAGTTCTAAATTACCACAAAGTTAAAGATTTTGGGTTCGGGAGTCGATTATGCAAAGGGAAGGTATTAGCACCCCTCACATCCGTTGTACTCAACGGGAACCTCCTAGTTAGCTAAGGCTAAAGTGTTTTTAAAGTTTTGCTTGCTATGCTTAAATATATAAAGGGAATAAAGAAAAGGGGGAAAATGATATTTTTTATTAATGTGCTTGACAAGATGTGAATCTTGCTCCTACGTATCTCCCGGTGCGATGGAGAAATCAAAGCTACGTAGTTCTTTGTAGAAAATGTTTGTGTGTTGGTTGATTTTAATTATGAAAGATGATTTGATCACGCTCGGGCGTAAAAGTTTGCTTTTAAAGGAAAAAGAACATGGTCTACTATCGTTGTAATGATAGCTTAATGAAGACCGATAAAAAGTTTTACCTACTACCGTTATGAGGGTAGCTTAATGAAGGTAAAAAAAGGGGCGGACTCGCACTTGGGCGATGGTGTCCGTTTGAAAACGTGCATGGGCGTAAAAAGTTTGAATTGACCACGGGGGCCAAGAAAGGTTTTGGTGTGTTGGATGCGTTGAAAATAGAATGACGATTGCCTGAACAACGAGACATACGTCAAGCATTCGAGCAACCGGGAAATGGAGAGACATACGTCAAACCATTCCTTTTTCATTCAAGTTTAATGATGAAACTAAAAATGTATCTTTTCTTGGTGAAGTTTGAAAAGAATGACAATTGTCTAAACAACGAGACATACGTCAAGTGTTTGTTCAATCAGGGAATGGAAAGGCATACGTCAAACCACTCCTTTTTCATTTAAGTTCGTTAATGAAACTTTAAGAAATCCCAAAGTAAACAAAAACTTGGTTATTGAAACTCATTGAAAAAAATGGACGAGTTTGTGAAAAATGAACAAGTGTTGTTCAAATTTAATGTTGAGAAATGAACAAAGGTTGTTCAAATTCAAGTTTGAAAAAATGCACAAGTTTGAAAAATGAACAAATTATGGTTTGAGTTCAAGTTTGGTTTTGGAAAATGAACAAGTTTGGTTCAAGTTCAAGTTTGAAAAATGAACAAGTTCGGCTCAAGTTCAAGTTTGAAAAATGAACAAGTTCGGCTCAAGTTCAAGTTTGAAAAAGTGAACAAGTTTCTTGTTATTCAAGTTAACCATTTAAACTTGTGAATTTCCAAATGTATGCAAAAACCCTTTGTTATGTTTTGAACCAAAATGAGTTTTAATCCTCTCAGGTTCTGAATCTTCAAGTCAGAATCTCAAAAGTTAGTTTTCAGAAACTTGAACTCAGAAACTGAGTTCTGTCATGATCGCAGAGCGACCTGAATTTGGCTCTGCGAACCTGAGTTCTGTCATGGTCGCAGAGCGACCAGAACTTGGCTCTGCGAAGATGACAGAAACTTGAACTTAGAAGCTGCTTCTGAACTTCTGTTCAGAAGCTGCTTCTGGACAAGCTTCAGAACCTTAAGAGGATTGAAAAACCTTTGAAATTAGCAAGAAAAGGAGTAAAACACTTTAGTTTGTTGTTTTGCAAACTTGAGATCTTTGAGGTTTCAAAAGTTGTTTTTTAGTGCAAAAATGATTTAAACAAACACTAATAAAATAGAAAAATGCTGAATCAAACAGGAATCAAAACAAATGGTGGCAGTATGCAAATGAAATATAAAAGGTTAGAATGACTTACAAACTCCTAGCAATGGTTTGGGATGCAAGAAATAGAAAAGGACTTGAATGATTGTGATTTTGCAAAGTTGGAATGTTGAAGATGGTGGATGACAATAACACTGGTGTTTAGCTATTATCTTTCGCTCTTTGTATGATGTTTAGGGAGGTTTAAATGCTGTTTTGATTGCTTGGTTACTTTGTGCTGGATTTGTAAAGAAAGCAATAGAATTTCCTCTTAAATTCTCTCTAAACTTGCTAAAAAAATTCAGTTCTGGACTCAAAAGAAAACTGCCTCAAATGTATGTCAAAGAAGGTTTGAAATGTGTAAAATTCACTGCTTCAGAACTGGTTTAAATCTCTGTTTTTGAACTGTAAAAATCTGTGTGCATTGCATGGCTTTTATAGGCAAAATAGAATCAAATGTAATGATGAAAAATCCCAAAGCAGGACTGTTTTTGTGGGCTATGACCAGACTATTTGCTTTGCATTTAATGCAAAAGGGAAGATGTGACATTGCCTTGTGATCATGGTCAAGACTTTGGCCAATTTCAGCACTCAAAGCAGCTGAAATCTGACAGAAAATGCTGGAAAAAAATGGAGAAACAAAGTTGTTTGCAACTTGAGTTGCCCTTTGGGGATTGATCCTTGCAATTTTGAGAAGACAACCAGGAAGAGTAGTGTGCTGTTTGTGCAGAGGTTGGGAGAAACAAAAGGAACAAGTGTGTTGTTCTGAGAAGGAAAGAAAGAATGCTGAAACAGGGCAGCAAAATCAGACCTTGGGCAAGCATTTGCAACTATGTTTGACTGGTTTTTGGGGTGGAGAAGGAAGGAAGAAAAAGAGCAAGCTGCTTGCTGGAAAGTGCAGGGTCAATAGCAGGCCAAATAGTAGGGATGAGAGCTGCCCCAAGGGCAGCCAACTTGCTTGGCACATGCCCTCTTTGGCACAAATTTCTTCTTTCCTTGATTTGCATTGCCACATGCTTCCTTCCTTTCTTTGTTGAATCCAACAGTAAAATTGATAATAATAGTAATAATAATAATAATAATAGATGATAATAATAATAATCATAATAAAAATAAAAGAAAGATAAATTAGAAAATCAAAAACTGCAAAAAATCGCAGAGTTCGCAGAGCGATTGCAACATCGCTCTGCGATATTCATCGCAAAGTTCGCAGAGCGATTAGAACATCGCTCTGCGAAATCCCTTTTTTCTCTTTTTTCTTTAAAATAAACAATAAAACAAATAATAATAAAAGTAATGATAATAATAAAAGTAATAATGAAAACAAAAAATATAATAATAATAATGATAATAATAATAAAGATGATAATAATAATAATAACGAAAAAGATAATAGTAGTAATAATAGTAGAAATAAAAGTAAAAATAAGAGTAAAGAATAAAAATAAAAATAAAAATAAAATAATAATAATAAAGAAATAGTAATAATATTAAGAGGAAAATAACAATAAAATAATAAAAATGAGTCAAAAAATGGGGTATGACAGGAGAGATGAAGAACAAAGAGTGTGCACACTTCTATGAGTTTGATATTGTATTTGGCGTTTGTCAAAATACAAGATAAATTGATGCATTTTTTAATAAATTAAAGATCAAGAAAAAAATTGACATAATTTTTAAAACACATTCGTTCACAAAACTATATGTGATTATACTTAAAAAAAATATTATTTTTCCCCTTTTTACAAAAATTATATATATATATATTAATTCTTTTTGAAAGAATATATATATATATATATATATATATATATATATATATATATATATATATATATATATATATATATATATATTTTAATGAAACCCGTGCAAGTGACCGGAGAGAGTGGGAAAAGTGGGCAGTGTCACCCTTTCTAAATTTCTGATGCAAGTTTGTTTAGGTGTCCAATATTGGCAACATTATACATAAAGAATTACCAATTTTGTTTATATGTTTGTTTTAGATATTTTATGATTCAGTTTTATACAAACTTGATATTTTGTGTCCAATGTATGGAGATGGTGAAGCTTTCTAACCTCATGGATAGAGATTAGAGTGATGCCTTAATTACTTTTAGATTATACATTTTCCACTTTTATTATATTATGCGTTAAGGTTATCGGAACACTTAGAAAACAATAGAAATTTTTTTTGGGCTGCAAGTTATTTGTCATACGTTTTGAATCTAATGTTTTTCTTTCAATTGTAACTTTGTCACCCCTACAAGTTATTTTACCTACAACCTTTTTGAATTCATTTTAGGTTGACTTGAAGTCTATGGTACAAGTTTATTTTTCTTCTCTCACCTTTATTTTATCCTTTTACAGCTCCAAGAATTAGCTTCTAAATCATTATTTGACCCTGATTTAAGCTCAGTTTGGTAGCTCTAACAAGGGTAAGGATCACATGTATTCAAATTTTGATCACTCATCGAAGAATATAGGTATAAATACGAGCAATATTAGAAGAGTCCCTTACAAATTTTCATATAATAAAGTATTGAAATCATATAGAAATATGTGACTAGAGATTTGTATAAGAACAAGCATAGACTTCTTAATCAAAAAAATTGCTCTACAAAAGCTTAATTTTTTTATTAAGAAGTCTTTGCTTAATATTTACTCATTAAAAAAAAATGTATTGTGCTTTGTGATTTTAGCCATATTTTTTTATGTTTTGAATTTTTATTGTTATTATCTTCAACACTATATTTAGTGATAATAACAGCAACTAGATTAGATTCACTCGGTGTACTTTGGTTTTGTGTCCATATTGTCAACCAATGATTTGAAGGAAAGTTTGAAAAGAATATATTTGGTTTACAAATGAATATATTTGGTTTAGAAACTAGAGCTGTATAACTTGGGAATTGCAAGACAAAAACATGAGAGGGCGAGTGAGAGAGAGAGGCGGCAGCCCTGGGTTCCGTTCAGGGAGGCTGCGCCGGTCCTTTTCACCGGAGGAGAGGCTTACTAGGGTGGGGAGGGGTCCAGGCAGGGTGCCACAAATTGGGGGGATAGGGGAGATTGGCAGGACGTGTTGCCGCGACGTTGGAAAGCGCCAAGACAGGAGGTTCAAGGCCAGGACAGGTTTCAGAGGTTCACGCAACACGGCGGTTTTGGGGTTCAAGCAAGGTCTCGAGGTTCTTCAAGGGTTACATTCAGGGGGCGGGGAGGAGGCGAAGCCACTGCGACTGGGTATGGAAGGCGCGAGTCCCCTCCTACTAGGGTTGTGCGATCGCGCGGTTTACGTGGGGAGAGGGGCGCGATTGCTGCAGCCCCTTTGCGGCGGTCGCGCTCGGTTTCGAACAAGGATTCTGACGAATTGCAGCATTCTGGTTTTAAGAGGTTCGTCACTTTCTATTTTACGAATTTTCCAGAACAGGTACGTCATTTTAATTTGCGGAAATCTTTTGAAGTGTGTGGGATTTTGGAAAATGTGTATGTAGCAAGAAAGCGGAATGCTATGGGTTATTTGTACGGTTTTGTGCGTTTCTCAAAGGTTAGGGATGTTTCTAAGCTGTTGCATGCTCTAAATGGTATTTGGTTTGGTCACTTACGTCTTTGGGCGAAAGTTGCAAGATTTGATAAAGAGGATGTTAGGAGGGGGGAGGGAGGTTTGCGTGGCAGGAGAGGTGGGAGGGCTGAAGATGGGCATGAGGGAGAAAAAATTACTTTTGAGGACCAGGGGGAAGTGGGGTTTCGGAGGGAGAAAACAGTTGTGAGGGGGGAGCTTTTGGGAGAGGAAGGTGGCCTGAAGGAGGTGGGGACGGTGAGGGAGAAGGTAGGGGAGGGGGAGGGAGTACGGGTGGGTACGGTGGAGGTGAGGGTGGGGTCTGTGTTGGGGATGAAGGGGGAGGTGGTGAAGAAGGGGGCAGGGGTCGAGGAGGGGAGTGGTGTGATGTTGACTAAGGATGCGAGGTGTCTGGACGGTAATAGTGGTGTTACACCGAATGCTCCGGATAGGAAGTTGGTGCGTATGTATCGGTCGTCTGCGGAGGATTTGACATGGGCTAGAAAAGGGGTGGTGGCGACGATGATTAGTGGTGAGTCTGTACCCTTGTTACAAGAAAGAATTGCAGATGCTGGGTTTTCCAATCTTGCTTTTATTCCTTTGGGAGCGGACAAAGTCTTTATCCACAGTTTGACGAATGAAGGCGTTATGAACATTATTGCTGGTGCTAAACAGTTTTTTGACCATTTTTTCTCCTCTTTTGTTAATTGGGATAAGGAGGTGTTGCCGTTCCAAAGGGGTGCGTGGTTAAGACTTTATGGGATCCCTTTGCATGCGTGGAATGAAAAGTTTTTTAAAATTTGTGTGATGGACTCTGGCCGCTTCTTACGCACGGATGTCTGTTCTTTGGAGAAGGAAAGGTTTGATTATGCACGTGTGTTGATTGCTACCTCTTCCCTTGAGATTGTTAATGTTGTTGAGAATCTGTTGGTTGATGGAGTTATGGTTGAGATTAAGATGGTGGAGGAATGAGGTTTCAATATAGGGGATGATGCATGTTTGTTTGAGGAGGAAAATGACGAGCAGGGATCTGATGTGGAACGGGTTGATGAACATGTGGGTCATGACCACGGTAATAATGTCGATATTTTGGTTGAAAAATTAGTTGCTGAACTGGCTCAGGAGGAAGGGGACCGTGATGAGATGCATCATTTTTCCCCTGCTGGCCGAAATGAAGGTGTGTTGGAAGCAAGTGGTTTACCGAATTTTATTGACTCGACTGTTCCTATTCCGAGGTCTATTGACATAGAGGAGTCTGGAGTTTCTGTTGGTACACGTGCTTTATTTACTTCCAATATGGCAGCGGACCCTATTCACAGGTCGGCTTTGGATGGTCCGAATACGGTTGGTGAGTCTTCTCCGGCTAGTCACAAGCGAACTCTTTCTTGTCCACCAGTTCGAGGGCGTTCCGCTTTGTCTTGTCCACCATCACAGAGACACAGGTGTTATTTTTTCATCTCATAAGAAGGTTAAGAAACAGTTCCCATCTCACAGTGATCATAGTACTATCTTAGCCAGAATTCCTAAAAGAAATAAGTCAGGTGGGACTTTGCGACAAACTATGAGAAATTTGAAAAAAGTGGCTCGTTTACCTAGTAAAGATCGGAAAGAGGTCCTGAAAATTTTGAAAAAAAATGTCAGACGCCGTGGTGGGAGAAAAGGAGTTTGTACAACTGGTGAGGTGGTTCCCCATGCTTCTTCAGATTCTGTTTCTTCTTCATCTTCTGTTAATAAGGATTGGGAGAATTGGATTGCTTTGCAGGGTGATGAGAGGGTGGCGATGGAGGATGTTAGGGGGTTTGGTAAGGCTATCGGAGTTAAGTTTAATCATTATCTTGCTAATTCTTTTAGTGTGTTGTCTGGTGTTGGGAGGGGAAGGAAGAAGGCGAAGGGGGCGGTGGTTGGGGAGGGAGAGGGAGTGGAGGGGGACGGTTGTTAGTTGTGTGGGGGGCGGTGAGGGGTTTAGGTGTTTTTGTGATGAAGATTATTTCGTGGAATGTAAGGGGTTTGGGTGGGTTGGAGAAGCGGCGGGAGGTTAGGAACTTGGTTGTAGAGAAGAATCCGTACATTTTGTGTCTTCAGGAAACTAAGATAGGAATGTGTGATGATCGCTTGTGTGACTCCCTGTGGGGCCCTGCGCCTCATGGGTACTCTTTTCGTCCTTCCGCGGGGGCGTCAGGGGGTTTGATTACCTTGTGGGATACTGAGGAAGTGGAGGTTTGGTCTTCTGTTAGTTTTGACCATGGTGTGATGATTAATGGCCGTTTCAAAAAGTCTCATGAGGAATTCTTTTTATTCTACATATATGCTCCTTGTGATAATTTGGCGAAGCAAGTGTTATGGGATGATTTAACCACTCGTTTGCAGTTGGTGGGTGGTCAGAAGGTTTGTGTTTGTGGTGATTTTAATGCTGTCCGTAAGGTTGAGGAAAGACGAACCGTTAGTCTCAGTTTTCGGTCTTCAAACCATGTATCCTTTAATCAATTCATTGATGTTTCTGGTTTGGTTGATCTTCCTTTATGTGGTCGGAAGTTTACTTGGTATAAGGGCGACGGTCTTTCCATGAGCTGTATTGATAGGTTTCTGTTGTCCGAGGAGTGGTGTCTGGTGTGGCCTAATGTTGTGCAAACGGCTCACCTACAGGGTTTGTCGGATCATTGTCCTTTGTGCTTGTCGATGGATGAGGAAAATTGGGGTCCTCGACCTTTGAGGATGTTGAAGTGTTGGCAAGATATTCCCAGTTATAAGCAATTTGTCGTTGATAAGTGGAACTCCCTGCAAATTGATGGATGGGGCGGATATGTTATCAAAGAAAAGTTGAAGTTGATCAAATTGGCTCTCAAAGAGTGGCATGCATCTAATTCTAAAAATATTCCGGGTAAAATTGTTTCTCTCAAGGCTCGTTTGTCTGACTTAGAATGTAAGGGAGAAAATCAGGTGTTGTCAGATGTTGAGATTGCTGAATTACGTGATATCTCGGTGAACATTCATTCCTTGTCTCGGATGAATACTAGTATTTCTTGGCAGCAGTCTCGTCTCAGTTGGCTCCGTGATGGTGATGCAAACTCCAAATATTTTCATTATGTTCTTTCTGGTCGTCGGCGACGCAACTCAATTTCCTCTTTTTTGGTAGATGGCGTGAGGGTGGAGGGAGTTCAGCCCATCCGCCAAGCCGTGTTCACTCACTTCTCTTCTTACTTTAAAGGTCTTGGTGTGGCGCGGCCTTCAGTGGATGTCTTGCATTTTCGTTCCTTATCCGTTCCGGAAGGTGGTGGTCTGATTCGTCCTTTTTCTCTTGATGAAGTCAGAGCTGCCGTTTGGGATTGTGATAGCTATAAGAGCCCGGGCCCCGATGGTATTAATTTTGGCTTTTTAAAAGAGTTCTGGCATATTATGAAAGATGACATCTTCCGGTTTATTACAGAATTTCATCGGAATGGTAAATTGGCTAAAGGTATCAATTCGACTTTCATTGCTCTAATTCCTAAAGTTGAGTGTCCCCAAAAGTTAAATGATTTTCGGCCTATCTCTTTAGTGGGTAGTCTTTACAAGATATTGGCGAAAGTTCTTGCTAATAAACTGCGGATGGTTATTGGAAGTGTCATTTCTGAGGCTCAAACCGCTATTGTTAAAACCAGACAAATTCTTGATGGGATTTTGATTGCGAATGAGGTGGTAGATGAGGCTAAGAAGTTAAAGAAAGAGCTTTTATTGTTTAAGGTTGATTTTGAGAAAGCCTATGATTCGGTGGATTGGGGGTATCTTGATGCCGTTATGCGCCAGATGTCTTTTCCAACTTTATGGCGGAAATGGATCAAAGAATGTGTAGGTACCGCAACTGCTTCTGTTTTAGTTAATGGCAGCCCGACATCTGAGTTTCCTTTGGAGAGGGGTCTTAGACAAGGTGATCCTCTCTCACCTTTTCTCTTTTTATTGGCGGCTGAGGGCTTGAATGTTATGATGACAGCCATGGTTCATTCTAATCTTTTTACGGGCTATAATATTGGTTCTTCAGACAACACTGTTATTTCTAATCTTCAGTTTGCGGATGATACGCTCTTATTGGGGGTCAAAAGTTGGGCGAATGTTCGCGCATTGCGGGCGGTGTTAGTGCTATTCGAGAGGGCGTCTGGGTTGAAGGTAAATTTTAACAAAAGTATGCTGGTTGGGGTGAATATTTCTGATTCCTGGATGATTGAGGCGGCGTCGGCTTTGGGATGTTCTGTGGGGAAGGTCCCTTTTTTGTATTTAGGCCTCCCTATTGGTGGTGACCCTCGTCGTTTGTCCTTCTGGGATCCGATTGTATCTCGTATTCGTTCCCGTTTGTCTGGGTGGAAGAGCCGTTTTCTCTCTTTTGGTGGCCGTTTGATCCTGCTTAAATCTGTCCTGACCTCTCTTCCTGTCTAGGCTCTTTCCTTCTTCAAGGCGCCGTCAGGTATTCTCTCCTCTATTGATTCTTTACTGTCTAAATTTTTTTGGGGAGGGTGTGAGGAAAATAAAAAATTGTCTTGGATTAGTTGGAATAATGTTTGTTTAGGAAAGGAGTTTGGTGGGCTGGGTGTTAGGAGATTGAAGAAGTTTAATATTGCTCTACTAGGGAAGTGGTGTTGGAGGATGTTGGTTGACAGAGTAGGTTTGTGGTATAAAGTGTTGGTTGCTAGGTATGGAGAGGAGGCAGGGAGGTTGGCGGATGGGGGCCGGAGTGGTTCTTTGTGGTGGCGGGAGATTGCTAAAATTCGGGATGGGGTGGATCTTGTTGGCGGAGGTTGGTTTGCTGATAGTATTGTGAGGAGGGTTGGCTCTGGTGTGGATACGTTATTCTGGACGGATCCTTGGTTAGATGGGGTTCCGCTTTGTGTGAAGTACCCGCGGCTTTTCGACTTGGCTTCTGACAAGTCGTGCTCGGTTGCGAGTATGTGTGAGTTGGGGTGGGAGGTTGGCGGGGGGGCTTGGCGTTGGCATCGTGAGTTGAGGGCGTGGGAGGAGGAGTTGTTAGGGGAATGCACTACTTCACTTTCGGTTTGTTCTTTGTCTTCTAACATTTCAGATACTTGGAGTTGGAGCCATGATCCTAGTGGTGGCTACTCTGTGAGGGCTGCTTATAATCTTCTTACGACACAGGTGTCCAATGTTGCGGATGCTACTTTTGACTATATTTGGCACAGACAGGTGCCTCTGAAGGTCTCTGTTTTGGCTTGGAGGCTTCTCCGTAACAGGTTGCCGACTAAGGATGGTTTGGTAAAGCGTAACATAATTCCTCATGACTCCCAATTTTGTGCTTTAGGGTGCGGGGGTATGGAAACAGCTCCTCATGTGTTTCTTGAATGCACAGTTACCTCACCTTTGTGGAATTTGGTTAGATCTTGGATTGGTGTTTCGTCGGCTGATCCGCGGTTGATATCTGATCATCTTGTCTAGTTCATACATTCTTCTGGTGGTTTGCGCGCTCGTCGCTCTTTTCTTCATCTCATTTGGCTTTGTTGTGTGTGGGTATTATGGACCGAACGCAATAACTGCATTTTCAGGGCCACGTCAAGCACTGTTCAACAAATGCTGGATAAAGTTAAAATTAATTCTTTTTGGTGGCTAAAGGCCTTTTATGTGAACATTGGTTTGTGCTCTCATTTGCGGGGGTCGAACCCACTTGTTTGTCTGGGTATCGACTAAGTGTTTTGTGGTTTTCTTTTTTGTATGGTTTTGACTACAGATTGTTTGTTGAGTTTTCTTCTGGCACGCCTTGTGCTAGGAGGGACTTTTTGGTTACCTTAATATAATTCATTTTGGCTTGTTCAAAAAAAAAAAACTTGGGAATTGCAAATTTGTGTATATGTGTGCAATTTAATACTCCCTCTTGTCCTTGTTATAAAAGAATTTTTGGAAAATTGTTTGATCCTATTTATAAGAAAAAGTCACAACTTTTAAGGTGCATTTATTGCTTAAATGACTTTTTTACTCTCGTTTTAAATTTTGTCTTTTTAATATTAGTAGTTGCATTTAATGTATCACAATTTTTCATAAGGGTATATTTGTCAAAACAATCAAAAGATAACAACAATTAATAACCTCATTGGTTTTGATGTTTTTTGTTTTCTTCTCTTATAATTAGGACAAGAGGGAGTATACATTGTTTGTGAGTTGGATTGCTAACCATAATTTTATTCATCTTGGTTAGTAGCAATAGTACATTTGCAAACTACTCTCTCCGTCCTAAAATATAAGCAAAAATTGGTCAACAAAAGTTAATGTATTTGGTTTAAAATTTGTACCAAATACATCAACTTATGTTGACTCATTTTTGCTTATATTTTGGGACGGAGTAGTATGTAATTTTGTTTTTTTTTATGGATCCAGTGAAGTTCCTTATCTTGCAATAAAGACACACTGCTTCCTTCTCTTTTATTGGCACATGGTTCAATGGAATTAATTTTATTACTCCTGCATGTCTATATTACTACTTTTGTTTCTAATTATAAGACTTTTTTGAAAAAATAACGGGAATTTAGAAAATTAAAAGTAGTAATAAATTTGTTTGTAATTACTGTTGTTTTTACAATTTTATCCTTTAAGAGAGAGTTAGTGTATGTTTTCAACATAGTATTTAATGCTGATTGGAGAAAAAGATATAAAATAAATAAGGGTATATTGGTAAAGAATTAATTAATGTATTTGGAAATACCAAAGGGTTCTTATAAAAAGAGACAATTTTTTTTTTCTCAAAAGGGTCTTATATTTAGGGACGGAAGTAGTGTAAGAAGAAAAACCAAAAATCATCAAAACCAAGACAATCATTAATTGTTGTAATTTTTTAATGTTTTTACAAATATACTCTCATAAAAATTTGTGAAGTATTAACTATACCCACTAATATTGAAAAAACCACCATTAAATTAGGGTTAGAAATGTCTTTTAAGCAATAAATGTACCTTAAAAGTTGTGACTTTTTCTTATAAATAGAACCAATTTTTTTTTTTAATTTTTCTTATAAATAGAACTGCAGGGAGTATGTGACTTTGATTTTTTTTGTTTTTCTATAAAGTTCGGTTTTTATTTTTAATGTCTATAGTTTTGTTTCATGAACCATTGAGATTTAGTTACTCTACGATATTTTAGCCTTATCTCATTGGAACGAAACTTAGTTACTCTTTTTATGTTTTATTTCTATTCATTGTTTTAATTCTTTCAGAGTTTCCTCTTCTTTGAACTATTGAGATTTATTATATTTCGCTAAGAGATATTTTCTCACTATTATTTTACATTTGAATTAAAATAGGTGATTTGATCACAGTCGTATACGTATGCTCCACCATATGTAAGGGTATGATTCATGAATGTTCCGATGTTAGCAGAACCGGGATTGATCAAAGACACAACATGCATATGGATGCAAACAAAGTCTTTGCTATTAGGACATTTGAGCGTGACAAAGAGAACAACATTTGTGGAAGTTCTGTCATGGAGGAGATGCCTTGCTGCTGTAATTTTTCTAGTCCAGAGGTGGTGTTTAGAGGCCTGCATATTTAGGTTTTGTAGGAAAAGGGAGGGGAGAGGTTTGGAAAAAAAAAAGAGTAAGTGGAAGAAATAGATGACATTGAGATGGAGAAGACTCTGAGATTCTTTTTTTTCGTAATACAAAATTGTTGAAACATTAGTGTGAAGTTGGAAGGAAATTGGAAGATTAAACACCAATAATAATACTTTGAGCTAGTGTGATGTGAATTTAAAAAATAGAGAGTGGGGGTCCCACATAAAATAGAACACACACATTAGTAGTGTTTAAATTGAGGTATTTAATTTTAAATACTTGATAATGATAAAAATAATAGTAATTATTATTTTTATTCATGAATATCACTTTCCATAATTTTAGCTTATGTTGGTTGTGATAAGAATAAGAATTCAACTGAGTTTCCTATCTTTCCTTCATTCATATCCAATGAGTTTGCTTCATCCACTTTTGTGTATTTGTTTCTTTTTGATCTTATCCACAAACATTGTTGAACTGATTAGTGGTTAAGTTTCTTTTGATCTTATCCATTAGAGTAACTGTTGCCGCAATTTTAGCTAAAACAGTTACAAAATCTCTATATAAATAGAGGACTCCACTCAGTTCAAAAAAACACACCAAAGAGTTCTATTGAGTTGTCGAGAACTCTTTCTCTCTTCTCCCCCCAGCTTGTGTTAACGAGCTATTCTTCTCCTTATCTCCTTTTTCTGTCCCTTCAGATTTAAGAGTGTTCTTATAACCTTAGTCCCTATTCGGTATAATGTCCCTTTGGAATTAAGAAAGGTCTTAAGAACATAGTCCCTTCGATAATACATGTCCCTTCGGAATAAAGAGTACCTTTAAGATCATAGTCCCTTTCTGAAATAATAATGTCCCGTCGAAATTAAGAATGATCTTAACAGTATATAAATATTCTTTCAATATTTTTCTACTCTTGGAGAAGTTAAAAGTTAGAATGGTGATAACACCATATTTGAGTGGTCCTAGCACCATAATAGAGTGGTCATAGTACCATATTAGAA
Organism: Medicago ruthenica; assembly: GCA_018208015.1. Taxonomy (NCBI): domain Eukaryota; kingdom Viridiplantae; phylum Streptophyta; class Magnoliopsida; order Fabales; family Fabaceae; genus Medicago; species Medicago ruthenica. The sequence continues at coordinate 63,676,171 of CM031376.1, read as the reverse complement.
AGTGGTTTCAGTATTAAAGAGTGGTCTTAGTACCATATTGGAGGTGTAAATCTCGAACGGTTTTCTACAGTGCAGTAGTTAACCGCACAGTTGTAGATGGGCTTGTTTTATCCTGGAGGCGGCGTGGTTGATAGTCTGTCTTGCACAATTTTGGGCAGTGCCACGAAACGTCTTAAAGAGAGCGACCTGGTCGTGACTCAACCTAGTAACAACTTCGGTAGATATTCTATAGAATTTGGAAATCCAAATACAACAGTTTGGAAATCCAAAAACAACAATTTTAAGACGATTCGTTCTGCCATGTCTACCGAAGAAATTACTAACTCGAGTTTTATTGTCCCTAAATACAAGAAGGATAAAAAGGCTATAGAATTACATTTTTGGACTGAAACAATGAAGTGATTGTTGCTATAACAACAACACTAAGAAATTCACATATGCGATTTTGAGTTTTTGTTTAAAAACTATTTTCAAAAATCAGAACCGCATTGTGAATAAATAACTCTAATTGCCAAGAGAATAGGAACCCCAAAAGGTCCTATATTGAAAATCAGCAACCACAATTAGGAAATGACAATGGTTCACAATTTATTTAATTGTGCGAAACCAAGTCATATGTCCCGCAAGTAAATTGTTGCTCCACTGCCTAACCTAACTAAAAAGAAATTCACTGATATGACTAGTTAAATCAACTAGTTGGTGAATTAAGTGAATGGTGGATAAACATTAGCGTCTCGCGCCGTGTTTGCTATGATTATGCTATGTTAAAAAACATATGCTATTGCTGAAAATAAGAAAGTGTTGTTATAATATTATAACAACATTAAATTTGTTGGCATTGGAGATGTGAAGTTGCAAATCACTTCCGAAAAGAAAATTATTCTCTAGGACGTGATGCATGCTCCAGAATAAGAAAGAATTTGAATTTCAGATTTCTATTGAATAAGACTGAGTTGACTCAGACTTAAAAAGAGACTTGTGCATCATGCATTCTTGTTGGGGAAAGACTGCACCTTTGATGATATGCTCAAAATTAAATTCTACCTCTATTTTATAAGTTGTGTGATTTTAATATTTGACATGTCAAAATTTATCATCTGAACAAGCGTTTATTTTTAAACTTGAGTAACTTGGACTTAATTCCAAAGTTATATGACTAGAAAATCTTATTTTTTGCAGTCAAGATAAATGAACCAAAAGTTCATATAAATCAGTGTTTAGAGAATTTGAACCTCTAAACTTAATAAATTATGATATGTGCGAACTTGATGACACATAAAACTAGAAATGATAAAAAGATATTTTATCATATTTATTGATGACTGTAAATTTTGAAAAATAAAATTGATACGCTTGATACGTTCAATTTTTATAACAAAAATTGAAATTTATGTTGAATAGAGTACCCAAGTCTAAGAACAAAATTTCTAATTAAGAAGTTTTGAAGAAAAGACAACCCAACTTGTCTTATTTTTTGAACTTGAGATTGTCTAGACTATATTTGGATTCTGGACCTCAAGAAAGTTGAACTCACTAGTAGAGCCTATGAATGTGTATTCATTAGGTATGCTATAAATAACGAAGCATGTAAGTTTTAAAACCTAAATGCTAAAGTGAGCATAGAATTAAACGATACTGATTTCTCTGTAAATAAATACTCCTTTAAATAAAGAATAGTGGGGGCACTAGTGAGGGCGCTAATGAAAGCACGCCATTAGTGGGGGCAAAGTAATTTCCCCTTTTAAATTGAGAGCTAGTGGGGGCACTGCATCTGATCACATTCCAGTAATCAGAAACAGTTATGAAAACATCGTATGAGATGTTATAGAACCTCGAAGAGGTAAGAAAACTATAATTGCTAAAGAGTATAAACATAATTATATGGTTTATATATTGGAAGAGGATCCATCTGGCCTTCAAGAAGCTTTGTCTTCATTGGATGCTAACTTTTGAAAAGAAAAAAACAGTAAACGATGAAATGGATTCTCTAGAGTCTAACGAAACACGACTCTTAGTTGACTTGCCTCCTAATTGCAAACCAGTTGGTTGTATTTGAATTTTGCAAATGGAAAACTAAAACCTGATGGTTCGGTTGCTAAATACAAGGCTCACCTTGTAGAAAAAGGTTTTAGGCAAAAAAAAAATATAGATTTCTTCAACACTCATTCACTAGTCACTTGAATCATATTCATGAGAGATACTAGTCCCTTTAGCCGATGTACATAACTCATAGTACTCCAAATGAATGTGAAAGCTGCCTCTTTAAATGGTGAATTAGAAGAAGAAATTTATATGGAACAACCAGAAGGTTTTGTGATTCAGGACAAGAAAGCAAGGTCAGCAAGTTAGAAAAATCTTTGCATGGTCTAAAAATAACCTCCTAAGAAATGGCATGGAAAATTTGACAACTTAAAGATATCGAATGAGTATAAAGTGAATGAAAGTGACAAATGTATTCACTACAAATATGGAAATAACATTTGCACGATCATATGTCTCTATGTAGACGACTTGCTCATATTTGGTTCAAAGATTCATGCTATAATTTATGTGAAATCATTGTTTATCAACAACATTGATAAGAAAGACCTAGACAAAGTTGAAGTAATTCTTGGTGTCAAGATTACTAGATAAAAAAAGAGAATTTTTTTTAATTAATCTCACAATGTTGAGATGTTCTTAAGAAATGTAATTATTTGACTGTAAACTTGCAAGCACACCTTATGATCCAAGTGTAAAACTCTTTGAGAACACTTGAGGTGGTGTTAGACAAATAGAATATGCGAGCATCATTGACAGTCCTTAGATATGTCACTGAATGTATTAGACCCGACATTGCCTATGTCGTGGAACTCTTGTGCAAGTTTACTAGTAGACCAAGTGAGAAGCATTGACATGCTATTGAAAGAGTCATAAGGTGCCTTAAGAAGACTATGACTCTAGGATTACATTATGAGGAATATCTTATTGTACTTGAATGGTACAAGATACAAAATAGAACATCCTTCAGATGAGTCTTAAGCGACCAGTGGCATCACTGGAGGAGTTGTTTGTTGAAACATATGATATTGACTTAATCCACTATGGAATGAATCTGAGATGAGAACACTAGAGAAAACTAGTGAAGAAGCAAGTTGAGAAAATGCTTGCTAGTTGAGATCCTCTAGTGGATAAAACCGTTGCCATGAGTGTTAATTCATTGTGATAGTACTGCAGCTATTACAAAATTGAGAATCGTTACTACAATAGTAAGAAACGATAATTAAGGCACGAACACATAACAATTAGAGAGCTAGCTACTCTCAATAGGAACGGTTAAAGTAGATCATGTACGTACTGATAAAGAATTAGTTAATCCTTTGACGAAAGGAATTACTAGAAAGAAAGTTATAAACACATCCAATAGGATGGGACTAATGCCTAAAGATCACAAGTGATGGTAACCCGACCTAAATGACTGGAGATCCCAAGAAATAGGTTCAATGGGTAATAACAAGTCATGAGTGAAAGAACATGCTATGAGAAAATTAAGAAAGCATGAATCCTGCAGCGACAGAAGAATGAGATAATAGAAACTCTTAATGAGATTTATACTCTATGTTGAGTGGAGTACATAGCTACAGGAGTACTCTTGATAGACTCACCTATACGAATGTGGAACTGAGGCCGGTTCCTATGGGATTTTGAGGCAGAATACCTAGAGCGTTCGTTAAAACTGGGATAAACGTGCAGGGCCATAAATGCACGGGCTTTTAGAATACACCTTAGGAAAAGGTTTGTGTGCGGACTCTATGTCTGAGATAGAGTTCAATGCTGTAAGCAACTCTTGTTGAATCGGAATAGTATTCGCTATGCAAAGGTTCAAGTTGTAGGCGACACCTTTGTTTATTAGCAACCTGATAGAAACGTTTTGACGTTATTATTGAAACCAATTTTTAAATTCAAGTGGGGGATTGTTGGAACATTGGTGTGAAGTTGGAAGGAAATTGAAAGATTAAACACCAAGTAATAATACTTTGAGCTAGTGTGATGTGAATTGAAAAAATAGAGAGTGGGGGTCCCACATAAAATAGAACACACACATTAGTAATGTTTAAATTGAGGTATTTAATTTTAAATACTTGATAATGATAAAAATAATAGTAATTATTATTTTTATTCATGAATATCACTTTCCATAATTTTAGCTTATGTTGGTTGTGATAAGAATAAGAATTCAACTGAGTTTCCTATCTTTCCTTCATTCATATCCAATGAGTTTGCTTCCTCCACTTTTGTGGATTTGTTTCTTTTTGATCTTATCCACAAGCATTGTTGAACTGATTAGTGGTTAAGTTTCTTTTGATCTTATCCATTAGAGTAACTGCTGCCGCAATTTTAGCTAAAACAGTTACAAAATCTCTATATAAATAGAGGACTCCACTCAGTTCAAAAAAACACACCAAAGAGTTCTATTGAGTTGTCGAGAACTCTTTCTCTCTTCTCCCCCCAGCTTGTGTTAACGAGCTATTCTTCTCCTTATCTCCTTTTTCTGTCCCTTCGGATTTAAGAGTGTTCTTAAGACCTTAGTCCCTATTCGGTATAATGTTCCTTCGGAATTAAGAAAGGTCTTAAGAACATAGTCCTTTCGATAATACATGTCCCTTCGGAATAAAAAGTACCTTTAAGATCATAGTCCCTTTCTGAAATAATAATGTCCCGTCGAAATTAAGAATGATCTTAACGGTATATAAATATTCTTTCAATATTTTTCTACTCTTGGAGAAGTTAAAAGTTAGAATGGTGATAACACCATATTTGAGTGGTCCTAGCACCATAATAGAGTGGTCACAGTACCATATTAGAAAGTGGTTTCAGTATTAAAGAGTGGTCTTAGTACCATATTGGAGGTGTAAATCTCGAACGGTTTTCTACAGTGCAGTAGTTAACCGCACAGTTGTAGCTGGGCTTGTTTTATCCTGGAGGCGGCGTGGTTGATAGTCTGTCTTGCACAATTTTGGGCAGTGCCACGAAACGTCTTAAAGAAAGCGACCTGGTCGTGACTCAACCTAGTAACAACTTCGGTAGATATTCTATAGAATTTGGAAATCCAAATACAACAGTTTGGAAATCCAAAAACAACAAAAATCTTCCTCATCTGGAGGAACTCAAAAATTGTATTGGAGGAGGGTTTTGAGAGGTTTTGGAGGGTTTACATGAATTTTTCAAATTTAATATATGTAGTTATAATATTATGCATTATGGATAACAATACTATTTGAAGTACATGTGAATTAAACAGTTGCCTTCGAACGAAGCAAAATTTGGTATGTTCCAACAATGTATACTTGATTGGAAGCCATAATGTGCTAAGCAGTAAGATATAACGTTTTTAAGGCAAAAATAAATACAATTTTCTTAAGCAGATTATAGGGTACTCCGGTATAAGTACACAATTTCAGTATAAAAAGAACGCTACTCAACTACTTATATGCATCCACTTTTATCCATTATATATAATCTATGAAGCCCGGATACGGATACGGGTGCGGGTACGATACGATACGGGTACGTGGATACGCGGAATTTTTTAAATTTAGGATACGATACGGCTAAGCTACGTTAACAAAATTTTCATACTAAAACTTATATGTGTGTAAAATACTTAAAGAAAATAAGCATTGATTACCCTTCATTATTATATGTATGTAAAATTTTCTTATAAACCATATTATATATAATTTTAAGTGGTTCATCGAGAAACAATTCTACTGATGCATATCTAAAATTGAATCATATACATCTCTACTGAATTTTTACAACATTGTCGCACTTATTTACCCTTCAGCTTTTCTAGGATACGTACCTGTGAAGTATCTTATAAGTATCATAGTGTATCTATGAAGTATCCTATAAGTATCAGATAAAATATTTTTTAAAAATTAAAATAATTAATTCCGATACTTTGTGGGTACGTATCCGCGAGTATCCGCGGAGTATCGGTATCCGATACGTATCCGATACGGGTACGTCTCCGTTTTGGAGTATCCGGGCTTCATAGTATATAATAGTTGGTAGGAAGCGAAAATATAATTGAGGTATGATACTTCATATTAAGCCTATTCAATCAAATGTGGTTTACAAGGATTGAACGTTTGACCTTTTTCTTAAACTTTTTTAATGTCTAAACCCTTTAACCACTGGATTACACCTTCTGAGATAAAAACTTTATTTGATATATGTTGATTTATAAATAATAATTTACTCGAATAGTAAATATTACATCAAATCCGTACATCACACACAGGTTGAAGGTTACTTATTTTATTGGTTTCTATTACAGTCGACAAGACCCGTGCATCGCACGGGTCGAAAGTATAGTTTCCCTTAAAAAAACTCTTCGGTCACTTTGTGTATTGTTTTGGGTTTTTTATAAGTAAAAAAATTGTTTTTTATTTGCAAAATAACCATTAAGTCCATAAAATTAAGAATATTACGAGTTTAACCGATGTTAATTAATAAATTTTGCTGGAGATTGATTTTCTTAAATTGGTAGTAGATAACTATTTTCTTGAGATTTTAACTTCTAATATCCTATTCTAATTTGATTGGTCAAGAATATAGATGTAATGTATCCCTAAATTTTTTTTTGGTGTAACCCGGTTATCCTCCACGCGCGTAACTGCGTAGACTAATAAGACATTGGTTAAGATAGAAGAAATTCGTGGCATCTCGTCTAAGCGTTCTTAGGTGTATCCCTAAATTTACACGTAGGAACAAATATTATTAGAATACTGTCATCCTACGTACACATGAAAAGTGTTAGAAATCCTTGGTTACTATATTTTTAGGTAATAGCATTCTAACTTTTTTTTATCAAGTAATTAGTGGTTAGACTCACATACTATAAATATGAAGAAGTAAGAAATCTAAGGTTCAAACCCTGACCACTGCATATCAATATCCATGGAGTTATAAACCGAAATACACATACTTGACTACAACACTTTTAATTTACTTATGAAAAAATAATAATTTATCATTTACATTTTAAAAATAATATTATATAAAGAAACGCAATTTTATCACTTACATATTTCATCCACGCGAACACATGGATAGACGTCTAATTTTGTAAAAAGAAATGTTTATACAAAGACAAAAAAGAACACAGACATATTTTTTTTTAGGGAAGAACACATATAGACATATAATAACCTTTTGGATAATAGTGCTAAATTGTGCTCTAATAGCTTACGTTAAACAACATAAAATAGACATCTTGTATTGATAAAAAATAATTCTTATAAGTTTAAAATATCAAATGCATAATTTTAAGAAAATTTCTATTTACAAGTTCTTTAACATATACCTTTAAAAATTGTTCAAAAAAACATATACCTTAAAGTAGAAACTAACAGTTTTCTAACTTAACATATATCCTTAAGGTACAAACTAACAGTTTTCTAACTTTTTAAGCAATGTATAAATAATATTTACGAAAATAGTATGTCTTACAAAACTTATATCGATCTCACGAAGATGTAAGTTAGATAACTCAACTCATTTAAATTAAAAACTACTCTCACGAGTTGAACATGATCTAGCTAATAAAATACTATGTGTGAAACGTGTATACAAACAAAGGATAAAATAAAGACCCATCCAAAGTCCACTACCCTTTCTTTCTTGTTGGGTGGTATTCCACTACCCTTTATTTTGAAGCAACAACCAATAATTCATCATCATGCTTTCCACTATGTGATATAGTACTCCACTATTTTATGATGATTTGTATTCGGTCTCTATTTTAAAAGAAGACAAATAATAAATAATCCAAAAAAAGCAACTTTATATTAGAAAATATAAATTTTTAATACGTATATTTTTATAATAAATTTTTTAATACGTGTCTTTGAAGGTATAAGTTAGCTTTTGGCAATAAAATATGAACATTATCCTTTTATGTCTCATGTTTATGAAGATCAACCTATACTAAATCACGATGTCTATGAAGATCAGTCTATACTAAATCACATAATGATAAATATCACATGAAACTTAGACATGATGAAACTTACACATATGAAATGAGAAATTTTGGTCCAACCCAACAATTTATGTATATGTCTCAGTTGAACTATAAGTTACAAAAATATTAATTTTTGATGTTACCACTATCATATTATGGTACATGAATGACATGTACATACGAACTCACTTTAATGTTATAATAACTTACTATTTGGTAAAAAAAAATAACTTTTTTGGATTCAGAAAAATTTGAAATTGCAGACTCCATGTGCATCCATCCATCTTCCACCTCCGCCATCCCCGTTACTTCAAAACAACGTTGAATAAAAAAAAGAGTAAATCAATTGATGTGTAAATTTGTACACGTTAAAGGTTTTAATTTAAAATAGATCTTTACCTTAAAATGTCATATTCTTGCAAATTTCCACATCTTAAAAAATTTAAAATAATTGTTGGTTTTTAATAAAAATTTGACACTTTTAGACTTTACTTGCTTTAACATTTGCAATATTACAGATGTTAGCCGACCCTAATGTCTTGTAAATATTGCGTATTAATCCTTCAATATCCTTATTTATTGTCATATTAGTCTCTACATGTATTTATCTATTGTCATATTGGTCTTTATATTAAAAAAGTTAATGTCAGGATTAAATGACTATATTAATGTTTGAGACAATTTTAACTAATGAAATGCACAATCAATAACTATTTTAAAATTTCGATACATCGAGGATAATTGTACCTATTATCAAAATGATTATTACATCTTCTACTTAACGAAGAGAAGAATCAAGGCTTAATTGCACTTTTTCCATCTATATTTTACCAATTGGGCGATTTTGCACCTCATCCTTTTTTTTGAGCGATTTTGCACCCTATCATTTACCCCCTTTCTGATTTTGTAGCCCCTCCGTGTGTTTTTTTGCCTTCGTCTTGATTTCGCTCTGCGATAGGGTGCAAAAATACACACGAGGGGCTACAAAATCAGAAAAAATAGGTAAATGATAGGGTGCAAAATCGCTCAAAAAAAAAGATGGGGTGCAAAATCGCACAATTGACAAAATATAGAGGGGAAAAGTGCAATTAAGCCAAGAATCAATTTGTTCCGAGTATTATAACCAGTCAAAGATTAATTACCCTTAAAAATTAAGATTTTGATACTGATTAAATAAATTACATCGAAAAAAAATAAATTAAGAGCATCAAATTGAGTATTTACTCTTATAAAAATAATAAAATCTTTTTTCTTAGCCTTTAAGCTTTTTCAGCAACTTTTCACGTTTTCAATAATCACTTCTTACTCCGTCCTAAAATATAAGCAAAAATAAGTATGTATTTGATACAAATTTTGAACCAAATACATTAACTTTTGTTGACCAATTTTTGCTTATATTTTGGGACGGAGGGAGCATGTCTCTTTCTTCCACCGCGCTTTTCAACTCAAAACCACGATTCCAGAATATTCCAACCGCCATTGTCCTTCACCTTCCACAATCAGGTATCTTCACCCCTTTGTTTCTTCGAATCCCTACAATGTCGTTAATTTCATAAACAGCAATTAAAATTATGATTAACAACATTTTTAGCAATCTTGCTTATTAATTAATCCAACCGTGTTAATTGTTGAACACGAATCCATCATTGAATAATTCAGTGGAAATTGAATTGTTATTTAGGGTTAAATCAATTTAATCCATTTTTAGTAATCTTGCTTTTTAATTAATCCAAGCGTGTTAATTGATAAACACGAATTCATTGTTAGATAATTGTGTAGAAATTGAATTGCTATTTAGGGTTAATTGAATTTGATTTTTTTTCTATTTTTTTGTATTTATCGTTGAACGAGTTTTTGTACATTTTTGGCTTTTCGACACCTAATAAAGGTTACGTGTGTTGAATGTGTTTGAAAGTTTGTTTTTTTGCGGCTATTTTGTTTGTGCATAAAACGTTACTTAATAGGGTGTTTCATTTTTTTGATATATTTTAAAGGTTGCTTATTGAAAGTTTGCTTCTTTGAGTCGGTGAAATTTGTATGAATTAGTCATTGTTGTCATAAATTCAAAATTTGCTTGGAAACTGGGAAACTTCAAAAAGAAGATAACTGTGTGTTCTTTATCCATTTATAGTGTGTGGAATTGGATTTTGAGTTTAATTTGATTGTTAGGTTTTTGATTTTGAATTGGTTTTGTGGTGAATTTTGTTTAGGAGATAAGTGAGGTATTAGAAATTGGATTTTGAGTTCAATTTGATTGTTGGGTTTTTGATTTTGGATTGGTTTTGTGTTGATTTTTTGTTTAAGGAGATAAGTGGGGTGTTAGGAATTGGAATTTTGGATCCATTTGTAAAGTTTGAGTTCAATTTAGTTGTTGGGTTTTTGATTTTAAATTGGTTTTGTGGTGAGTTTGGTTTAGGAGATAAGTGGGGTATTAGGTATTGGAACTTATCCATTTATAGCGTTTGGAATTGACTTTTGAGTTCAATTTGGATTGGTTTTTCTCTTTCTGGTGGATTTTGGATTAAGGAGATAAGTGGGGCGTTAGGAATTGGAATTGGAATTGGAATTGGGATTGAAATTGTTGTGATTGTTGTTGTTTTGGTGATTTTCAGAGAATTGAGTTGATTGATGGGGGGTCAAAGTTCGAAAGAGGATAATAATTTGAGGCAGGATTCGTTGCGTTCAAGTTCATCTGCTTCTGCTTCTTCTTCTTGGAATTCTTATCCTGACCCTCATTCGGGTTATGGTCAGGGTGGTTATCCTCCTTATACTTATGATTCACAACAGCCTACTTATGAGTCACAACAACCTTCTTATCAACCATATTATGATGCTCGGCCTCCTCCTCCTCCGCAAAACTATGGCTATGAGCCTCAAACTAGTGGTAGAGTGCCCCGTCACGACGATAAGAGAAAGTTAGAGAGGAAATATTCGAGGATCGCTGATAATTACAACTCCATAGATGAGGTAAAAGATGCTTTGCATGCTGATTTTGTATAGTTTTTCCTTTAGCTTATCATGAAATCAACCCATGCTGATATTTTTTTCTTCCTGATGAATTTAAAGCCCTACATTTACTATTTTTGTATTGATATTTATGTGATTTGACATGACTTGGTTGAAAAAGATGTTCTCTTGCAATTTTCAAATTTCCTTCTCACTGACAATGCTACTTATTCATCTTTTCATTTTGGGAAAACTATTTCTTCTTTATCATTTTTTCAATTTTTAACGTTCTAGTATTTTTTATATCTCATTACAGGTGACCGAGGCTCTTGCACGTGCAGGCCTTGAGTCTTCCAATCTTATTCTTGGAATTGATTTCACCAAGAGCAATGAGTGGACAGGTTAGGCCATATCTATACATTTATAGTTTTCTAAGCTAAGATTTTAATTTATGCTTTATACTGTTGTGAAATATATGCTGAGCTTGATGTTGCTTTCAGGAAAGCATTCATTTAACAGAAAAAGCTTGCATTACATTGGGAATGGTCCAAATCCCTATGAACAGGCAATTGCCATTATTGGGAAAACCTTGGCTGCATTTGATGAGGATAACTTGATTCCTTGTTTTGGATTTGGGGATGGTATGTCTCTGAAAGTTCTCTCAACTCAGATATTGTAAAATTTTTGTCTGTGGTTTAGAATGTGCTAATGGGCATTACTGTGATATTATGGCAGCATCAACACATGACCAAGACGTCTTCAGTTTCTATCCAGATGAAAGATTTTGCAATGGATTTGAAGAAGTTTTGAGTCAGTATAGGGAAATTGTTCCTAATATTCGACTTGCAGGTATATATTTCCTACTCTATGTTGTTCTTATAGGAAATCTATTTCTTTATGTTATAGATATTGTAATACTGAGCAAATCATACTTATGTTTTAATGTCAGGCCCTACATCCTTTGCACCCATTGTTGAAATGGCCATGACAATCGTTGAGCAGAGTGGAGGCCAATACCATGTTTTGGTGATAATTGCAGATGGCCAGGTATTCTATTCTTTACCCAGTATGTTTAGGGTTATCTTTGAGCAAATCAGAAAAGACTGGACCGCTTCTTGCTTTCTCCTTCATTTATGTTTCTATTCATTCAAAGGAGAAAGTAATTGGACAACAAAGATGAATAGAATTGGAATTTTCTGTGTCTAACTCAGATCATACAACTTGTATTTATAATTACAATGGTGTTACAGTAAATACATTGAATGCCCAATTGATTAGCACTAACCTAGGAAACTGTATAGTCTAGGAATATTAGCAAGTAATGAAGGAAGTTGTATAGTTTAGGAATATTGACAGGTTTACTTAATTCTAACAATGTAGATGGCTTTGTTTGGTGCAGGTAACAAGAAGTATTGACACTGAACATGGGAGGCTCAGTCCACAGGAGCAGAAGACTGTGGATGCCATTGTCGAGGCCAGGTGATTATGCTGCAAGGTTATTCTCAATATTGTTCTGTTTTTACGAACATCTTGTCTTACTTATCTACTTTGTCACAGTAAATTTCCTCTTTCGATCATATTGGTTGGTGTTGGAGATGGACCTTGGGACATGATGAAGGAGTTTGATGACAATATGCCAGCTAGGGCCTTCGATAATTTTCAGGTAAACAACGAAGAGCATGCAAAATATCTGATTAAATAATGCTTGTTAAAATGTTCTAAAATTTTGGAATTCATCATCTGAATTATTGTGGAATTCTCTGTGCTTCTTTAGTTTGTGAATTTCACGGAACTTATGTCGAAGAACATTCCTCCTTCACGAAAAGAGGCAGCATTTGCTCTCGCAGCATTGATGGAAATTCCTTCTCAGTATAAGGCTGCAATAGAGCTTAATCTTCTTGGGTAAAATTTTGATTTGTTACCTTCAGTATTATTATCTCTTTTCTTCAAAAAAATCTCAAGTTCATTTCGGACAAAAATTTGTTGATATTTGTGCTTATTTATCTTAAACAGTAGTCGGAAGGCCAATGCTCCAAATAGAGTCGCCCTCCCCACACCCTCTTATGGTTCAGCATCTTTTGGCACGTCAAAACCTTACGGTTCAGCATCTTTTAGCCCTTCAAAACCTTATGCTGCTAGTTTTGAGCGGAGTGTACCTTCTTACCCACCTTCTTACGCCGAGGTCAGCAAACAAGTTGGCACAGCCCCTTCTGCCCCAAGTTCTACTTATGAAAATCAGGTATACTACAAAAGTGCTTCTAATGAAAATGTGCCATGTTCTTGATCGGGCCTGTTGGGGTTGCAAACATGAATGTTACAGCAATTGCTTGAATTATATGAATACATGTTTATTTTTTCATATAGGGGGCTATCTTCACATGCCTCAGTTATGCTGCATAGTTTTATGATCTTGTTTTCCCATTTAATATTTAATGACTATATCTGAAAGGTACTTGTCTATTTGTCAACTGTCATTCATCCAGGTTGTATTATTTGCATAATTTTATTGTCCGGTTGCTTGCTGTGCATTTTATATGTCTAAATATAGGGATTGAGTATGAAATGATTCATGTTATTAATTTATTACGAAAAGATTTCCTTACAGCAAAATTAACGAATTAAATTGATCTTCCGCAGCTTTGCCCTATATGTTTGAGCAATCAAAAGGATATGGCCTTCGGATGTGGGCATCAGGTAAACACAATATTTTCAAGAGCAAGTGTCCAGATTGGTCCCCTAAAAAAACACAGACCTATTGATCCATGAGCAATAAAAAATACAAATTTGGTTTATAAATATTTTGGATCAAAATAGTCTTTTTTAAGATAATATTTTATTTTTATTCACATCTGAGATTCTTAAGGATCAAATGAATATTTTTTATTTTTTAAAGACCAAAAAAGTCCTGGCGTTTTTTATTTAGCATGGGACCAATTTAGTTATATACTCTATTTTCAATTTCTTCCCATATTTCTGAGGTAAACAATAGATTAGGAGAATGCTTATGATTTCCTTGTTACATGACAGACATGTTGTGAATGTGGACAAGATCTCCAGACGTGTCCCATCTGTAGGAGCCCCATTAACACCAGAATAAAGCTCTACTGAGCAGCATCTTCTATTGGAAGGATTTGTTTGTTTGTATTCTTTGATTTTTTTTTTTATGTGGTTGTATAAAATATTAGATCATTGTATTCTCTATTTTTAGTTGTAACCATTCCTTGATTTTTTTTCCCATTCACTTTGGTTTCTGACAGTAATGGTTGACAACTTAGGTTAGGGTGGTATTTGTACAGTTTTAATTGAATGATTTTGATTTGATTTGTATTTATCGTGGCTTTAAAATGTGACTTTCGAATACAAGAGGGGATTTCCAGATTTTGGACCAAAAGAATAAAAAAATGCAGTCTGTGAAATCAAATTCAAGAAATTGAGCCCTTCCCAACAATTTTGTTTTCTACTAAGTATTTTTTTTAACTCTTTTCTAATGCTAGTTTCTCGAGGGATCATTTGGTTGTAAGTTAACTCTTCAACCTTTGGTACTCGGTTCAAGACTTTGGCATTGAGAAAGAACAACATTTATCTCTTTTCTAATTCTTTCTCTCCTACATATCCCCTTTTTCTTCAAGATTTGAATTTAATGTAGTTGCAATCTCACACATTTGTGTGGTCAGATATGGTGCATAAGGTGATTGGCTCCCATTTTAACCGTGTTTTTATTTTTTGGCATAAATTACATGATTGTAATGTGAGTCTTTCAATTTTGGTCGGATCGCTCATGATTTGCAACTAGGACAAGTGTGTGGAAAACGATCATATCACAACCCATTTCTTCTTAAATACATTTTAAGGGTTTATGATAGAACATTATGACATAATTTGGTTGTTGTTGTTGCTATACATCTTGAGGGTTGTTGTCACAGTAAAATGCGTTGTTAAAAATCTACCATTGAAGGTGCTCTAAAGAGCTAAAAAGTAAAGGCAAAACACAATAAATGACATTGTACTTCATCAGATGCAATTACGTTGGAACAAACCCGTTTTAATTAAACTTAATTAATCTTGTATGATAAAATTTAATCATATACTTACAATTTTGCAAACTTTAATCTTATATAGACTCTTATTTTTGTTTGTTTTCGAAAATGTTCTCTTTAATATTTTTAAAGAGAACATTTTCTAAAGTGAAAGAGACCTCGTTTAGCATATACACTATAAATTCATTTCGTTTTTATACTCCCAATTTATGATACATAGTTTAAAAAATAAGTGTACTCTAAACTTAGGGCTCGTTTGGTGTACATGATAAGGAGACATGATATGATAAAACTATCATATCCTATCTAAATATGTTGTTTGGGGCACTAATAGGATATGATAAATAAAACCTATTACTAATCTTATCATATCTCTCCTTTGTTATTTTTATCCTTAGTTTTTGGTGGGTTCGAATTATCCTATCATGATTAACACTGAAATGCTTATTTTGCTCTCTCTCTCAATTCATCGCTCATGTTCTCTATCCATCGACCTCTATCTCTTCCTCTATAACTCTTCAACTTCATCTCTTCTATTTGTTACAGATCTGACCCGAATTCTACCCTATAATCACTTTTTCTTCAATCTGCTTAATTGTTTGTTTGTTTCTTTCTTGATTGTCTATTTTGTATTCAAGTCAAATTTGAAAAGAGATGAAACAGAGAGTTTTGGAATTTCGTATTATTTTCGACAGAGACAACAATTAGTTTGGTTAAGAGCTTGAATTGTAATTGTAAATTTTTTATAGGTTGCAGTTGGTGTATGATTATTTTTACAGGTTGAAGTTACACAAAAGGGTTTTAATAGAACTTTGTAATTGAAGAAGGAAGAAGACAGTAAACAATTTTTTTAATTGAAGAAGTCGTGATTTTTTTTAATTGAACTTTAAGAATGAAGATTATGGCACCCCTAAAACAAGGAAGAAGACGATTGACAATAATATCTTTGTATCTAATTAATAATGACTTAATTATATTTAATTATAATTAATTACAAGGTTAATTATGTCATTTAATTGTGATATATATGATATTATGTTTGTTATCATGTGAGCAACAAACATGTGATATGATAAATGATTATCATGTCCATATCCTTTCATATCCTTATCCAGTTTCATATCCTATCCTATCTCATCTTTATCATATCATGTGCACCAAACGGGCTCTTAAAGTCTACAATATGCACCACAAACTTCAAATTTATTGAATACAATTATGGTACATATTTTTTTTCCATGCGATCTCTCCTTTGTAGTCCGTTGGAGGTAATTTTATTCAAGACATGATCAGATACTAAATGTGAGCATTTATGCCCGTCATAATTCAAATCATATTTATCATGTTGTAGGCGTCTAGATTCTTCCGCCAACCTTTGTCTGTAATATTTTTGCCTCCAAATGGAAAAAATAGAATATTCTCCCAACTTTAGAGGTACTTTTGTCCAAAGGACCTAAATCAATAGAAGATTAGCCCCCCTCCATATCTCTTATGCCCCCTTAAATTATAAAATTGCCCTTAATAACATGTCCTGTAGATAACTACCGAATATTCATTTTAAAAATTTCCATTTTGTACATCCGGTAGATAACTACTGGAAGTTCATTTTAAAATTTTCCATTTTATACCTCTGGTAGATAACTACCGGTTGTTCATTTTAAAAATCTTGATTGTGTACCTCCGGTAGATAACTGCCGAAATACTCATTATATAAACCAGATTGCAGATTTTAAGCAGTTATTTCCTATTTTGCATTCAACTGGAATATGCTTTTAAACCTTGCGATTTTTGAGCGATTTTTGCATTTTCATCACAATCAATAGAACAAATAGCGTCAATCTTCACTCAATTGCGATAAGTTAGCAGGTTTGGTGGGTTTTGATGATAATGGATAATTGGACAGTGTGGATTCGACGTTCTCGTTAGGTATGAATTGGGTTAGGTAATCAGAGTGAAATGGTGGAGGAAGTGAGCCGATGGAGAGATGCGAGAAGATGAGAGAGAAAGTTTGGTAATGTCTGTTTGTTAAGTAAAAAGAAGGTTAAATGGGCAATAATCCGGTAGTGATCTACTGGAGGTACAAAATGAAATTTTTGAAATGAACATCCGGTAGTTATCTACCGGAGGTAGAAAATGAATTTTTTTAAAATGAACATCCGGTAGATAACTACCAGATGTACAAAATGATTTTTTTTTTTAAAAAATGAACATCCGGTAGTTATCTACGGGACATGTTATTAAGGGCAATTTCGTAATTTTAGGGGGTCTAAAGAGATATGAGGGGGGCCTTAAAAGAAATCTTCAAATCAATAAGCCCGATCAAGGCCCAAACGTTGACAACCCAGAAGCCCAACAAAAAACAACGAGAGTAACAACAAAATGCAAAGGGTTTAACGAAACAGAGAGACAGAGATAGAGAAAGTGAAGTGAAGTATTATTCCCTTCTCAAATCTTAATCTCCTCTGCTATGAAATTTCTTCAATCTCTCTTAGGTAAAACCCTTTTTCTTCTTCAATTTCAATTTCATTCACGAACCCTAATTTCAGAATCTCACATTTTTCATTTTTGCAGGTAAGACCCGTTTTGCAGTGCGGAATGGGTCACTCACACGGGTTTCGGGGCTCCGATTCTACAATGTTCCAGCAGAAGAGTATAACAGGAGAAACTACGCTAAAAATGTCCAGGAATACAACACTGTTTTGGGTTCTCTCAATGCTCAACGAAGGTCCTTTTCTTTCTCACTTTTCAATTTTTTGTTGTCAAATTTAAATATTGTTGTTAGAAATGTAAAATGTTAGTCACATTATTCATTTTTTATTTTCAGGATAATTTTAGCTACTAATTTGAATATGAAATGAAAAAAAATGAAAAATATCAATTTTTTTTGGTGTTAACTTTCCGGTTCTCAAGGAAAGGGTCCTGATAACCGGGAGTAATAAAGCATGGCCAAGAATTGTTCTACAAGGAATCGAACTCAGGTTCTCCTGAACAATTCGTCCTTTTGGTGTAGCTCATTAACTACAACCCAATGCTTGGTTGAAAAATATCAATTTGGTTGTTAAGAATATGAAATGAGTCAAATTAGTCATATTTTTTTTTAGGATGATTTTAGGGATGTACTATGGTGCTAATTTGATCTATGTTTGATATTTTTAAGAACATAATTGATATTTTTGTTTTTGAGTGACCAACTAGATGTTAGTGTTTTTTGTGGAGGACTAATTTCGTAATTTGAGTATTTAGGATATATTAGGATTGACTTATTTGAATTTTTAACTTATTTAATGGCATAAACACTTGTGAGGCTCTTTGTTAGAGCTTACGAGAACAGCTTGAGTTATAGGATCTGGCTCCTCTAAAGTGAGTAATATCAAGTGTTAATTTCCAAATCAAATGTAGATATTGTAGGTACATCATAACAAGTCACAAGTCTGTTAAAATAACAACTCTTGCTTGATTTTCTCACTTTACATTTCACTCACTTTATTCCAAATTTTGAGTTATGACATGACAACAATATGTTTTTCAGTTTATTTTTGTATGCTCTCCATAATAGTTTATGAAAATGGAGTAACATATAACTTATATGAAGACAATTTGACTTTACTGTATCTTTTGTTATTGAAGTATCTTATACATAAGCACTTAAATGGTAAGCGCTTAATTAAGCTGTTTATCTAAACAAGGCATTATATCGGAGTTTAAAAATATCAATTTGGTCGTTCTGAATATCAAATGTTAGTTAAATTTGTCATTTTTAAGATGATTTTAGGGAGATATAATCATACTAGTTCGATTCATATTTGACATTCTTATGGACGAAATTGGTATTTTTATTTGTGTTTTCAAATAGATCTTATTGTTTATCGTGGAGGACTAATTTTAGTATTTAGGGCTGGTTTGGATTGAGTTGAATTTATCTACTGGCATAAGCACCTGTGCGACTATTTTAGAGAACTTATGGAAACGGCTCATGGCATGTCCTTAAGCTGTTTTGAGCTTGTTTTCATAATCGTTTCAGGATAGCTTACGATAAAAACTTATAACTTCTTTGAAAATAGTTTGACTTTATTTAGTACGATAGCGTGTCCCTAAAATTATCTTAAAAATAAAAATGACTAAGTTGACTCATGTTTGATATTCTTAAGGACCAAATTGGTATTTTCAATTCTGAGGACCAAATAGATCTTAGTGTTTTTATTGGATAACTAATTTAAGTTTTTAGGGCCTGTTTGGATTAAGTTGAATTTATTTACTGGTATAAACATTTGTGATTTCTGAGACTATTTGAGAGGATTTATCAAAACGGATTATGAAATGTCCATTAGCTATTTTTAGCTTATTTTTATGAGCTCTTCATAATTGCTTATGAAAACAACTTCTAACTTATATGAAAACTGTTTGACTTTAGTTGATCTCTTGTTAATTGTTATAGATATATCTTACACTTAAGAACTTACTACTCTGGACTCAACTATAAGTAAAAAAAATATCTAAATTTGTTGGACTCAAATATAAGCAAAAGTTAGTTATCTATGCACAATGAATGTTACTATTCCAAAAACACCCTTACATTAGTTCATTAATGTTGTGAGGAGATGATCATAATAATTAGAGGTAGGCTTGTAAGTTTATTTCATTTTTACATGAAATCAAGAAAATCAAACGGAGTTAACTACCATCCTTAAAAAGTGTGAAGATTGGTATTTTTGCTTATAATTGAGTCTAGAGGGAGTGTATTATAAGCCTCCTCAGATAATGATCTTTTTTATCATGTCTCCCCTCAGAATGATCTCTTGTATCTTCTGAAGATGAATGCAGCTGAAACTTTTTTTTCTAGAGAGTAGTTTGTTTTTGTTTTCCCTTTTGTTTTTTTTTTGTTTAACATTGTAACCAACAAAAAAAAAAAAGAATGCACAAATAAGATAGAGAGTCAACAAATTTGTGTACCATACTCCATTGTTATTTTTCACCATTGATATAAGTAATAAATAATTCAATGATGTAGATGTAAGAAGATAAACTCTATTTTTTTTTCGAGTTTATGAAAATATTCTAGGCATCACAAAGAGAATATCCAACAAAAGTGAATTCCCAAAAAATTATTTGAGTACCAAAAAATAATTAATAAATAATTTTAATGATTTTGTAAATATGAAGAAGTATCATTATTTGTTTCTTGTGAAAATCAAACCCACAGCAACAAACAACTCTAATCTTTCCCAGTTCAATTCATCTCCTTTTCTGCTTTGCTTACATTGTTTTGAATTATTTCAAAATAAACACCTCATTTGTCAATTGTTTTAAAATAAGTATTTTTTTGGGTATTATTTGGTAGGATTTTTTTGCTGAGAGATGTGTATGAAGATATGATGCTTGATGGAGTGAGGCCAACCCGTGAAACTTTTCATTCCCTTGCTGTTGGATCCATGAGAGGCTCTAAAATGCATGATGCTTTCTTCTTCAAGGACCAAATGAAAATCATGGGTTTGGTTCCTGATGTATGTGCTATTTTCTTTTTCCTCATAAGTTTTTGCCTGTACAACTTTTTGTTTTAAGCCATGCTGTTGATAGATATGGGTTATTGAATGTGTAATGTTTGATGTTGTATGATTGAAAAATGGATACTTTGCGGATTTTGTTGATAACTTGCCCCAACTAACTGGGTTGCTTGTTCTTCCAAAAAAAAGAAAAACTGGGTTGCTTGAAAATTGAAATTTCCGTTGGTTGATGATATATGTGATTTGAAGTTAACATCGTTTAACTAGTTTTTCCATATAATCTTTCCAAGATTCCATGCTAAATATGGTGGTTATTTTTGCTCTTTTGTCAGAAAAATGTGACTTCAAATGACTGTAGCTAAAGGCTGTAGACTTTGTATTTTATAATGTGGCAGCCTTGTTTTGTGTGCATGTATTCATGAAAAGGTGATTGGGTATGTGTATCCATTGCAGAGTCTTTGTTCAATTGTTTTCTCGTATCACGCCATAGCCCCCTATTGCATGTTGACAACATAGACTTCGACTTTTCATTCTTTATTTTTGAAGATCAATGACTAATCTTATATTGATGATGTAGGTTACTTTCTACAACTTTCTAATTTCAACCTGTGGGAAATGCAAGAACTCTGATCAGGCTGTTCAGGTACCTGTCGCCATCTACTTGTAGACAGGCTTTTAATATTCTACTGCATTAGAGGTGCTTATTGCTTCCTTGTCTTTATATGTATAATGTTTTGTCGTCCTTTAAAATGAAGATTTTGGAGGAGATGAAATCCATGGAAGTAAAGCCAAATGTACAAACCTACATCTGCTTGCTACATGCATGTGCAGCCCAAGGACGCTTAGACCGAGTGTATGTCGTATTGCCACTTCTTTTATTATCTAATCTATTTTCTACTTAATAAAAAAATGACCTAAAGGAAACATGCCATTTTTTTATGATTTTGTTTTTCGGCCAAATCGGTTTTTTAGTATCTGTGTTTTTACATGAGTTTCATTACCACTATTTTCTACTAAAACTTGATTCTTTTCATTCATTCCTTTACATAGGGGTATTTCGTATTTCACCTTCTCTTTTTTTATGCTGCCAAATGCACATCAGCTTCATCAAGTTTACCTTTATATGTTTTTATTTTTCAAAAAATTTAATTATTTAAATTAATGATCCAGGTATGCAATTGTCCGTGATATGACTGCAGCTGGTCTTGGATTAAATAAGTTCTCCTATGCTGGGCTTATAGTTGCACACCAGAACAAAACACCCTTTACTGATGATTTCGATGCAAAAGTAATTTCCGTATCTATTTCTTGATTTGACACCTATTATGCTGTATTTTCAGCAATCTCTGAACTTGTTATTCTGTCGAAAAAGGTTATTGAGTTTGTGGAGAGGTCAAAGATATGGACTTCAGTAGAAACTGACAGCGCCAATGCTGAGAATGTGATGGTGGGTGTTACTGATGAGGAGTTATATAACTTACCAACGGCAGAATACGTTACTAGGCGTGGAGGATTCTTGAACAGGCCATTTACTGCATACCATACTGCATTTAATGCTGCTGCGGACTTCAAGAATGTTAAGGTATGAAGTTCCATGTCTGTATGACTGTTCATGATATTTTTAAATGGTTCTTGGAGAGTTGTTGTCATCTAGCGGTGCTATAGTGTTAGCGTTGCGGAATTTCAGCAAACTGCTATGCGATACACAATTTAGTACAAAGTGTTGTCAAATAGCAGCTATATCAGCTCTACAACACTCTAGCATAGCCTGCATAGTGGTATTTGAACAAACCGTTATTTTTTCGCGATCGGTGGTTGACAACTCTAAGTTCTTGCATGCTTCTATGTTCTCTTATTCTGATGCTGCCTGTTTGTGTGGCATGAAATCATTCAATGTGCATCTAGACCTAGTAAGAATTGATTATGTGTGATATTTAAATCTGGACGTATATTTAGCGTTTAAGTCAAATTAAGATATCCGCTTTACTGGTTAATAATATTGTATATTTCTCTTTAATAATTCTTTACCTACTTCATTCTGGCTTACTCTTGGGAAGGGATTTTGATGTGATGTTATTGTCTATTAAACCAGAATGTTACATGACACTCTTCCTTTTAATGGTAGCCCTCTAAATGTTCTCCTATTATGATTACACTATGTACTGACCAGTAAAAAAAGATTAAATGAATGACAGTGATATAAATTAAAGGATCTATTTGTTTATTTTTTATGCTTTCTAGTTTCTATGGAGTAATATTCTCAATTAGCAAATTACACCTTTCTTCTATGTTTACCTTTATAGCACGCATGATGGTTTTAATTTGTTAAAGATAAAACAGAAAATTGTAGAACTTAGACTTCCTATTTTATTTGGGGCTAATAATTTAAAGCTTAAGATATAAATTTGATCATTTTTGTTTTTGTATTTCCTGAAGGGGGAATCAAATATAAGAAAAGAGCAATTTCTGGTTTCTGTTTTGTTTTCCTGCCAGTTTAGTTATTGGTGAAGCACAATTATCTTTTTTATTGAATCACATCTAATTATTTGATTTAAAATTTGTGTTTTCTGTAAGAACAGTGGTTGCCCCTTTATTGAATTTTGATCAGATTTAAGCCCATTTTTGTAGATTTGTTTATATATCAAATGCGACGTATGGTTTTAATTATAAGTAGAGTCCAGATTGAAAATCTAAGCCTCTCATTCACTTTGATCGTGGTTTACAATTATAGCTTTCATACCTGTTTTAAGAGGGATTATCTCCTGAAAAAAAAAAACATTTCCTATATTTCTGATATTGATCTGGTGGAGGTTTGGGACCTTGGAATGCGCTCCTATCAAGGTCTCAGGTTCGATTCTCGCTGGAGTCAATTTCAGTGGGCTAGTTTGCCTTAAAAATAAAGCTTTATATTTCTGGTTTTTATTATCATCACATTCACACATCATTTGTTTCTTTGCCTGTTCAGTTTTTTATTGTTATATTCGTTAATATCTTTTCTTTTTTGGTTTTAAATCGTCTTTAAAATTTGTATGGTTGATGTCTAATTTCGGCAGTTGACGGATACACTTCTTGAAATGCTGGAAAAGGAGAAGAAAACCCCTGATATCTATATTGTCATCCAAGTAATTAGGTAATTGATTATTAAGTTCTCGTTGTACTATTTAGATAGCCTGAAAGCATGCATTCTATCATACTATAGCTTTATGTTAGTATGTAAATGTAGATTAACCAAGCTGGAATTCATGCTCGCTTCAAAGTTAGGCACTAATTATATCCATTACTAGTGCATTGATTAATTGCTTCTCTTTTGCTTGCTTCTAGTGCATGCCATTGTCTAGGTTTTAAGACCATCCCCAATGGTGAGGTCTTCACCGTTTAAGACCCGGAACCTAATAGGTACCCCCATTGGGGAAAATAAAATTGGGGGTCTTCTAAGACCCAGACTCTCACTTAAGACCTCCATTCTTAAGTGGACCCCACACTATTTTTTATTAAAATAATGTTATTGTTGGAATGTAAATGATGAAGAGTTAGTGGTGGGACCCATTTAGACATTTTGTCAGAAGGTCTCCATTGAAGTGACTGAGTGCTTATTAGGTACTATTATTAAAAAATTATAAAAGAGTGATGTGTACGCGTGGGACCCGTTTAAGAACTCCAAATTGAGGGTCTCCATTGTGGATGCTCTAACATGTCTTAGTGTTACAAATGGTGTATGGTGTCATGCCAAAAATCTTTTATAGTTCATGCCGTGGCACCTAGTTGAAACAAAGTAACCATTTAGTGACAAAAGAAATTGAAAATTTAATGGAAATACTTGTCAAAAGTAAATGAAAATACTTGGCTACATCAAGAATAATTGTCGTACAACAAGTTTTTTGAACCTGGTTATATTGTTATTCGAGATGCTGCTAGCAACACATTCTCTAACACACAAAACACACTTTCTAACATAATCCCTTCTGTTGGTTGCAATTCATGAGTCTCACCAAATTTATGTATGATCCAAATAATTTAATGGGATCATTATGAATTTCAACTAATAGGAGGGAGTGTGTCGCTAGCACTCCTCTTTTATCATAATAAAGGACAAGTTGGCCCCATAAAGTGTTATAAAGTGTTGCAAACTCTCAGATACTGAAGTACTATAAAGTGTTGTCAGAATGAACACTTTTTAATATTCTGACTGTAAAAACTAATACATATATAGGAGAAAATATGGAAAACTTCTTATAGCAATAAATCTCCTTATTGAGAAAGCAAATCTGAATAGAGATTTTAGGTAACCACCTTGCTTATCTCTTTATTAAACATTTACCTAAAACCAAAGAAAAAAAAAATGAAACTTCAAATAACTAGAAAAAAACAGATTCCTATACTTTAGGGGTTGATATCAGAATTAAAACAGGTTCCTAAAAATTAGGTATTGATATCAGAGTTTTAACACTCCCTCTCAAGCTGATGGATAGATGTTGATCATTCCTATTCTGGACTTCAAATCTTCAAACTTCATTCTAGGAAGAGATTTGGTTAGTCTATCTGCCACATGTGTGTGTGGATCTGATTACAATGTTACCAAGTTTCTCTCCACGTATAAGTGCAATACCCAGTAGTTGATTTGCGATCTGAAACAGGTCCTGCCCAATCAGCATCTGATTAAATTCCAATCCCCTTAGTTTCACCCTTTTGAAAAAAATATCCCTTTGCCTGGTATCATCGTCAAGTATCTAGCGATTGTATGAACAACATCTAGATGTTCTTCATTTGGTTTGTTCATCAGTTCATGAATTGGCTCAGAATACTAATTGGAAATGCTATATCTGGTCTATTGTTTGACCGGTTAATAAATTTTCCTACAAGCCTTGGATACCTTCAAATGTCAACAGTTGGGATATCTTCTTTGGAGCCAATTTTCTGTTGGATACCTTCCATCTGTTTGTACTTGCTGGGTAGTGGCTAGTTGTAGAAATCATGGATGGTACTACCTATTATACCATTATTAAATTGAATGAAAGTTAAAAGCAATAAAAAAAACCAATATATTTTGGTTAACTTATCAATGATTCCTTAAAATCTACTACTGCTCTTTGAAGGATGCCTTCAGGTTGGTCGAGTTTTGCTTTTACAATACTATTTTGTTCTTGTAAAAGAAAAATACGATTTAGTTATTGAAAGCTAAATATCCTTCTAAATGCATAATATTGCTTTAATTATTAAATTCACTAATCAAATGTAAGGCATGTCTTGCCGAGCCTGGTTTCTAAAATAACTAGTGTTCACAAATCACACAGCCATGTTTTGTACTCATTTGTTAAGCAATTATATGAAGAATATAGCCTCACTCATTAGCATCAGCCAGAAAAACCCTAACCCATAAACAGAACTGGGCACCAAGCAGACATGATGTAGTATTACTAAAAAGTGTTATGCACACTTTTTTTTAGAACTCAAGGTCCGACTAATCCGAGGGGTTCAATCCCACCATCCACTTGTGGGGACCCCATTTAAAGCCAGAGCAAACCTCTGTATGGACTAGCCCAACGAAATTGGCACCGGGGGGAATCGAACCTGAGACCTTGAGAGGAGCACTCTCCAAGGTCTCAAGCCAACACCACCAGGCAAGTGCTATGCACACTTAGGAGTCCAAATGTATAAGGAGTCCAAATGTTTTTCATGAGTCTTTTCATAGTTGTAATCATATTAGGCTTTGCCTGTACTACTTACACTGCACCATTATTTGACTTAGATTATCAGTATTAATGAAAGCATTAGGTTAGTGTTTTTGCAATGCATATTTTACGCATTCAGAATACATGTTAAAGTCCGTTGATCTGTTCTATCTTTTCAACATTTTCCCTTTAATTTCAACAACAAAGCCATAGACTGTAACCCGTTTGGAAGTTTGGGGACGTTGCTAATAATAGACTATGAACTGTTTGTAAAAGGAATAATTGTAACCATCAAACTTGTTCATTTTGGTTGTGGTGAAGTAAGGAAATATGTTATATACAAATTTCAGTTTTACTTCTGATTACCATTATTATGCAGGTGCTATTGTCAGGCCGGAGAGATTGACCGTGGTCTTCAAGCTTTTGAGGACTTTCTAGCAGCAGGGAAGGGTAATGCTGCAGAAGTTTATGTGGTGAGTTTTCTCACATATAGTTTCTAATACAATAAATACCAAATTTTGTAGTTGAATGCTTATATTTCCTCATATATCAGAAATTCGACAAAGGGCCTGTTTGGATAGACTTATTTGTGCTTATCTATTGGTATAAACACTTGAGGCTGTTTGAAAGAGCATATGAAAACAACTTATAGCTTATATGAAAAGAATTTAACTTTATTTGTACAGAAATAGCTTATGCATGTGGGTTTATATGATATGTGCTTTTGCTATAAGCACTTGACTAAGATGATTTTCGTCACAGAGCCTAAGTATGCCTTTTTAGAAGTGGTGAGCCCATATGTGTGAATTTTAAACTGCTGATTGCTCTCTTTAGGGCTGTTTGGTTTGTGAAAAATCCTTTTTGTTTCCATTTTCTATTTTCACTTTTAGTTACAAAATTGCCATCTTGTTTTTACTATTTTTGCATACAAATATTTGAAAACTGAAAATATAATGAAAACAAGGTGGTAGTTTTGAATTTAAATTTTGCCTCAAAAAAAAGTTTTGAATTTAATGTCAAAACAAAACATTCTCTCAAACTAAACAGACCCTTAATTTCTACTTCCGCTCTAGCATTTAGTGTTTAACAACTGTTCATGGTATATTTGGCTTACAGTTTGTGATTTTGTTCTATTAAAACAAAATATCGCTGTTGTAGTCTACGAGGAATATTGCCAAACTCCACTGTTGATTTAGTACTCATATTTTTCATAAATTATATAAAATGCATATTGATTATTGCATTTAAACCAACATGACTGCAGACGCTTGCAGAGGGGGCAATGGTTGGGTACACTGAGAAAGGAATGCAAATTTCTATAGATATACTGGTAGGTTATCGTAGACACTTCATCGACTTTGTCAAGTTGAAATTAATTTGGTATGTTGAAAGATTTCAAATTTAAATCTGCAATTGTAGACAAGAATGAATGAAAGAAACTTTTTCATGAATTCCAAAATGGGAAGTGAGCTCCTGATTATGGCTGCTGGTGAAAAGGTAAACAAAACTCTTCCAATTATACCCTCTTGTTATGTGTTTCATATCAGATACTTAACACATGTTGCCTGCTTGTTAAATGTGTGTATTTTGTTGTTTTTTAATTCATAGACTGGAGGATATACTAATGCTAACTACATATGGGACTTTATGCGAGCCCGTAACATATACCCTTCGTTAGCTGCGGTAGAAGCATACTACAAGGGTTTGAAAGTGAGTTATTCATCTCAACAATGCATCTTGCTTTTCATGTGCTTTGAGATATTTTCATATTTGTTGAAAAAAAAAATTATATTGTAGAACACGTTGATCTTTTATTTTGATTGGAGGGTAGTAATTACAATGTGCATGTTTGGATTCACTTTTGGAAGAGCCAAAAGTGATTATGAAGTACTAAAATTTATTTTGGTATGTTTGTAGGGTCTGATTAAAATTGATTTTAACTTGAAACTGATTTGTAGTTTTTGCCTCCAAACCAAACATGATTTTTACACTTAAATTGTTTGTTCAATTCACTTTCACATGAACTTATCCAAACATAAATCATTTTACCTTAAACTCACTTTTAAATTAAATTGTACAAAATCAATTTTTACCACCACAAAACGAAACACAAACTATGTTCAATTTTCATCCATTATTTAGGTTCAACATGTAGTTCACTTATTAAACCAGTTCACTAATTATTGCCCTTAGTAGATTGATTAATAAAATGAAGGCTAAATTACATTCTGGGTCCTTTAAGTTTGCTGTTTGTAACAGATTAGTTCTTTAAGTTATTTTTGTAACAGATTAGTCCTTTAAGTTTTCTGTTTGTAACAGATTAGTCCTTTAAGTTATTTTTGTAACAGATTAGTCCTTTAAGTTTTCTGTTTGTAACAGATTAGTCCTTCTGTTTAACAACAAACAACAAACTTAAAGGACTAATCTGTTACAAACAGAAAACTTAAAGGACTAATCTGTTACAAAAATAACTTAAAGGACTAATCTGTTACAAACAGCAAACTTAAAGGACTAATCTGTTACAAAAATAACTTAAA
Organism: Medicago ruthenica; assembly: GCA_018208015.1. Taxonomy (NCBI): domain Eukaryota; kingdom Viridiplantae; phylum Streptophyta; class Magnoliopsida; order Fabales; family Fabaceae; genus Medicago; species Medicago ruthenica. Next base: position 63,647,470 of record CM031376.1, on the reverse strand, counting down.
GGACTAATCTGTTACAAACAACAAACTTAAAGGACCCAGAATGTAATTTAGCCTAAAATGAATATCTACTAGTTATATATCATCTAATCTAGATATCTTACAATTGGATTATATCCTTGATGTTCATTGTTATGTACGTGGAATTGCAGGATCGACAGATTCCTCAAGATGATCCAAGACTCGTGTTGGTTACTCAAATATATGACAACCTTCGCTCGAGATTTAGAACATGAATGTATAGAGATTAATGTTCTTTCCTTTTTGTTATGAATTCTGTTAGCTGTTGATAGGTTTTTCTATTTTTAAAAAGAAATCCATGAGTTGGTTACCAAGAATTTTTTACTTGATTCATGTATGAGTTGATCCTAGACATTCATTCCAAGTCTAAGGTGTATCTCATTAAAAACGGTGTACTAGTTCCTTTTTTTATCAAACGTTGATTTATTATTTAAAAATAAATGAATGATAGAGATTAACTTCCTAATTTTTAATATATGTCCATGATTCATGTTTGGTTTCTGTTGCTCTCTTTTGCCTCACTTTTATAATTTGATATCCTAGTTTTAAAAATGGTAAACTTTTTCTCTACGTATGTGTTGTTGGCCGAATTCTAATGTAGTCAGTGATATTAATGTGACAATTGGATTGATAGATTTTCACTTAACAAGTCATTAATTCATCTTAGAAAATCTACCAGGTTTGATCCAAGACAATGTCTGGTCACATTTAAGCATCAGAATTCAGCTCCAATTTTGTGGAAATAAAGGGGCAAGTCCCAAATAAACAGAAACTAGAAACCTCTAAGAAACATAACATCTCTTTTAAATCTGCCAATATGGCATTCTAGGTAAAAGAAGGAAGAACTTCAAAATTCATACTTCGCAAAAGCATCAACAACTTGGTTTGCTTCCCGTCGAACATGCTTTACAACAGCGAAGTTGAGACTATGCAGAACATTGCGAGCGCTGAATCACTCTATTACACGTTTGTCCAACATCACATATGTTCATAATGAAATCAATGGCTGTAGAAGAATCAGACTCGATCTCAATAGTCTTGAATCTTCTACTAATGATAAGCTATACCTCCATGAAAAATTGTCCAAAGCTCAGCCACCATAATACTGCACATACCTTCTATAAAAAAATAACAATGCACATACCAAGGTTAAAGGTGAAGCCAAGTAAAAAATTTCCCTCCCACCTTTAGACAACTCCACCACAAGTTGCTTTAGCACCATGGTCTCCATCAAGTTTCACGCAACTAGCACTAGAAGGTTTCCAAGATAAACTTGGACACCTGTCATACCCCAATTTTTGACCTAAAGTTTCTTTTTTACTCGTCTTTTGGTTCGAAATTTTTCGTCGTCTCAGACGAAATTTCGACAGAAAAGTATTTTAAAATACCTCATTTTTTTTGGTTTCGCGGGTCCGTCTTTTTGTTTTTTTATTTTTATCTTTATTCTTTTAAATGTCCTTTTTGTTATTTTTATTTAGCATTTTTATTATTTTTTTAGTTGCCTTTTTTAATTTTTTTTTTACAGCCTCTGAACTTTGTGGAGTAGACTTTGTTTAGAGAGTTAATTTGAGTTAATTGTCACTTAAACTGCCATTCATTGATCTTTATGGTCAGTGATGGCAATTTGGTGTATTTAGTACACTGGCAAAGAGGAGCCGAAAAAAAAAGCATCAGCAATTTAGTTAGCAACCAAAGAAAACGAGAGCCAATTACCAACAGTCCAAAACCAACCAATCCAACACCACCAAAGCCAAAATTTCGGCCACCAACAGTCATAAACTCAAACCACAACTCACGAACTAGTCACAAACTCAAACCACAAGTCACAAACAAGTCACAAACCCAAACCACATGTACCATTCAGCCAAACCTCATCAACACAAGTGTCATTCGGCCAAACCTCATCAACACAAGTACCATTCGGCCAAACCTCACCAGAACGCAAACATCATTCGGCTAAGCCAAAAAAAAGCAACACAACCGAACCAAGAGTTCCACCAAGGTAGTTTCTTTTTTTTAAAAAAAAATTAGATCTAGAGTTTCCATCAAAGATTTTGAAAAAAATAGGGTTAGTTTCGAAGAGAGGACGAAAAATGATGTTTGAAAATGTAAAAAGATTTTAAAAAGGAGTTTTTTTTCACTCCGGCATGGTGGCGCCGCCGGCGGCCGCCGCGCCGGAGAACTTTCCGGTCACCGAGAATCCTGAGAGAAGGGAGAGAGGAAGAGAGAGAGGGGCGCATTTAGAGAGAGAAAGTTTTGAAAAAATGAGGAAAAAACCGGCCTATTGCATTTATATAGACAGCTGAACCGGTTCGGTTCTCTCAGACCGAACCGGTCTGGCTTTTTCACTTCATCAGCCCAATGGACTTGGCATCGGCCCAATACCCCCTTTCTTTCCCTCTTTTCTGATTTCTCTTTTCTCCCCCCATCCTGCTCCTGCACCCCCTTTTTTTCTTTATTACTTGCATTTCTTTTTTCTTTTTCATTTTTCCTTTTCCTTTTCCTTTTTGTTTTTTTTTTCTTTTGCATTTTCATTTTCATTTTGCATTTTATTATTCCATGCCTTTTTATTTCTGTTTTATTTATTTTGTTTGCCGTTTATTTTTTATTTTTTTTAGTACTAGGTTTATATTTTAATGCATCTTTTTCTTTTTTTGGTAGTCTAGTTTTTTTGTTATTTATTTTCCTTTTTCTTCTACATTTTTTATTTATTTTATTTATTTTCCAGCATATCATGCATTTTTATCTTGGTTTTATTATTTACTTATTGTTTCGCATTTCATGCATTTTTTATCCCTTTATTTTTCCAAAGTTTGTTTAATGTTGATTGATTGAATCTCCTCTCTCTCGTTACTTTCATCCACCAAAAACATAATTTTTAATTGGTTAATCAAAAAACAGTTACAATGTTTCATATCTTAAATTGAATCATATACATCTCCATTGAATTTTCATAACACAGTCTCACTTTTTTACCCTTCATTTTTTTCCTGGATACGTCTTTGTGATGTATCTAATAAGTATCTGTGTGTATCCGTCGAGTATCTTATAAGTATCCGATAAAATATATATTTTAAATTAAAATAATTAATTTCGATACTCCGTGGGTACGTATCCGAGAGTATCCGCGAAGTATCGGTATCTGATACGGGTATGTCTCCATTTTGGAGTATCCAGGCTTCCCAGGTAATGCCTGTCAATTTTCTCATAAGCAAAATTAAACTTATGATAAAAGTTAGTGTAAAAGTTATTTTAGAAAATAACTGAAGGGGTTTTAAGAGGGGTTTTTCAAATTTTTAATCCTCTTAGCGGAACAAATCTCATTGAAACGTATCTTGATTAAATCATTAATCACAAATCAAACAGAACACATATTTAAACACTTTAAGGATTATGTGTTTACCTCTTGAAATGCAGAACCTTTGTAGCAGAATTGTTTCTGATCACGAGCAAAGCAACGTAGTAATGCCTCTACTCAGTCCACACGAACAGACCTTCCCCGATGACCGGTGCTAGCCAATTTCAACGAAAATTCAGAGAGAATAGGGTTTAGAGAGCGGCGGCTAGGTTTCACAACTTTTGTGAATTAGGTTAAGCGTTTCAACAAAAGTCTGTAATGTTTCAGCACAAGGGTTCTATTTATAGAACCACTTGTGTGGTCAACAAGCCAAGCACTTAAATACACCGTACCTTACGGTGGACCGCGTTTCTCTATTTTTCATAAATTAAATAATAAGTCATACTTAATTATTTAATTACTAATAAGTCCTACTTATTATTTTATAAATAATTCTTACTTATTTATTTCTCTCATCTATCTGTCCTTTGTGTGTGACCTCTATAGGTTCCCGTAACATTGGCAATAATATTAAATCACGTTTAATATTATAAACAGTGAGCGGTATCTAGCAACACATCACTGATACCCAAGTGACGAGAATGTCATGTGATCTGACGAAACCTTTCTGTGATAATGATCATGTGTATAATTACCCTTTTGCCCTCATGTCTATATTGAACACAAGGCATAGAACGTGTCATCCTTGTCCAGTTCAATATTGGGCCCATAGACATTTCTCCTGTTATGTAGGAGGGGCAAATTTCATCTAGGTCACTCATGTCCCTTAGCATGATTCATGGAGTACCCATCAACCAACTTTACAGTCATCCTATTACAGACAACGTTTGAATGGTGATAAAGCACTCGACTCCTACATCTAGGGTACATAGTGGTTTCAGGTCAAAGGGTGGAATACACCACTATCACTATGAGAATATCTTATGACACTTTTCATAACTTTTACTATGTAGTATTCTCATGGTGGGGCAATCCAGTAAAATATTACTCCTAATATTTATACCTGTGTGAAGACTTGATAACTCCTTATCTTTGATCTGTGAGATGTGATCATCAGTCTACCCACATAATAGTCTCTATGCTTTAATGTTATATCATTTCACAATAAAGCTTGACTACAGATACTTTAAGAATAATTTTCTTTCGTTTAATGGGTCTCACGATTAAGTCACACTTAATGCTCCATTAAACGGACTAATTATTCTAGGGAATTTATTATTTTGAAACTAAATAAAAGAATCAATAAATACCTTATATATATATATATTCATAAATATATATCAAAGTCATGATACAAAACCAAATCCAATCAAAATAGATTGGCTATTGGGGCTTAATCCAACAATCTCCCACTAGCACTAAAAGTCAATCAAATATTAACTCAATATCTATTGGTCAAATGTTAGCATCAAGCACACTATGTGCAAGATACTCTACTAGCAGATAAGGAACTTTTCCTATGTTGGTAGGTTATACTTCTTTAAATTTCCACTTTCGATCTTCTATCAAAAGGAAATTGAAGTGTCAACATATACATTTGAATCATTGGTGAGATCTAGTTTTCATTGCTTGCAAGATTAAACCAATTTCACCTCAGATGGGATCAATGGAATCTGAAACGCAATAAACACATGTTTTCGCTCATTTATGAGCTAAACAATTCAATCATATATTTGACATCTGTAATAGAAACAACAACTATCTAAAGCTTGTACTTTTACAAATTTTATAGTTGACATCTAAGCATAACATTTATTCCAGATTGCGATCTGGATATACTGTACACAAATATGAAGGTTGTCATCATTGTAACTCCTTTACGATGTTCCTTTTCATCTGTGTTCAAGAAACAATCCTAAGTCCCTTAAGACATCCAAGGATATTCTTGAAAGTATTCTAGTGTCGAACACTATAATCAATTTTTTTTTGTACATATTAGAAATAATTTTCTAACCATGTCTCACATGTGTAGATAAATTGTTTTGGTGACTAGTATGTCATCCACATACTCCACCAAACTAATATCAATTCTCCCACTAATCTCCTTGTGTGCACAAGATTTAAATTTGTTCTTTTATTAATCTAAGTTTTCATAAAACTCTATTAATAAAATAAACAATTCAACTTCGAGAAGCTTGTTCTAATTCATAAATGAATTTTGTAATACATGTACCTTTCTAGTATCCTTTGGATTAACAAAATCCTACATATGTCAAATACATATATAAGGTTATTCCAAGTAAGGAATACAACCTCGTTATCAATCTTTCAAAACACGTATTATACAACAATGACAAGCGGGATCGCTAGATATAAGCATTGCGATGATGTAATGGTTTCGTCATGATTTGCATCATGAGTTGCATGAAACTTTTTACAGTCAATCACATCTTAAAGGTATTCATAATACCACCCGTGTCAGTTTTATATAAGAAAACCCACATTCATCTTATGAGTCGTACTCATTAGATGATATAACCAATATCCATATATGGTTTGTGTACATGAACTCTATATAAGATCCCATGGCATCTATCCACTTCTCAGAATGCAAGCCATTTACGGCCTTCTAGTAAGTCATGCGCTCATCTTCCATTAGTCATATCACCTTGTTGAGCCATGACAAAATCATGTTTCTCATCCTAGTGATATGACATGTCAGACTCATCTAGATCTTGTGTCGAACTGGTGATTTAACAACAACCCTTTGTTGAGTCAGTTCATGTTCCATTCTTAGAGAAACATGTATTTTGTGGTACTTGACTTAATTCAAGTTCTACATCACTCCCACTGGCTCCTACAAAGATATACTCCTTCAAGAGGAATACTCCAGTTCGAGCGACAAACAACTTTTGTCATGTGATGTAGAATTAGTATCCTTTAGTTTCCAAATGATACCTCCACAAATATACATTCATCAAGTTTGGAATTTTGTTTATCTAATAAACATCATAACTCCAAATTATTATAAAGTCAAACTAGGTACTTTTCCTCCATATCTAATATGGTGTCTCTATGATTACCTCGATTGGAACTTATTGTGGGTGAAAAATAACTGTAATTTAATCAATTTCAAGAGTCATAGAGTTATAATCAAACTATTTTAGATCGAATCATGTCAAACAGGAAGCGATATAAATTATCAATATACTCCTTAATTAAGTATTAACCATCACGACATACTCGTGTGGTCTTTATACTTTTCAAAATTATTCCTTTTACTCCATTGTTGAACTCTATGAACAAATTCAAAGATTTCTAACTCGTGTCAAACACACACATTCACATATACTAATTTAATTAGTAATGTAAACGAAGTAAGAGAAATAAAGTATATCTAGCAAATATGTCCAGTGGTCCATATACATCTTATATCTATTTTGGTTCAAATAGATCAGATGTCTTTTCACCTTGGTTGGTGATTAATGCACTAAAATATTTCCAAAAGGGGAAACTCGCATCCTTCAAATGATATAAAATCAAATGAGTCTAATAGTCCATATTCATGGAATCTGGAAATGTGAATCGAACTTATTTGTACTAAACAATAATGCCAACGATATATAAATGGTTCAAATCTCATTTGATCCTTTTCACATATGTTATAGATCATCTTATCAAGATCATGGACTCAAGTCCATTACTTGACTTTCACACTTGTATAGAAAACATAGTTTGGACAATATGACAACGTTTGTCTATTATTCGACTATACATTCCTTCTCTTGTCAATACAAGATATAGGATTTTATGCTTCTATTTTATATGGAATTTAATAACAATTATTTGATTCCATACCAGCTAAAATAAGTCCAACCAAAAGTTTCTACAGTCAATGAAACAATTTGTTTCAATCAATACGTAGGTGGACTTTGCTTATAGTTAATGTCTAACTCATTCAATCTAACTCATTCATAAGCATTCTAATGATCTATTTCAAACTTGGGACTCATGAGAGAGAGAGAGAGAGAGAGAGAGAGAGAGAGGTAGAGAGAGAGAGAGGCGGTGGCTCCAGGAAACTGGGGCAGCCGCGCCGGATTTCATTTTCGCCGGCTGCGAGAATTCATAGGGGGGAAGGGGGCCAAGCAGGGTGCCAAAGATTGGGGGGAAGGGACTGATTGGACTGTGGTGAGCACGCGACGGAGGAAAGCGTAAGGACAGGCGATCGAGGACGGGACGGTCGAAAAGGATTCTCGCGACAAGGGGGTTCAGAGGCTTTACGGATTCAGCAGGCTAGGGATAGGGTTTTCTCACGGCAGCGGCAAGGGGTTTTGGAACGGCTAGGACACAATTATGGTAAGCAGCAAGCTGGTTCTCCACAGAATCATCATAATTATCGTGACAGTATTGCTCCTGGTATGGCACAACGTGCTCAGCAATTTGTTCTCTCTCCCGCGCGCACCTTAGCATCAAAGGGAGGCAGTTCCACGCATCAGCAACTGGAGGACGGCGATTGGGGATTGCATACTGAATTGCGGCGCTTCATGACCTTCTATTTCACGAACGTGCCAGATTTGATCCCTTACTCCTATCTTCGAGAAGGTTTTGAGGTTTGTGGCATGCTTGATAACTTATTCCTGTCTCGTAAACGCAATATTCATGGTCAAATTTATGGTTTTGCTCGCTTTGTAAATGTAAAGGATGTGGACAAGTTGTTGAAAGCCTTGAATAATGTGGTTTTTGGTCAATTCCGAGTGCGGGCAAAAGTCGCGCATTTTAAACGTGATGAGCAGGCTGTTTTGACGAAGGCGGGAGGGACGAAGCTGGGCGAGGGAGTTATTGTTGCACGTAGGGGAATGGGTTTTGGTGAGGGGGAATCACGAGGGAGGGGTGGCAAGGGTGAGGGAGAAAAAAGTGATAGTGTTGGACGGTTGCAAGGGGAGGTGGAGAGGGAGAAAAAATCAATGGTGTGGTGAGAATTAGTGTGGGAGACGGTGGGCGAGAAAAAGGGAGGGAGGTTGTGAGGCTTGGGGAGAGACCGGTGTCAGGTGATGGTGATGGTGTTGCAGGTTGCCTGGTGCCTGAGGGGAGTGTTTTGGATGCAGTAGTGACGAAACAAGGTGGTCCGCCCTTTGTTCTTTCTTTTGCGGACACGGTTGCTAATAAAAATGGTTCCGTAGCTGGTATTCCGAGTCGTGGGAATCAAGTTACCAAGCTGGTCCGTATGTATAGGTCGACACCTAAAGATTTGTCTTGGGCACGCCAAGGGGTGATTGTTACTGTTTTAAATGGTGAAGCCATTCCGGTGGTACAAACTCGTATTTCTGACGCGGGATTTGATGATCTAGAGTGTGCACTCTCTAAAAAAAACGCTCGAGCGTAAGGATGCTAGGAAAGACTGCGGAGTCACCACCAAAGTTTTTATTTTTAAAGGGAAACATTGATAAAACCCTTGGCGATGTGGAAAGGATGGTCATCGTAACCATTAACGGGTTCGGGAGTCAATTATGCAAGGGGAAGGTATTAGCACCCCTCACATCCGTTGTACTCAACGGGAACCTCCTAGTTAGTTAGGGCTAAAAGTGTTTTTTAAAGGTTTGCTTGCTATGCTTTAATATATAAAGGGGGAAAAGAAAAGGGGGAAAAAAGGTATATTTTATTGATGTGCTTGACAAGAATGGGATCTTGCTCCTACGTATCTCCTGGTGCGATGAAGAATTCAAAGCTACGTAGTTCTTTGGTAGAAAAACGTTTATTTGTTGGTTGATTTTAAAGAACGATGTTTTTAATCGTATTCTTGCGGTTAAACGTAGCTTGTATGCTCGCGCGTGGGAGGCTTAAGCGTTTGTTTGTATCGCGTTAGAATTGATAAAAACATCGTGTTTTTTTGTGAAAAAAGGTTTGAATTGACCACGGGGGCCAAAAATTGGTTTGAATTGACCACGGGGGGCCAAAAATTAGTTTTGGTGTGTTGGATTTGTTTTATGTTTTGTATTTTTTAAAATAGAATGACGATTGTTTGAACAACGAGACATACGTCAAGTGCCCGTGCAATCGGGGAATGGAGAGACATACGTCAAACCACTCCTTTTTCATTCAAGTTTATTGTTGAAACTTAAAATGTATTTTTTTGGTGAAGTTTGAAAAAAATGACGATTGTCCAAACAACGAGACATACGTCAAGTGTTTGTTCAATCGGGGAATGGAAAGACATACGTCAAACCACTCCTTTTTCATTCAAGTTTGTTATTGAATCTTATGAACAAGTTTGTTACTCAAATTTGTTGTTGAAACTTATGAACAAGTTTGTTGTTCAAGTTTGTTATTGAAACTTATGAAATTATAAATAAGAGCAAAAACACTTGTTATGTTTTTAAAAAAAAAAGTTTTAAACCTTTCAAAAAAATTCAAGAAAAAAAACAGGTTCTGAACCTTAAAAAATGCCCAGAAGCTGCTTCTGAACCTTAAAAAATGCCCAGAAGCTGCTTCAGAAGCTGCAATTCAGAAGCACTGTTCAGACTCTGAGGTTCAGAAGCACTGTTCAGACTCTGAAGTTCAGAAGCATTGTTCAGACTCTGGACTTCAGAAGCACTGTTCAGACTCTGAAGTTCAGAAGCACTGTTCAGACGTTGACTTTTTATTGACCCTCAGACTAACTGTTCATCAGACGCACTGTTCAGACGTTGACTTTTGTTGACCATCAGACGCACTGTTCAGACGTTGACTTTTGTTGACCCTCAGACTCTGAACTTCAGAAGCACTGTTCAGACTCTGAACTTCAGAAGCACTGTTCAGACTCTGAACTTCAGAAGCACTGTTCAGAAGCTGCTTCTGAACTACTGTTCAGAAGCTGCTTCTGAACTACTGTTCAGAAGCTTCTGATTTCTGATTTCAGAACCTCAAAGGGGTGAAAAACTTTCGAATTCAGTAATAAAAAGAAGTAAACCACTTCTGTTTTGATGTTTTGTAAACTTTGAGATTTCTTTGAGGTTTTAAAAGATGTTTTTAGTTCAAAATGAGTTAAAAAAAACCACTAAGAATGCAGAAAACTGATGCTGAATCAAACAGGAACCATAACAAATGCAAACAGAAATGCAAATGAAAGATAAAAGGTTTAGGATGACTTACAAATTCCTAGCCAAGGCTTTAGTTGCAAGAAAATGAAAAGGGCTTTGGATGATTGTAATTTTTGCAAAGCTGGAAATGATGAAGAATAAGAACAGCAACAACAACTGATGTTTTGCTGTTATTCTTCACTCTGGGTATGATGTTTATGGAGATTTAATGGCTGTTTTGATTGCTTGGTTTGTTTATGATTGTTTGCAAAGAAAGAAACAGAAAACATAGCTTCTGGCTTTCAAAGGTTGTTGTGAATTTTGGCTATTCCTTCTGGTTCTGAGTTGCTCTAAATTTCTCTAAAACAAACTGCTGAATTGCTCTAAGATCAGATTTGAATTCTGTTCAAAACTCTGCTAAAGCTATGTGTTAAAACTGTGTTAAAACTATGTTTAAATTGCTCTGTGTTTTTCTCTCAAAAATTGCCCAAAAGATCAGTTTTAATTCTCTCTGAATTGCATAAAACCCACTGTCCTAAAACCTTCTGCATTGTGTTGCTTATATAGGCAAATTGTGATCAATTGTAATCATGAAAATCCCTTAAAACAAGGCTGTTTTGTGTGCTATGACCAAGACTTTGGTTAGCATTTAATGCAAAAGGAAGGAAGTGATCTTGCCTTGTGATCATGGTGAAGACTTTGGGTTAATTCAGAACAATTGGGGGCTGAGTTTGACAGGAATTGCTGGGAAAATGGGAAAACAGAGTGCAGGTTGCACTTGTGATGCTTTTTGGGATTGATCTTTGAAGATTTGAGAAGACAAACAGGAAAAGTAGTGTGCTGTTTGTGCAGAGCTTGGGAGAAACAATGGAAAAGGATGCTGCACACAGAGGAAGGAAGAAATGGTGGAACAGGGGCAGCAGTTTCAGAACCCAGGGCAGCAGTTTTGCAGCAATCCTTGACTGGTTTTGACAAAGAAGAGAGGGAAGAAAATGGCAATGGCTTGCTGGAAAGCAGGGTCAGGGCGCAGGAAACTGGAAGGGGATGAAGTGCTGCCCCTGGGCAGCCAACTTGCTTCTGAAAATCTGTGCCTGACACGTGCTTGGCTTGGCACAAGTTTCTACTTTCCTTGCTTCTGAGCTTCTGTGCCTGGCACGTGCTCCTCCTTTCTCTTTTCTTCTTCTTTTTTTTTGTTTTGCTTCTTTTTTTTTGGAAAATAAACTTAAATAATAATAAAAGTAATAATAATAATAATAATAATAATATAGTAATAATGAAATAATAAAAATGATAATAATAATAATAATAATAAAAGTAAAAAGAAAGATAATAAATAATAATAAACTTTTTATTATTATTTATTATTTATTAAAAAGGAAAATAAAGTTTGACTTCTTTTTTTGTGTTGACTTTGACTTTTTCTTTTTTTTGTTGACTTTTTTTTTGGAAAAAAGCTTGGACAAAATTAGGGTACAACATAGAGGTCATCCCTTTGGGTGGTGTTAAAATTTTTATTCGAAGCTTATCTAATGTGGACGTTATGATTGTTCTTTCGGAAGCACAAGATTTTTTTAATTTATTTTTCTCCAATCCTGTGATGTGGAACAAGGATGTGCTAAACTATGAATGTGGCGCATGGGTGTGTATTTATGGTATTCCTCTCCATGCCTGGAATGTGGATTTTTTTAAGCTCTGTGTGCTGGATTGTGGAGGATTCATCAGAGTTGATAACAACACTTTGTCTAAGGAACGGTTTGATTATGCTCGTGTTCTGTTAACAACCTCGTCTTTGGATATCATTAAGTCTTCGGATAGTTTACTGGTGGATGGAGTTATGGTATCTGTGCAAATTATTGAGGAGTGGGGTTTCTCTATCGGGGAGGATGCTTGTCTTTTGGAAGAAGATGATGTTTCTACCCAGTCTCTTCCTGATGTTAATATTCAACATGAGATTCCTAACACCAGTGCGCATATTGCTGATCTTGTTAATAATTTGGTTGACGATTGGAAGGCGGAGGATAGAGTTTCAGTTTCCTCTCCCACGCAGGTACACAAGGAGGATGGTATTTTCCAGGACGACCCGGTGGTTGGTGGGTCTGGTCCAAAGGGTTTGGACGAGGTGGCCTGCAACGACAAACTCGTTCAGTCAGGGGGTGTGGATGTGGTTCCTTGCAATGTGTTGAAGCCGCATTCAAGAGCCGACTTGTCAGCTGCGACTGTATCAGTGGATGATGGGATAAGAGTGTCCACTCGTCAGAAACGACAAAATTCATGTCCTCCAGAGGCTACTAGATCCGTCAATTCAGGACCGTGGAGTTTAGAATGGCTTCATGATCATGTTCATGGGGAAGCAGGAGTGGTTTCTCTTCAAAACAAAAGCATAATAAATCTTCTAAAAAAGGAGGTGCAACGTTGAGTTCGGCAATGGAGGCGGGTGTCTCAAAATCCAGAAAATGGGCGTGTGGTATTCTCAAACATTCCCTTTTTAGTTTAAAAAAGGTTGCTCGGCTTCCAGAGAAGGATCGTTCTCAAGTTCTTAAGGTTCTGAAGAAGCAGGTTCAGAAGCATAGGGGACGAACTAAATCTAGTGGATTGAAAGAAGCTATCAGTCTCGGGACTCAACCTTCTGATTCTTCTTCGTCATCTGTTAATAATGACTGGAAAAATTGGGTGGTCCTACATGGTAACAAGGAGGTGGTTAAGGATGATATTGCAGTATTGGCAAGAAACTAGGTGTTCATTTTTCTGGAGACAGGCCTAACATGTTCGGTGTTCTTTCTAGAGTAAGGAAGGGCAAGAAGGTATTGGAGGAGGGTGTGGTGCAGAAGGGGGGGCTTTGTTAATCTTGTTGTGGTGGTGGTGTGTAGGGGGTTTCCGGTTGGTAATGAAGATTATCTCTTGGAATGTACGGGGGTTGGGTAGTTTGGAGAAACGTCAAGAAGTTCGTAAATTGGTTGGTGAGCGTGGTCCTTCTATTGTTTGTCTTCAGGAAACAAAGTTGTCTATGGTGGATGATTTCATATGTTCGGCGTGTTGGGGAGGTGGGTTGTCGTCATTCTCCTTTCGTCCCTCGTTGGGGGCGTCTGGTGGATTGTTGGTCATGTGGGATTCTGCTGTTGTAGAGGTGTGGTCCTCTCATAGTTTGGATCACTTTCTTCTTATTCATGGTCATTTTATCCTTTCAGATGAAGAGTTTTTTGTGTTTAATATTTATGCTCCTTGTGATAATGGGGCTAAGCAAGCGTTGTGGTGTTCACTTTCTCTTCACCTTCAACAGTTAATGGGAAAAAATATTTGTTTATGTGGTGATTTTAATGTTGTGCGGAGTATGGAGGAAAGACGGTCAAGGGGGGCTGCAGTTCCTTCGCAGGATATTGTTCCTTTTAATGGTTTATTGAGGATAACATCCTTGTTGATCTCCCTCTTCATGGGCGCAATTTCACTTAGTTTAAGGGGGACGGAAATTCCATGAGTCGTCTCGATCGGGTTTTGTTATCTGAAGATTAGTGCTTGACTTGGCCAAACTGTTTGCAAGTCGCGGCGCTGCGCGGCCTGTCTGATCATTGTCCAGTGGTATTATCGGTGGATGAGGATAATTGGGGTCCAAGACCGACTCGTATGTTGAAATGTTGGTCTGATATTCTAGGTTATCAGCAGTTTGTTATTGAGAAGTGGCGATCTTTCCAGGTGGTAGGGTGGGGCGGTTTTGTTCTTAAGGAAAAATTGAAATTGATTAAGCTGGCCCTAAAAGATTGGCATCTCACTCATTCCTCTAATTTACCAGGAAAAATTACCTATTTGAAGGACCGTATTTCTTTGTTAGAGACTAGGGGGAGGAGGAAGTGCTCTCTGAGGAGGAGGTGGATGATTTGCATGAGATGTCTACAGAACTTCATTCTTTGTCCAGATTAAATGCGAGTATTTCGTTGCAACAGTCGAGGATGTTATGGCTCCGAGAAGGTGACGATAATACAAAATATTTTCACGCTATTCTGTCTGGTCGTCGCCGACGGAATTCTATCTCTTCTATTTTGGTTAATGGGGTGCTAGTGGAGGGGGTGTCACAGGTCCGTGATGCGGTTTTCAATCATTTTGCAGACCATTTTCAGGCGCCTCCTATTCATAGACCTTCTGTGGAGAACCTGCGTTTCCGTATGTTGTCTATGGCTGAGGCCGCCACTCTCACAAGGCCGTTTGGGCTGGAGGAAGTTAAAGCGGCCGTGTGGGACTGCGACAGTTATAAGAGTCCTAGCCCGGATGGTATTCATATGGGGTTTTTCAAGGATTTCTGGATGATTTTGAAGGATGATATCTTGCGATTCATTTCGGAGTTTCATCGTAGTGGACGACTGTCAAAAGGTATCAATAGTACTTTCATTGTTGTTCCCTAAGATTGATAATCCCCAGAGACTTACTGATTTTCGGCCCATTGCTTTGGTGGGGAGTTTGTATAAAATTTGGCTAAAGTGTAGGCAAATAGGCTTCAACAGGTCATTGGAACAGTTATTTCAGAGACTCAGTCAGCTTTTGTGAAGGATTGGCAGATTCTTGATGGCATCCTTATTGCAAATGAGGTTGTCGATGATGCCCGTAAGATGAAAAAATATTTATTATGTTTCAAAGTAGATTTTGAAAAAGCTTATGATTCTGTGGATTGGGTCTATTTAGACAATGTTATGGCTCGAATGGGTTTTCCATATTTGTGGCGTAAGTGGATGAAGGAGTGTGTTCGATCGGCAACAACTTCGGTTCTAGTTAATGGGAGTCCTACTGATGAATTCCAGTTTCAGAGGGGCCTGAGACAAGGTGATCCGCTTTCCCCTTTCCTTTATCTTATAGCAGCTGAAGGGTTGAATGCTATGATGTCCGCGGCGGTGGAAGATAATTTGTTTTCTGGTTATAGAGTTGGGGCGCAGCTGCCTACTATTGTCTCTCATCTCCAATTTGCTGATGATACGTTACTGATTGGTGCGAAGAGTTGGGCGAATGTTAGAGCCTTGAGGGCTATTCTTGTTCTTTTTGAAGCTATGTCTGGTTTGAAAGTGAATTTCCATAAAAGTATGCTGGTTGGTATTAATATTGATGACTCTTGGTTACTGGAGGCGGCCTCTGTTCTATCGTGTAAACTGGGGAGGTTTCATTTTATTTATTTGGGTTTGCCTATTGGTGGAGATACTACCCGTTTGTCTTTTTGGGTTCCCATTGTCGATCGTATTAAGAATAGAATGTCTGAATGGAAGAGTAGAAGCTTATCTTTTGGTGGTCGCTTGATTCTTATTAGGTCTGTCCTGTCTTCTCTACCTGTCTACGCCCTTTCCTTCTTCAAAGCTCCCGTAGGTATAATCTCCTCTATTGACTCTATTCTTATGAATTTTTTTTGGGGTGGGAGTGAGGATCATAGGAAAATTGTCTGGGTTGATTGGAATACTATTTGTATGAGTAAGGAGGTGGAGGGGTTGGGGGTGCGGCGGTTGAAGGAATTTAACATCGCTCTTTTAGGGAAGTGGTGTTGGAGGTGTTTGGTGGATAGGGAGGGTTTGTGGTACAGGGTGTTGTCCTCGCGGTATGGTGAGGAGAGGGGGCGTGTTAGAGAAGGAGGGAGGACTGGTTCGACGTGGTGGAGGGACATAGTGAAAATCCGTGAGGGGATGGGTTTGGCGGGAGGGAGTTGGTTTGAGGAGAATGTCCAGTGGAAGGTTGGGAATGGTTTGAATACTTACTTTTGGTCTGATAAGTGGGTGGGGGCGGTTCCGTTTAGTGAGAGGTTCATGCGGCTTTTTGATTTGTCTGTTCATAAAAATAGTACGGTGGCGGAGATGTTTTCCTTAGGTTGGGGTGAGACTGTGGCAGCTTAGGGGTGGAGGCGGAGTTTGTTAGCCTGGGAAGAGGAGTTACTGGGGGAGTGTAGGTCTTTGCTATCTAATGTTTCTTTGCAGGACTTAGTTACAGATGTTTGGCTTTAGGGCCCTAATCAGGGTGCTGGTTATACTGTTCGTGAAGTGTATCAGTTGCTTTCGCGAGAGGATTTGTATAGCTCTGATGCAGCTTTAGCGGGTGTTTGGCATAAAAAAGCCCCTCTTAAAGTTTCAATTTGTGCTTGGCGCCTTCTTCGTAACAGGCTGCCTACAAAAGACAACTTGGTGCGTCGCGGTGTTATTCCCACTGATTCTCAGTTATGTGTTTCTGGTTGTGGTAGTCCCGAATCAGCGGCTCATTTGTTTATCCATTGCTCTCTCTTCGGATCTCTATGGTATCATGTCAAGGCTTGGATTGGTGTGTGTTCAGTCGATCCTCTTCGCATTACGGATCACTTTACACAATTTGCTTTGTCTTCGGGTCGCCATAGACACCGTCGTTCTTTTTTGCAACTGATTTGGCTTTGCAGTGTTTGGGTTATTTGGTCTGAACGAAATAACATGCTCTTTTCTAATAAAGAAAGACCTATTTTGCAGCTTCTGGATAGAGTTAAACAGTCCTCCTTAGGATGGTTAAAGACTAATAACGTTTGTTTTCCTTTTGGTTATCATTTGTGGTGGCAGCAACCCCTTGTTTGTTTGGGGATAGATTGACTGCTTTTTCTTGTATTGGTGACAGACTCTTTGTTTTGCTCTCTTGGCACACCTTGTGTTAAGAAGTAAACACTTTTTCCTTGTGGCAATATATTTCATTTTGGCTTTTTCAAAAATAAAATAAAATAATACATGTCGATTTTCTCGTCAGCGAAATTGAGTTTAACATTAATAATAGAAGTTGTATCCATCATAAGATTTCTATAATATATGAAATCAAGTGAAAGTTTGAATTTTGTCGGAAAGATATATTTTCATTAGCACCGTTTCGAACATGATTAGGTATTGTGTACCGAGAAGGGGATGGAAACAAAAAATAAATTGAGTTTAATATATTTTCTTCAAGAAATTTTAGTAGGTATTTAATATTTTTAAGGTATCTATATCTATATACTATACATTTGAGAGGTATTTCAAAGGTATTTTCTTAAATGTTTTCTTAGGTTGTCACGTGGCACCTTAAACCAAACCAAGCAATTTGATGAGTTTGACAATTAATGAAATTAAGGAAATTAATGAAATGAACTTCTATTATATTTTTATTTTCATAATAATTAATGAATTAATAAAATGAACTTATATTGTATTTTTGTTTTAATAATAATAATAATAATAATAATAATAATAATAATAATAATAATAATAATAATGTGACATAATTTTAATATACTATATTTTATTTAATGTCAAACAATTATAGATGAAAATAAATAACTTAATTCATATTTTAATATTTTAAATGTTACCAAATAAAATTTGAAAAAAAAAATAGAGTTTGGGGATTAATGAAAATGAACTTCGATTATATTTTTATTTTCATAATAATAATAATAATAATAATAATAATAATGTGACACAATTTTAATATCCTATATTTTATTTTATTGAATGCCAAACAAATATGGATGAAAATAAATATGTTAATTGATATTCAAATATTTTAAATGTTGCCAAATAAAATTTGTCAAAAAAAAGGGATTTAATTAAGTTTACAAATAATTTATTTGGTTAAAACCATGTTAGAGATATTTTATTCAGACTATCATTAAAACAATTAAACACAATAGAATTGATTTACTATTACAAATGAAAAAAAAATAAAGATGTTATTTAGAAAATTGTATGTTATCTAAAAACTATTAAAAACCGTTACATGTGGAGAAAAATTGTATGCTCTTCAAATTAGCATAAAATTGTCTTTTGATTTCCTTCATCAATGATATGATTGCATCATTCAAGAGTAAATTAAAAGGGCCATGCTAAAATTATACTATTAGCTATTATTGTGGAAGATAATTTCATTAACGTTTTTATTTGACATTTAAAATAATCATTTAATGCAAAGTCATTGCGATAAAGACGTTACTGAAATTATATTACCTCAATCATTCTTAAAGTAACCGAAATCATATTAGCTATTTTTGTGGAGGAGAATTTCGATTACGTTTTTATTTAGCCATTTAATCTCTTTCTTAAGTAACCGAAATTAAATTAGGGTATCTATCTATATCTACATCTATATACTATTGAGGTTTTTTCTCAAATGTATATATGGAAATAAATACCTCTAAAACATTCTCATGGCATGTGGATTCATGGACTAACCTCAAGCTTCTCATGCATTTGCCCATTAATGTTATCCTAT
Source organism: Medicago ruthenica (assembly GCA_018208015.1). Classification (NCBI taxonomy): domain Eukaryota; kingdom Viridiplantae; phylum Streptophyta; class Magnoliopsida; order Fabales; family Fabaceae; genus Medicago; species Medicago ruthenica. The sequence goes on along the minus strand of CM031376.1, from coordinate 63,628,885 downwards.
TTTGATATTACTTTTGTAACCAAAAATTTCTACCATTTAATGATTTGTAATTTTTAATTATATTCATTAATTTTTTTATACAACTTAATTTTATATGATTTTGTTTCTAATTTCAAATGTACTTTTTCAAAATTAATGAATATTTTTCACATAAATCAAGGGAGTGATTGTAACAAAAAAATAATTAATCATGGGAGTGATTATTGTTAGACGTTTTTTCCAATAAATATTGCTTATGATACTCACATTTTTACATCATTTCAAAATACAATACAAAAAAAAATTGAAAGTTTTCTTGAAGCCTCTATTTTTTTTGGAAGGAAACCCATATGTTTTTGTTATTGAATTGTTCTTTGCTTTCTTATTTTCATATTATTTCTCATGACTCTTATTCCAAAAACCAATTCAATTGGTATTGTTCATGTTGTCAAACTTTTATTTGTACATGATTGAAAATTGTTAATCGCTCATTCTCATTAACATATATTGTTGTCTTTATTTTTATTTGCTTTTATTAGATTACATAAAGGTTTTACTTCTACATTGTTTATTGTTTTTTATTTCAGATATGAAGACGAAGTGATTATAAATGGTGACTCATAGGAAACCATTTATGAGGAAGAAGATTCATATTATGAGCGTTATAAAAGACACTGAGATAATGAGTTGTTTGGATTTAGTATACAAGAACGAGAAAGAATTGAGTAAAAATCGTATTTATTCTGTTGAAAATTTTAGTGCTGTGGATTGTTAATGCACTTTTTTTCCTCATGATTTGTAATTAATAATTTATTGTGTATTACATGTACATGAATAATTCAAATATTAATACACGTGTATAAAGTTACATTTTTTGTGAAATTAATATTTTTTTAATATCATTAATATGTCTTTTTTCATCACAATTATTTTAATAATTTTTCTCCATCATTATCGGTTTTCTCATATATATATATATATATATATATTTTCATTCTCATTAGATTTCAGTAATAAAATCAAAATATCTTCTATTGTAAAATGTATTTTTTTTTCTTTTTGACCAAATAAAACACAATCCTTTAAATGTCATTTCCTCTCATTTATTTGGTAACTATTAATGTGATGCAAACTTCCAAAATAAGTCATTGAATTGCAATATTTTGAACAAACGTTAATTTTTAAAAAATTATTCTCCTTAATGAATAATGAAATCTTCACAAATAAGTCAGTCTTCAAATAAAAATAATTAATTTTAATGAAGAGATTCTCCTTAATGAAAAATTATTATAATAATAATTATTAGTAAATAGTTTTTTTTATAAATATGATTATAATAGTTTTAGTTAATATTTTTTGAATAAATCAAAATAATTAGCAAACTACCTTTTTTACAAAAAAAAGAAAAGAAATATTTATGAATAATTGTACCACTAAATTGAATTTTACACCTATTGAACAAGTATAAATAAAATTACCTTTATTTTCTTAAATTTAAATCATTTTTAAACTTATATGCATAAGTGGGTTCTCCCCTCTCAATTAGATTTTTTTTTCCATATGCATAAGTCAAGAATCAAACCAAATTTTGAACCTCTGATCACATACTTAAGGAGACCAAATACTTTACCACTTGAACCAATTTATTGTTGGTAGGAACACAAATATCTAAAAGAATCAAATGTAATATAAATGATATTAATGTAATACAAACATTTTACAACAAGTCATCAAATTTTAATATTTTGACTAACCATTATTTAATGAGAATATTCTTCTTAATGAATAATTAAGTCTCCACAATATTCTTTAAAACAAAAAATTAAGTCTTCACAATATATCAATATTCAACATCATCTCATTATTTTTTTTCTTAAGAACAATTGCGACTTTTTTTTTTATATTTTTTACAAAAAAGTAACAAAATATGGTCCAACCAGTTAAATCGGTTGAACTGTCGAATTCATCGTATACATCTCTTAAGCCTAATGTATGATTTTAGAATATGCCTAATGTTATGGATAAAAAATAATTTTGTATTAGTATATGATTAAAAAGAAGAAGTTCACATGATATATTAATACTCAATACCATCTCATTATTTTTTTGTTAAGAAAAATTGCGACAAAATAGGTTTTATACTTTTTTTTAAATTTTTTTATAAAAAAGTAACAAGATTCGGTCCAACCAGTTAAATTGGTTGAACTGTCGAATTTATTATATACCTCCCTTAGGCCTAATGTATGATTTTAGAATAGGCCTAATGTTATGGATAAAAAATAATTTTGTAATAAAAAAATAATTAATTATCGAGATAATACAGTAGTACTATATATTCGAGTTTTCATTACAAATTGGGTGTATAACAGAAGTGTGGCAAGCAACACCTAGAACGATGAAGAATAATAATGAACTCATATGCAAGAAACATCACACATATCAATGCCAAAACCAACCCAAACGCGAGATACACCACACCTAGAAACGTGAACAAATTGAAGAACCCTGACACAATATGCGCTCACACAAAAATACAGTGTGAGCCAGCCAATGAACAAATATGTGTTTAGAGAGCCATTGAAAGCAAAAAATTATGTTGTCTGTGACGAAACATTGTCTTAGCATCATGCGACGTTGAACGACCCCATTTAGGGTTTGATGATAACGCAACCTTAAGGACCGATCACACCACCACGAAGCTGTGGTTACATTAGTAACAACTGATTTGAGTAAAGGATTGGGAGGGTGGTAATGGGTGACGGTGAAGTGTGATTGAGTAAAATAACTTTCAATTTAATTTAAAATAATAATTTTTTATTAAATTTTTATAAGTACGTTAACTTCCGGTGCTTGACACGGGCATCACACTAGTTACATATTATATGCAGGACAAAGTTCAAACACGTGACAACTCACTTCTCCACAAATACTTAAAAAAATACTGTTACTATTCATAAACCCTAAATCAAATCCTCTTCTCTCACTCTCAACCCTAAACTCCACACTCCGGCAACACCACCGCCGCCGCACAATTCCACCGCCACATTCTCCTTTCCAACCACAAAAACACATCAGAACTATCAAAACAACAAAAAAATGAAAGTTCCAGAGGAAGGAAACAACGAGATTAACGCTACAACAAATTCGAATTCGGAACCGGAATTGGAATCGGAAACGGAAATGGAATTGAGATTGAAGAAATTGAAGATGAAGAAGAAACTGAAAAAGGAAGCGGAGAAAGCTAATATGCGTGGTGTTTGTTATTTGAGTCGAATTCCTCCTCATATGGATCATGTTAAGCTTCGTCAACTTCTTTCGCAATTCGGTGATATTCAAAGGATTTATCTCGCTCCTCAAGGTATCTCGTTCTCTCTGCAACACCGACACTTCTGATTAAAGACGTAGTAATACAATTGTTAATATCATTGGAATTTATTGTTATTTATTTTTATAGCAAAAGATAAAATAAGGTTAAATAGTTGTTAAGCTATATTGAAGAACAATGAAAATAAGGTGAAAACAGCTTATGGGTATTTATGTTCAATTTAATTGATTTTTCTTGTTTAATTTTAATATGTTGATATCACATTGTATTTTAGTTTAATTTAATAAATAAGCTCATATGATACCATTTGTTGATGATTATAAGCAAAATCACTTAATCTCATACTCAGGGCTGTTTTGAGTCGAAAACTTTTGATTAGTTTATTTGAGCTTGTTTACTAGCATAAGTATCCATGAGACTGCTTGAGATAGCTTATATAAACAGCTTATGATATGTCCAAAGGAAGTTTATAAAATTAGCTTAAAAGCAGTTGGACTCTGTTTATGCTTAAGCTTAATTAAGTTGTTTATCGAAGCAGGGTTTTAACAAGAAATTTAGTTAAATCCAGCTAATCTTCTTTATCTCATTAAAAATATGTGCATTTTCGATAGTGTCCTGCGTGTGAACTTATTTTATGAAACTCTTAGAGTCAATGGAAAATAAAACATATATTAATATAGTGGTATTTTAGAAATGATCTTATTAAATATTGAAATAGTTAATTTCTTTATATTTGAAACCGTGGAATAAATGAGTACTTTTTTGCTTATATGCCAGACAAGAGAGAGTGATATATTACTACTTGGTTAGTTCTAAGGTTGGTTGGTTTTAATTTGTTTTTTAATCTGCCAGATTCTAATGCCAGAGTGCAATCTAAGCGAGCTCGGGCATCCCAAAACCAAGCTTATTCAGAAGGGTGATTATTATATATATTTTTTTAAATGTTTAATTTGATCTTGGAATTGGATTGGATCAGTATCTAATTGAAGTTGGTATTTTGTTTATGTTGATGAGTTTTGATGATTGGTTTTTTGCTTTGTGATTGTGTAGATGGGTTGAATTCGCCAATAAATGTGTTGCCAAGAGGGTTGCCAATAACATAAATGGTGAACAAATAGGTATTTGTTTGGCTCATTGTCATTTTTACAAATTTCTCTCGATTCTTAAATAGAAATCATCATGGTATCACTTGCATTGGCTTTTAATTCTTAAATGGAAATGATCGTGTAATCTTTCTACAGTCATCTATTGTTAATTAGATGAAGAAAAGGATCTAATTGAAAATTATTAATTGATATTATGTTGGGGATTTAAAACATCAAATAAATAGGAACATAATTTTCTTTTTCTTCTTGTAAATGACTCTGGTATGGACGGATTACTTTGCTATATTATGTGGAAAAAAATGGTGTTAGCAGGATTATGTACTTCTAAGGGATATACATGTTTTTTCCAACAGAAGCGGCAACATGTGTTGCTGTTTCTTACTTCTAGGGGATATACATGTTTTTGATGTAAATCACAGAGTTATTTTTATTCGTTATATTTGGAGAAACAGAAATAAAATATTTGCATAACAGTGTTCACTTGTAGCTAGAATGTTTTTTACACGTCTGTTTGCAATTATTTGTTTTTGTAAGTTTCTGAATTGTATTGTGTTTACCTAGGGGGAAGAAAGAGGTCATCTTTCCACTATGACCTTTGGAATATTAAGTACTTAAGCAAGTTCAAGTGGGATGATCTAACTGAAGAACTAGGTAATTAGTTTATGACCAGTTCTTGATTTTGTTTATCGACGAATAAGCATCTCAAGCTAAAGCAAGATATGTTTGTTACAGCCTTTAAGAGAGCTACTCGGGAGCAAAAACTGGCATTAGAACTTTCTGCTGCCAAGAAAGAGAGAGATTTTTATATGTCCAAAGTTGACCAGTCGCGTACTTTGAACGCTATAGATGAGAGATTAAAGAAGGTACATTGTCTCTGCACTTGACCAAAATTTATAACTAAATGAAATTATTGTGCCATAAGTAATTCAATTTCAATATTTGCCCTTTGCCCGATAAGAGATCTTTATCAATTCATCAGCTTTTCCTCAGTTTTTACTTGGTTGGTTCAAGATTTTTTGACTACCTTTTTCTTGTATTAGTTGGTTGATATCAAATCAGCAGAGTGGTTTTCGTTAAGGAAACAACTAATGGTTTTTCTTATTATGAATTGACTATGGCTGGTCAGAAAATGGATAGCATTTTAATTAAGAGAAAAAAAGGTTGAAAAAGCTATCCAGCAATTGGAACTTGAAATTAACAAGTGATAAGCATAACATTGTTATTAGGTTTTCTAATTCAAAATATCATGTTTGTTTTATGCTTTTGGCTTTGAAATTAACAAATAACAAGCATAAACCTACCTTTATCTTATCATTTGAATGAAAGATTGCTTTTCTGGCAAAAAAAAAAAAATCTGAAAATAGAGCACCAGGGTCCAGTATGCTAGCTGGCTCAATTATTGGGCCCTCTTTGCATGAGCACTCCTTCTAGAAGATTGTAGAAGTAGAGGGAATGAGAGTTAGTTAGCACTTTCCTTGATTTTACGGAATATTCTGTTATAAAAGGGAGGGAAGGTTAGTGAGTAAGTCATGAAGAAAGTTGTTGAGAGTTTGTTTAGGAGAGAAGTTCTCTCCGGTGAGCTTAGCTCTGGTAGGAGTTCTCTGAACTATAGTTTATCTTTTCATTTCCTATTTCCACCATTGTAAAGCTCTTGAGCTCGTCATTTTATCATTTCGTTTCTTGATTTTACGGGTTCTATCATAAACCTTATCCGATTCTTAACTCTAACTAGAACTAGAGTTTTAAAGGACAAATCTAGCGAAGGCTCTGGCACTGGCTTCCCCATTGTTGAGTCTCGATGCCGTTTCCTTTTGGTTTTCATATGGCTGTCATGGTTGGCAATTCTCGCAGACCATATTATAGTGTTTTTACTGCTTTCTTTTTTGCGTACTCACCACATTCATTATGTATTAATATGATAAGGCAAAATCGTTTTTCTTCATTAATTTTCCAAAATCAACCAATGAAAATGTTCTCTCTGTAATGGTGGTGAGGTGTTTCGTCTCTGTTCTAGAACAATTCAGTCTTTTTTACTAACTGTTACAGACCGTCTCCCTATATATTCCTGCTCAGCTTTGAATCCAGTCCTCTCTTAGGACCCACACCTAACAATGAGAATTGTGGATAAACTAAAAAAATAAATCCAATTTTGAGAACATTAGTTTATTAAATTAAGAATATTGGGTTTGGAGTTTGCTGCAAATTTAAGACGTTGGTTTGTGATTTGCTAGGCATAGGGTTTTTAGAGGAGTTCACAACTGATTTTAGTTATAATTATGAGTTTTATTCCCTTTTTGGGTCACAAACTCATTCTTCCTGATGATGTTTGATTTTATAGTTGCTAGATCTGTCATTTCTTCACAATCCATAGAAATTTGTGTATTATGAATTTCTGATCCCTCTTTATTTTATGGTCCACCCTACGTTCTTGATATAATAATATCTTTTGATTGTTTAATTTTTTTGATGAATTATTTTAACTCCTTAACGCTAGAAGAGATTGGCAAGCTCTGTGGCTAAGATTGTTATGTGAATGGAAGAACTGGTTTTAGATTATAAAAAATATTGTTACTTTTTCCTTCAATCCGCTAGAATTTGCGACAATTTACTTCTTTTAGCTGACGCTTTCATCGCATTGGCTCACATAACTTGCTTCACAAACATTTTGATTAGAAATTAGTTTAATAATACATTCAGCTACTTCCTTTTATCTGTACTCTACAAATTTCAATGAGTATTATGTATATTGAGGAATCATTTCATATTGATATCATTTCATTCGCCTTGCACAGAAGCAGAAGGTTCAACATGTGGAAAGAGTGATTCGGCATTTCCCTCAAACAAAGCCTATAGCTGCTGCTAATGCTAAAAAAAGTAAAACCGAACTGTCAGATGATCTTCTAGATGCAGTAAGTATAAGTTTCATTCCCGATCTTCTGTCCTTCAATTTTGTAAATATGTCAACATGTGTGAAATCTTTTGTTTGTAATTGAAGATTTTTCACTATGACCCCTGCAGGTATTTGGCGGCCTGTAATGCATGTACTGATTGATCTTCCAACATGGGGAGATGCTGCTACTTTGATGTATTTATTCATTTGAATTCAGGTTTTGAAACTGGTAATCAAAGTAATCTGTATACATAACAGGCAATAATGTCAAATGGAGTTGAATTGTGAATTGGACTAGACCTGGTTTTCCATGCTCTGTTTTGCCTCTGTTATAAAATGTCAAATTATGAGTTGTAAACTCCAAATCTGTTGTTGTCTAGAATGCTGAGTACTTTGATTCCAATATAATGTTATTTGATTATGAATATAGCATTATTGTTCTGAAAATCGTACAAGGTAGATTGTGACATTACGTATCTAGAATTTGTGCTTGAAACCTTTATTTTTGCGTCAACATTCTTGATCAATTTCTTTCCAAATATATTTTTGAATATCTTGATCTCACCTCATTATTGTTAGCTTAGAAGTATGAACAAAGATATAAATTTGGTGTTTATGATTTGGAATACATAACACAATATTGTTCAAAAAAAGGAATACATAACACAATATTCTTGTACTCTATAAAATATGTGAAATGGAGAATCTTATGCTGCAAAAGTTTGATTGGATTTTAACGGTTGCAACATCCCATGTGTTTCTTGTTAGAAACATGAAGGCATGTCTGTTATCTAATGAAAGACAATATCATGTGTTTCTTCGTTGAGTTAGGCTTAATGCATTATCTGATTGTGTGCGAGTATAAATCTTGTATTGTGCAAGAATTATTAACGACGATTTCTTTTTTCACCTATTAGTTTCTCATGCGTTCTATTGATTTCAGATTTTATAATCAGAAAAGCGTTAACGCCCTCAAAAACCCTATGAAACACGTTAAAACATCCTTGGAAACCCACCCTCAAAAACCCTACGAAACATTTTAAAACATCCTTAGAAACCCGCCCTCAAAAACCCTATGAAACACATTAAAACATCCTTAAAAACCCTTCATTTTTCATAATTTATAATATGAATAGGGTGCGCGAGAAGAAAGAAGGGTGAGAAAATAAATTGTCATTGTTAAAAGGTTATATGATAAAAATTTCATTAATTTTTTTTTTGATGATAAAATGTTCATTATTAAAAGGCATCACATTTGAATATTGCTTTTCCCACTTTAAACAACTAGTAACTAACCCGTGCATCCGCACGGGTGCCGGTTGGGCGTGATGATTTAATGCAGTTAAAAATTTGATTAATTAAACTATGTTTAGTTTAAATTTAAAAAAGAACAATAATTATAGTTATAAAGAAAAATAAAATAACTAAAAAAACAAAAAATTGATATAAACAAAATATCAAATTGGAATTAATGTGGAATACATATTTATAAAATTGAGAAAATGTATGTATTAAGCAATAAAGTGGGGGTAAATCAGTAGAAAAGAGTTGGGTTAGATGTGTGGTGGATAAGCCCATAGAAAAGTACATTGTGGTCCCTTCGCACGGGTATCCGTTGATGTGAATGATTTATATAATTTCAGGATTTTTTATATGGTAGTTTAAACAATAAAAATATCAACTTATATAATTTTTGTCTTAAAAAAATATTGACTTGTATGCTTTTAGAATATGTTTGTCAACTTGTCGTGTGTAAAATGACAACTTGTCTTGTATATGATAGTTCTACTCAACATGTCTTGTGCATTTTATCAATGACAACTTCTCTTGTGCATGATAGCTCTATTTAACCAATGTCAACTTCTCGTATGCATTTTAGTTGTTTCCAGAGATTTAGTCAATGTTCACTTATGCCGTGCATTTCAGTTTATAAGTGTACAATATCATTGTATAATTAAAGTGAGGTGATATTCTAAATAGTAGATAAATACAAAGATAAAGATAAAGGGTTCAATGCCCAGTTTTTTAGAAATAAAGATAAACATAAACATAAAGATTGTTCGTTAAATTACCGATTTTAACTTTTTATGAATGATAACTTTTCCCGTGTATAATAATAATTTTATCATATGTATTAGCGATGACTTGTTACATGTATAAAAATTATTTTAAAATTTATATACAATAATCTTTTATAATACATATCAATGATGACTTGTCCCGTGTATAATAATTATTTTAAAATATATATAAATAATAACATGGCCCGTGTATTATAATTATTATAAATTTTGTATTAATGATAACATGTCCTGTGTACCATAATAGTTTAGTCAGTGACAACTTATCCTGTGCATTTAAGTTAATTCTAAAATTTTATCACTGAAATTTTTTCAAGTGCATTGTAAGTTAATTTAATCAAAGTCAACTTTTTTGTGCATTTTAATCAATGCCAGCTTCTCACGTGCATTTTAGTAATTTCTGAAACTTTAGTATATACCCACTTATCACACGCATTTTAGTTGATGAGGATTCAATATCATTGTAGAATTGAAGTGAGGTGGTGTTCTAAATAGTAGAAACGTTTTAGAAGGAACAATGTTTTATAAATAACATCTTGTCTCGTGTATCAAAGCTAGTTTAGTAAGTGACAACTTATCATGTGCATTTGTGTTAATTCTAAAATTTTAGTCAATGTCCACTTCTCCCATGCATTTTAGTTATCTACGAAATTTCAGTTAATGTCCACTTCTCCCGTGCATTTTAGTTATCTATGAAAGTTCAGTTAATGTCCACTTATCTCATGCATTTTAGTTGATAAGGGTTCAATATCATTGTAGAGTTGAAGTGAGGTGATATTCTAAATAATATAAATGTTTTAGCAGGAATGATTTTTTCTAAATGACAGTTTGTCCCGTAAGTCAAAGATAGATTAGTCTGTGACAACTTATACCATACATTTGATTTAATTCTAAAATTTTAGTCAACACCCACTTCTCCCATGCATTTTAATTATTTACGAAATTTTAGTCAATGTTCATTTATCCTGTGCATTTTAGTTGATGAGGATTCAATATAATCGTAGAATTGAAGTGGGTGTGATATTCTTAATAATATAAACGTTTTAGCATGAATGATTTTTTATAAATGACAACTTATCCCGTGAGTCAAGCATAGTTTAGTCTGCGACAACTTATACCATGCATTTGATTTAATTCTAAAATTTTAGTCAAAACCCCCTTCTACCATGCATTTTAGTTATTTACAAAATTTTAGTCAATGTTCATTTATCTTGTGCATTTTAGTTTTGAGGATTCAATATAATCGTAGAATTGAAGTGAGGTGATATTCTAAATAGTATAAATATTTTAGCAAGAACAATTTTTTATAAATGATAACTTGTTCCGTGCATCAAAGTTAGTTTATTCAGTGACAACTTATCTCGTGCATTTGAGTTAATTCTGAAATTTTATTAATGAAAACTTGTGAAGTGCGTGATAGTTTTATTTAATCAATGTGAACTTCTCTTGTGCATTTTATGAACGACAATTTGTCTTGTGCATGATAATTTTATCTAACCAATGTCAACTTCTCCTATGCATTTCAGTTGTTTCCAAAGTTTTAGTCAATATTATTGTAGAATTAAAGTGGGGTGATATTCTAAATAATGTTGATAAATACAAAGATAAAGATAAAGGGTTCAATGCCCAGTTTTTGAGAAATAAAGATAAACATAAACATAAAGATTGTTCGTTAAATTACCGATTTTAACTTTTTATGAATGATAACTTTTCCCGTGTATAATAATAATTTTATCATATGTATTAGCGATGACTTGTTACATGTATAAAAATTATTTTAAAATTTATATACAATAATCTTTTATAATACATATCAATGATGACTTGTCCCGTGTATAATAATTATTTTAAAATATATATAAATAATAACATGGCCCGTGTATTATAATTATTATAAATTTTGTATTAATGATAACATGTCCCGTGTACCATAATAGTTTAGTCAGTGACAACTTATCCTGTGCATTTAAGTTAATTCTAAAATTTTATCACTGAAATTTTTTCAAGTGCATTGTAAGTTAATTTAATCAAAGTCAACTTTTTTGTGCATTTTAATCAATGCCAGCTTCTCACGTGCATTTTAGTAATTTCTGAAACTTTAGTATATACCCACTTATCACACGCATTTTAGTTGATGAGGATTCAATATCATTGTAAAATTGAAGTGAGGTGGTGTTCTAAATAGTAGAAACGTTTTAGAAGGAACAATGATTTATAAATAACATCTTGTCTCGTGTATCAAAGTTAGGTTAGTAAATGACAATTTATCCCGTGCATTTGAGTTAATACTAAAATTTTATTCAATGTCCGCTTCTCCCATGCATTTTAGTTATCTACGAAATTTCAGTTAATGTCCACTTCTTCCGTGCATTTTAGTTATCTACGAAATTTCAGTTAATGTCCACTTATCCCATGCATTTTAGTTGATAGGGGTTCAATATCATTTTAGAGTTGAAGTGAGGTGATATTCTAAATAATATAAACGTTTTAGCAGGAACGATTTTTTCTAAATGACAATTTGTCCCGTAAGTAAAGGATAGTTTAGTCCGTGACAACTTATACCATGCGTTTGATTTAATTCTAAAATTTTAGTCAACACTCACTTCTCCCATGCATTTTAGTTATTTACAAAATTTTAGTCAATGCTCATTTATCATGTGTATTTTAGTTGATGAGGATTCGATATAATCGTAGAATTTAAGTGGGGTGATAATCTTAATAGTGTAAACGTTTTAGCATGAACGATTTTTTATAAATGACAACTTGTCCCGTGAGTCAAGCATAGTTTAGTCCGTGACCACTTATAGCATGCATTTGATTTAATTTTAAAACTTTAGTCAACACCCACTTCTCCCATGCATTTTAGTTATTTACAAAATTATAGTCAATGTTAATTTATCCTGTGCATTTTAGTTTTAAGGATTCAATATAATTGTAGAATTGAAGTGAGGTGATATTCTAAATAGTATGGATATTTTAGTAGGAACAATTTTTTATAAATGACAACTTGTCCCGTGCATCAAAGTTAGTTTATTTAGTGACAACTTATCCCGTACATTTGAGTTAATTCTGAAATTTAGTTAATGAAAACTTGTGAAGTGCATGATAGTTTTATTTAATCAATGTTAACTTCTTTTGTGCATTTTATCAATGACAATTTGTCCCGTGCATGATAGTTATATTTAACCAATGTCAACTTCTCCTATGCATTTTAGTTGTTTTCAAAGTTTTAGTCAATGTCCACTTATCCCGTGCATTTGAGTTTATGAATGTTCAATATTATTGTAGAATTAAAGTGAGGTGATATTCTAAATAATAGATAAAGGTAAAGATAAACATAAACATAAAGGGTTCAATGCCCACTTTTTTGAGAAATAAAGTTAAAGACAAACATAAAGATTGCTCGTTAAATTACTGATTTTAATTTTTTAGGGGCGATAACATTTCCCCTAAATTACATATTTGAGGAATTTGATTATATGATATGTATATAAAATATTTATTATTGCAATTAAAGAAAATAATAAAAAATCATTTATAATGTGGTTAACGTTTGATCATATTGTTTGTTTTGAAATGTGATAACTTTGTTTCACGTTAATCAAACTAAAATGTTGATGTGGGTTTTTATGTTTATTATTGATAAAACTTAATCCCCTTATTTTTATAAAAAAATAATTAGAAATTACAATTATTTGTATGGTTGTGTTTACATTTGTCATTGAGGGATAATTGTTACAAAGTTTTATATTTAATCTTTATAGTTATAAATTATCCGTACATACCCGTGCGTCCGCACGGGTACCTTTAGGTCAAGATGAATTTGGTAGTTATAAATTAAAATTTAAAAAATAGCTTTTATGTATATTTAAATAATTTTGATTGTGTAAGTTTAATATATCAAATATAATGAATTTTTTTAAATAATAAAAATAAATTTAGTAAAGAAAGTATTGGAATTGTGTCGTATGAGTTTATGTAGTTATTTACGTTTATCTATGTATAATTTGATAATTCAGTGGCTTAATTTTAAACATTAATGGGTGTGTCAATAGAAGTTAAGTCATTGGGCTTAATAAAAAACGGGTCATTCGAATAGAAGTTAAATTTTGATAAGATATGTGATATTATATATATGGTTGTTGCTATAATGAGCATAAACTTAGATAATTTCGGTGTACCCGTCGGTGTGAATCATTTATATAATTTTGGAATTTTTATATGCAAGTTTAAACAATAATATTATAAACATAGATGATTTTTCTCCTAAAAAAATATCGACTTATATAATTTTAAAATATGTTTACCAACTTGTCATGTGTATAAATTATCCCTTTCTTATATTGTAGACTTTTTTTATAGTGTATAGGTTTTTAGCTACGATAATTTTTCAAGTGTGTAATAATTATCGACTTATATAATTTTAGAATATATTTGCCAACTTGTCGTGTGTATAATAATTATCAATGATATCATGTCACGTTTATAGAAATTGTTTTTAACTTTTTAGCAACGACAACTTGTCATGTTCTTAATAATTATTTTAAAAGTTGTTTTAGTGACGACTCGTCCCGTGTATAATAATAATTTTTAAGTTTTTAGCAGCAATAATTTTTCAAATGTATAATAATAAACATTTTAGCATGAACAATTTTTTATAAATGACAACTTGTCCCCATGCACGAAAGTTAGTTTAGTAAACGGCAACTTATCCCGTGCATTTGAGTTAATTCTGAAATTTTATTAGTTAAAATTTCACAACTACTTGATAGTTTAATTTAATAAATGTCAACTTCTATTGTGTATGACAATTCTATTTAATCAATGTCAACCTCTCGAATGCATTTTAATTGAAAATGGTTCAATATTTTTATAAACTTGAAACAATGTGATAGTCTACATAGTTGAAATATTTTAGCATGAACAAATTTCTTCATGTGTTTAGTATTTAATTTAAACTCTGTATTGGCGACAATTTATCTTGTCTATAATAATAATTTTCAAATTTTCCATGTATATAATAATTATCTAAATTTTTTAATCATGGACTACTTGTTCAAAGATTATAATTATTTTAAAATGTATATCATCGACAACTTGTAGTGTATATATTAAAAAATTAACAACTATTTTAAAATTTGAATCCGATTGTGTGGATGATTTATTTAAGTTAGATATTTTTTAATGTGACTTTAAAATAGTTGTTGATTTATATGTGATTTTAAAATAATTGTTAATTTATATTTAGGCTTAAATGCACTTTTGATCCCCCTATTTTAACTTAATTGGAAATTTAATCCCCCTATTTTTAAAACCACTATTTTAGTCCCCCTATTTTACACTTTTTGGGTTTTTTTTAATCCCCACAAATTTTAGTGATTTGTCATTGTCATTAATGACGTGGCGGTGAGGTGACAGTGTGTGTTGGCTAATTAAGTTTCCATGTCATTAACATAAATAATTAATTACATAGAAAATGTAAAAACTAATTGATTAATAAAGTATAAAAACAAAAATTGAATTAAATTATAATAAGAAAATGTATCAGGTTTGATAACATGAACCCTAATTTCTAAAATCCTTAATTTCTTCAATCTCCATATATAGGGGGATTAAAATCCTTAATCTTCAAACAGGTTTGGCATTTTATTAGGGTCAAATACATATTTTTATTATTTAGGGAAATACATATTTTTATGAGTTATATGTTAACCAATAAAACATATTTCTTTGGAACAAACCCCAAAAATAATTTATTTGGACTTCTTTTTTCAAATTCAATTTGTAATCAATAACGGGGTTTTTTATTTAAGCCCAAACTGAATATTTCATATTAGTCTACTAAGAACCCATTCACTCATAATTTTTCCTTCTTTTCTCTCTGCGTTTCAACACTTATTTCTTCCTTCATAAACCCTAATGACCGCCGCCACCTTCCCCTCCTCCATGTCCACCGTCCGGCCTCCATTAATCAAACAGATTACATTTTTTTCATTCTCTCTTTCTTCTCTATCATTTCAGCAAAATATAGTTACAAAATGAGCAATATTTAAAATAACCCATTGTCAATCAGATCTAGACTACCAGGAGTCACTTTTTGAAAAACCATCCCCATAGAAAGATTCATCTTCATTTTCTCTACAAAACCCACAAAAAAACTTAATATCGGAACATATTTACCGGTGACCACCGCACCGGAAGTCATCACCACCGTTCTAGAAATGTTTTGTTTCATTTTTATTCATTTCTCTTCATGTTTATCATTGTCTGTTGTATTTTTCTTTGTAATGTCAAAAATAAAATTTAGATACCTATCTTTTTTTGAGGAATTAATTATATGTAATTGAGCAACCATGTTTGAGTAGGAAAATTTCTTCATTTA
This sequence comes from Medicago ruthenica, assembly GCA_018208015.1. Classification (NCBI taxonomy): domain Eukaryota; kingdom Viridiplantae; phylum Streptophyta; class Magnoliopsida; order Fabales; family Fabaceae; genus Medicago; species Medicago ruthenica. The sequence goes on along the minus strand of CM031376.1, from coordinate 63,613,122 downwards.
GATTTCAGCGGCTGCAATTACTACTGCCTTTTTCTTAAGCTTATATTTCGATTGTATGCTAAACCTTCGCTTCTTTTTCCTTTATCACAAAAATGAGTGAAGCTTCATGTTTTTCCTGCAGGTTGCTGTGGATGGTATCTGGAAAGTGTGTCCTCATGCCGGTGGAGCCATTCTGTTCCCTGGCTTTAATGGTTAATGATACTGCTTTTTTATTTATTTTTAGTTTTATGTTAATGTTCAATTCTCAATAATTTGATGGAGACAATTGACTCTTCATTTTCGTTTTTATAGGTGAATTAATTTGCCCTGCATATCCAGAGCTTTGTAACTCTGACCCAGTATCTGTGTTCGGTCAATGTCCCAATTCATGTAATTTCAATGGAGATTGTGTCGATGGAAGATTTGGAACATAATAGTACTCCAATGATAGTATACCTTCAGAAACATACCATTTTTCTCTTCACCTGTAGCTCTTCAGACTTGCCTTCAAAGGCAGCTTCAGAAACACTTCAGATTCATCTGCAGAACCTCTTCAGACTTGTCTTCAGAACCACTTTAGACTTGCTCTTCAATCCAGCTTCAGAAGCACTTCAGATACGTCCTTCAGACTTGTCTTTCAATGCTGCTTCAGACTTCAAACTTGTCCTTCTTCAGGAGCTGGAGCTGCTTCAGTTCAGTCTTGCTCTTCTTCAGAAGCTTCAGACTTGCAATTCTTCTGAATCTGTTTGCACTTCTTCAGAACCAGCTACAGTGCATCAGAGGTACTTCTGAGGTACTGTTCATAAGAGGCTCTTTCGAGGCACTGTTGATCAGAGGCTCTGCAGAGGCACTGTTCATCAGAGGCACTCTTCAGAGGCATTTCTCAGAAATGCTTCTTCAGCGGCACTGTTCAGTGCTTCTGAACATACAATAACTCCACCTTCTCATATTTCTAATTTAAATTTATTGTTTTCTAATTTTATTTAAACATCTAACTTTCTTTTTATTAAATCTGCCTACCGAAATCTGAATCTAAACATACAGAAAAAACTATTCTTATGTTATTTTGTTTAATTTGGATAAAAAAATGTTATTTTGTTTAATTATATCATTTGTCTTTGTTTGTGCATCTAAATCATAAAGAGTTGATTTTGATTTGAGATCCCAACCCTTGTCCAACCCAAATCTAAAAATTATTTATATCATTAAGATGATTAGATATTCTTGTGTGTCTCACTTTTTTCTACTGCAAAAATCACCACCAGTTAGTAATGACATAGATTTATCTCCCACTTCATCTCTTATCTGCAAAAAAAATTAATCAGAATTTTTTCAACCACACCTTAAAAATTCTTCTTTTCTTGTATATTTATTTTCTTTATAATAATTGCTGAGTTCCTTAAAAAAACCAGTACTTGCTAAGAATATATGATATTTATGTTTAATCAAAGAAGATACTTATGTTTTATCTTCAATATCTCTACTTTATATCCTCTTTATTTACACAAGAAAGCATGTGTATAAAAGAAAATATAAATATTTCAAAAAATGATTTTTATGTAGATTTGCTTTCTCGTACTTATTTTCTTTCAAAACAGCAAAAAATAAAAATTGAAAATGTCAAGTATTTCTCTTTTCAAAACAGCAAGTATTTTTCTTCATTTACTTACTCCTATCTTTTGTTTATCTTTTTGTAGTTTGCTGGAAGATCATTCAACATTCCTGCAAAACAACATTTTCACTTGTAAAAATACAAAGTAGAGATATTGAAGATAAAAATCATGTTCATACTTTTGTGAAGATAAAAGAAGTTTCATTTACCTACCCGTGTTGTTGAAGAACAAGTTTTCTGCAAAAGAGAGATGAAAATAAAATGGAGGTTAGAAAAAATTGAGAAGAAAAAAAAGTGAACATAAAAACCAGAGAAAGAGGAAAAAGAGAGAATGGTATAATAGTGAAGGAGTATTGGATGATATATAAAAGAGTATTTGAAATTTGAAATTTGAAATTTTGCCCCCAAAAGTACAACTTGAAGCATTGGTATTGACATAAATGCTGACATAATACCAGGTGATGCTTATCTATAAACTTTTGCCCCCAAAAACTTTTAGACTTGTTTTACCCTTAAAACAGCCACGTGTCACAATTACAAGGATGGACAAAAATGGCTTTTCCACAACATAGGATTTTCTTATATTAAATAAGAAGTTAAAACACACCAGAAAATGACTTTTTTACCCCGTCGGCAGTTAAGTGCCGCTGGGATGGTGCATCGGCAGTTAATGCATCGGCAGTTAATTGCCGCCGTCCCCATCGACAGTTAACTGCCGCTGCGATCTGAACATATCACAGTTTTTAAAACTTCAAAATTCTTCAAATTTCCTCCAATCCTCTCCAATTCCATTTTCACGAAAAATCAAGCAAATCATCTCCATAAAGCCACAAGTAAGTAGTATTAATCATTTATAATGTTAATGTTAGTTTGTGTAGGTTTATTTTTGTTAATTTTGGTAGATTTATGTGGTTAGGGTTTATGTAAAAATTGAATTTTTTGTTAGTTTATAATGTTATAGATGAATGTTGTTGTTGTAAATGTAGTTTAGATTATGTTTAAGTGCAATGTGAATGTGTAGAAGTTGAATTAACACAGTGATGAGTTGTTTCATACTTTGCACTCAAAGTGTTTGATAAAATGCCTAAATGAGAATTTTTTAGATTTTTAGTTAGTTTATGTTGTTAAATTGTGTTACATTGGATGAGGATTTTTAGATTAAGAAGAATTAGGGTTTATCTATCTACTATTCTTGTTTAATTAATAGTTAAGGGTTATGTTTATGTTGTTTTGTTTTGTCAAATAATTGATGACAATGTTGTTTTGTTCTGTTAAACAACATTATGCATATGTTGATGACAATGTTGTTTTGTTTTTGTGTAGATATGTCTGATCAGAATGCAGATAGATTGAGAGCTGGTAGACAGACGATGACCGACAGCTACCGAAGGGAGAGACAGACTGCAAACCCTCATGTGCCTAAGAGGGGAAGAGGCCGGAGGCCTGATCATTCTGCGGGTGAGGGTAGTTCTTCTCAGCAGCCGACACAGTCGCAGGTGGAGGACCCCACACAGTACTTGCATTATCAGGAGCATCTACATGATGCCACAAATGGTGGCTATGACGTCCAACATGTTGCAGATGAGGGTGGGGACGACGCTGCGGCTGAGGCAGATGAGGACGACATTGCGGCTACGACATTGCAGTTACCTGATGTGGCTCCATTTCCTGGAGGGCCTTATGATGACTCTTTGTTGTCTGATTATGCTTCGCATGTTGCATTACCCTTGTAGTATAATGCAAACAATGTAAGTTTTCTTTTTTCTTTTTAAACTTTTATATATGAAGTCAATATATTTTATTTGTATAATGACTTTTAAAAAAAATGACATGAACACATGTCGGTGTTTGATTATTTTTTTTGTCTTACATTATTGTTCGCGCGTAATTTTTTTATATATGAAGTATATGCTTTTTTTTGTATGATAACTTTTAAAAAAAATGACATGAACACATGCTGTTGTCTGATTATTTTTTTTGTCTTCGATTATTGTTCGCGCGTAATTTTTTATATATGAAGTATATGTTTTTTTGTATGATAACTTTTAAAAAAAATGACATGAACACATGCCGCTGTCTGATTATTTTTTGTCTTCGATTATTGTTCGCGCGTAATTTTTTATATATGAAGTATATGCTTTTTTATGTATGATAACTTTAAAAAAAATGACATGAACACGTGCCGTTGTCTGATTATTTTTTTTGTCTTCGATTATTGTTCGCGCGTAAATTTTTATATATGAAGTATATGCTTTTTTTTGTATGATAACTTTAAAAAAAAATTACATGAACACATGCCGTTGTCTGATTATTTTTTTGTCTTCGATTATTGTTCGCGCGTAAATTTTTATATATGAAGTATATGCTTTTTTTTTTATGATAACTTTAAAAAAAATTACATGAACACATGCCGTTGTCTTATTATTTTTTTTGTCTTCGATTATTGTTCGCGCGTAATTTTTTATATATGAAGTATATGCTTTTTTTTTGTATGATAGCTTTTAAAAAAAAATACTTGAACACATGTGGTTGTCTGATTATTTCTTTGTCTTCGATTATTGTTTGCACGTAATTTTTTATATATGAAGTATATGCTTTTTTTGTATGATAACTTTTAAAAAAAATGACATGAACACATGCTGTTGTCTGATTATTTTTTTTGTCTTCGATTATTGTTCGCGCGTAATTTTTTATATATGAAGTATATGTTTTTTTTGTATGATAACTTTTAAAAAAAATGACATGAACACATGCCGCTGTCTGATTATTTTTTGTCTTCGATTATTGTTCGCGCGTAATTTTTTATATATGAAGTATATGCTTTTTTATGTATGATAACTTTAAAAAAAATGACATGAACACGTGCCGTTGTCTGATTATTTTTTTTGTCTTCGATTATTGTTCGCGCGTAAATTTTTATATATGAAGTATATGCTTTTTTTTGTATGATAACTTTAAAAAAAAATTACATGAACACATGCCGTTGTCTGATTATTTTTTTGTCTTCGATTATTGTTCGCGCGTAAATTTTTATATATGAAGTATATGCTTTTTTTTTTATGATAACTTTAAAAAAAATTACATGAACACATGCCGTTGTCTTATTATTTTTTTTGTCTTCGATTATTGTTCGCGCGTAATTTTTTATATATGAAGTATATGCTTTTTTTTTGTATGATAGCTTTTAAAAAAAAATACTTGAACACATGTGGTTGTCTGATTATTTCTTTGTCTTCGATTATTGTTTGCACGTAATTTTTTATATATGAAGTATATGCTTTTTTTGTATGATAACTTTTAAAAAAATGACATGAACGCATGCCGTTGTCTGATTATTTTTTTTGTCTTCGATTATTGTTCGCGCGTAATTTTTTATATATGAAGTATATGTATTTTTTTGTATGATAACTTTTAAAAAATATGACATGAACACATGCCGTTGTCTGATTATTTTTTTTGTCTTCGATTATTGTTCGCGCGTAATTTTTTATATATGAAGTATATGTTTTTTTTCATATGATAACTTTAAAAAAAAATGACATGAACACATGCCGTTGTCTGATTATTTTTTTTGTCTTCGATTATTGTTTGCGCGTAATTTGTACATATGAAGTATATGTTTTTTTTGTATGATAACTTTAAAAAAAAATGACATGAACACATGTCGTTGTCTGATTATTTTTTTTATCTTCGATTATCGTTTGCGCGTAATTTTTTATATATGAAGTATATGCTTTTTTTTTGTATGATAACTTTTAAAAAAAATGACATGAACACATGTCGTTGTCTGATTATTTTTTGTCTTCGATAATTGTTCGCGCGTAATTTTTTATATATGAAGTATATGTTTTTTTTGTATGATAACTTTTAAAAAAATGACATGAACGCATGTCGTTGTCTGATTATTTTTGTTGTCTTCGATTATTGTTCGCGCGTAATTTTTTATATATGAAGTATATGTTTTTTTTGTATGATAACTTTTAAAAATAATGACATGAACACATGCCGTTGTCTGATTATTTTTTTTGTCTTTGATTATTGTTCGCGCGTAATTTTTTATATTGTTTTTGATTTATGTGGTGTTTTTTTTTATTATTTTAGATTCGTAACACCCGTAGGATGAGATGCATAAATCACGGGGCGAAGGTGGCAGATCTCCAACATCCACATAAGAATCAAATCTGGTTTTGGAATCCTATAAGGGCGAGTGGGTTGCATGATTTGCTGTACACAAAGTATTCTACTGTTAATCATGCTCTGCTTCAGGCGCTTAGCGAGAGGTGGCAATCCGAGACCAGCATTTTTCATATGACTGTGGGGGAGATGACCATCACTTTAGATGATGTGGCGTGTCTTCTCCATATTCCTATTGAAGGGGTGCTGCTGAGCCATCAAAAGAAGGTGTCTCAGGTTGATGGGGTGGACTTGATGGTGAGGTACTTAGGTGTCACCCAGGATTATGCAGTGAAAAACTGCAAGACTGAGTATGGCGGCTACATTAGCTATAAGGCGCTGAAGGAGCTTTATGAGGATCACCTGAGTGAGGCCACCAAATTAGTGCATGCTGAGACGCAGGAGCAGCTCCAGGTGCTAGCCAGGCGTAGGCTTGCCTGTGTGAGGTGTTTCCTCCTATACCTGCTTGGATGTACGTTGTTCGGTGATAAGAGCAACAAACACATTGACCTGACATACCTGCAGACGATGGGGACCTTTGCTGGGATGAGGGACTACTCGTGAGGAGGAATGGCATTGGCATACCTTTACCACAGTCTATTCGAGGCCTCTTCGCTTGCAGGAAAGATGATCGGGGGAAGCACAACACTTTTGATGGTAATAATTTTAACTTACTATGCCTTTTAATTTACTATGTTTGCTAATAACTTATAAATGTGTTTGGTTTGTGCAGGGATGGTTTTTGGCACATTTACCAGGAGTCTACCCACATGACGATAATGATGAATACCGACAAAACTTTCCTTGCGCTTCCAGATGGATTCCACACAGGGGTCATGCGAATTTGAAGCCCTATCGTCTGGTGCTGGATCGTTTGGAGATGGATGATATTACCTGGATGCCATACGAGGATCATAGGAAGATCCAGGAGTTTGTGGAGATATGCTGGTATTCAGGCTGGATCATGTGTGGTCGTGACATCATCTACCGTCACTTGCCTGAGCGGGTTAAAAGGCAATACGGGTACGTGCAGGACATCCCCCGAGCTCCGGCGTCTGTGCTTCCTCTCCCTTTTCAGGCCGTTGCACATGCTTTCCTAGACTTCCGTGTGCACATCATTCCTCAGGCTGCGTGGGGTAGGGAGGTTGATCAGCCATGAGAGTACGAGGAGGGATACATGAGGTGGTACGGGCATGTGTCTCACCCAAAGATTCTGCCACCTATATCTGGATCTCCTTCGAGGCCAGCAAATGAGGAGCAGATCATTGCACACCATCAGCAGCGACACCAGGAGAGAGGCTCGCCTGATACCATTGACATGGTTGATGGCGTTATTAGTCAGGCTGATGAGTACCTGGGTCAGAAGGCGATGAGCACTGAGCAGCTGTATCAAACATTGCGAGATATCAGGGACATGATGGCACCGATAATGTCCAGGAGACATAGGAGGTCGAGGAGGCAGCAGCAGCATGACCAGGACCATGATCATGAGTAGGGCATTTTTTTACGACTTTTGTTAGTTTTTTTTGTTGACATTTGTTAGATTTTTTTTGTAAATTTATGGCACATTATCGAATTTTTTTGGGTACAATTTTAACATGATTTCGGGTTTATTTTGCTTTATTTTGATTACTTCGAAACAACAATAACAACAATTCATTCATGATTCGAACTAAATCATAACTAAAAATTCACAAAATAAATGTTACATTACATTATCCCTAAATATGTTGTATCATCATGATGTTGGATTTAAATTTAATTCTTGAAAGTTTGCATAAAAGGCTTGCAAACATTTACACTAAGTATAAGACACTTCAATGCCAAGATTTTCCGCAAACTTTCAAGAATTAAAAAAAAATCCAACAAAACAACGACACAACATAATAATACTACCTAAACATCTACATCCGACCGAATCAAACTCTTGAGAATATCTTCAGGCGACCTCAGCAACGTAACATCCATCTCGAGAGGGATCATGTTCGGCTCAACAAATATCGAGAACATGCTCCTCACGTCGTCGTCGTTCGTTAACTCCGACCGAGTGAACGACAAATTCCCGTCTGAGTCGAACGATGGACGGTGATACCAAACGTATTCCACCCTCCTCGCGTCTCCGTGGTTGATTCGTTGGTTGATTTCATGAAGTAGATCCTTCAATTCTTTTAACGTCACATCGTCGCGAACCTTGAAAAAATGTTGGTTACCACCGTTGAAGGATACATGAAAGTATACTTGAGCCATTTTTTCAGATCTACACCATAAGAAATTAAAAACAATCCAATTAAAAACTCATTCAAACATTTCATCAAACACTTGTAGTGCAAATTATACATAAACCCTAAAGCTAAAAATTACAACATAAACATGCAAAGATCTAAACATTTAAGCAACATAAGTCATTTCCATGTAAACATTCTATCATTTCTTGCCAAAAAAATCAAAAATTAAACAAAGTCTAAAACTAAAAAAAATATTAATTTAAGATAATAAATGTAACATATAAGCATAAATGACAATGAACTTGAATATGGGAGTGTTGGTTGATTTGAAGTTGAAAAATTTGAGATTTTTGGAAGATTTGAGAGAGTTTTTAGAGATTGAAGAGATGAAGATGCATGTTCTGGTTGCTGAGCTTCATAAGTACTGATCGCAACGACAGTTAGCTGCCGATGGACTCGGCGGCAACTAACTGCCGATGATTTCCTTCCCATCGGCACTTAACTGCCGCCGGATTCTTCCCATCGGCAGTTAACTAGTAAAAACATAAATTACTGGTGTGTTTTAGTTTTCTTTGAAGTGGGAAAAGCAATTTTCATCACATTTTCATTATTCTTTTTATATCAATCTCAACAATGAAGATGCTATGTTTTGGCCCCATTCTCAATTTGTTGGGGAAGATTACTCATAGTGATGATTTAGAAAACTTCATCCACAATAAAGAAAAAATATGTTCGAGTGATTATGACGATGATTTCTACAAATTCAACCAACTTGAAGAGTGAAATTAGCACCATCCCAAAAGGGTACAAGATAGATTGTGGTGACATGAGAAAAAATGTGATAGATCGGTTGATAGACACACACTATGGCCTAGAACTGAGTCTGAAATCTTTTATCTCTGTGTCAACATTCTTGATCGATTTATTTCCAAATCCAATTTTGAAGCAACAACAAAGGAGAAATTTGAATTTCTTGATCTCACTTAATTATTGCCTCCAAGTATGAAAAAATATTTAGAGTTTATGATTGGGAATACATATCACAATATTCTTATACTCCATATGAAATATGTGAAATGGAAATCGCATATTGCAATAGCTTGATTGTATTTCTTGTTAAAAACGTGAAGGCGTGCTTTTTTATCTAAGGAAGACAAGATCATAGAGAATACGATGGGATTGTGTGTTAAGCCTTCTTTAATTGCTACTTTTGCTGTGTATTGTGCAAGAATTATCGTTAAAAATTCCTTTTGGAGGGGAAAACATTAAGGATTTGAGATAAGGTTGTGATGGACTTGTGCAAAAAAACTTGTAGAGATGGAAGCATGAATGTTGAATGAAATTTCAAGTTCATAATATTTATGATACTCGAAAAAATTTCATTTAAAACACTAGAAAATATCACATAATAAACTTGCGTCCCTTAAAAAAATACTTGCGGAAATATCCTTTAAAAATTAAATTTCAATATATTTTGAAGCACACATGTCGATCACTCATTTTCTTCAGCTTCACTCTCTTTTTCAAGTGCTTCCTTAAGTGAAGTCGCATCCTGAGGTATTTTGGTAATTCATCAGAAACACCAGAAGATCATCTATAATCTGATCGTTCAAAATATCACGTAAAGAATACATGGCGAATAAACTTTTTTAACACGATAAAGATCACCCAACATAACACGTAATCACAAAACGCTCATGCTTTCGGGTCCTCATCGAAAATCCAGAGAAGCAATGAATGATGCGTGACTTTAAGTGCAGAAGGCATTTCATGTCATGCGACATATTGTTTCTTGGATTTACAGGAGATGACCCGTAAAATAGAGGTATTTGTGATTATGTTGTTTTTTGGTGATTTGCATCATGCTTAAATGGCTTATTTGTAATGTATCTTGCTTGACCTTTTAAACTATCATGATATGGATGATATTGTCGGCACAATTTGAATTCTATATGAAGCACACTTGTTGGTCACTCCTTTTCGTCAGCTTCATTCTCCTCTTCAAGTGATTCCTTATGTGAAGTCGCATTTTGAGGTATTTTGGTATTTCAACATGTTATATTTTTATATTAATTTATTTTTAAAATAAATGCAAATTTTTAATGAATTTTGACTACACACTGTCGGTATCCAATGAAACTCCAATATACCTAATCACAATCCATGATCCAAGTGCCTCCATTGATTTGTGTAGCTCGTCTAACTAGTTTTGATGATGTTTATGTTTAAGTCAGTTATTTGGATGATTGTTATGTTTTTGTTTAGCTAGATTAGTTACCATTGTGAAGTACCATGTTAATCTATAGTCTCTTCAAATCTCTTGTGTCATTTACACTTGGGTAGTAAAAAGTTTGGGAACAAGTTGGTGATCATGTTCTATCAAAATATCTTTTTTGAGCTTTTGATTCGATTCATCTTTTGCATTGCACAAAATGAATCGAATCATATTCTATCATCATTTAGTTTTTGTTTTGGCGATTGTTTCAAATTAATAAAAGTAACTAATGAATCGAGTCATTTGATTCGAATAATTTTTTAATAATAAGCACCTTGATTCAAATCATTTTTTTTTCTCTGGCGTTGTGATTCGTTTCAAATATATGGATTTTCTAATCAATATTCATGTGGAAATCAAACACACTTTTTCACTATTGAATTGTATCATGGTTTTATTGAATCAAATCAAACACACTTTTTCAGTTTTATTTTGAGTCAAACTTGTTCCTAACTCACTCACCTATATATACTCCCTCCACCCCTTTTATCTTACTATTGAATCAATTTGCAAAACCACTCTTATGTCTTCTCTCTCTCTCTCTCTCTCTCTCTCTCTCATACTTCTTCAGATTAAACACTTTTTCTAAGAACACTTGTAAAATTGGAGATCTAGATTGATAAGGTGTTATATGATAATTGTAAGTTTGGTTTCATTCAAGGATCTTGGTGGAGAACCAAGGATCTAAATGAAAAGGAGGTACCTCTCACCACCAAAGTAAATTGTGGGGGTTGAGACACCCTGAACCCCGAGACTAGTATTTAATTAATAATCATGCACATAATCAAATTCAAGGTGTTACTATTCACCAACCATCTCATACTAAATTCTCATTATAGAAATTTCATCAAATATTTAACAGATCACATCCGAAATAAACATCTAGACAACATAAATCTCGGGTCACATCATATAATCTCAAAATATAAATACATCAACATCATGATCATATAGATCCATCAACATCAATCCAAAAGGAAAAATAAGACAATCCCAAAAATCCTATATCAGAGCACCTAATCTAGATTCCTCAAAGCAATAAAACGAGTAGGCATCACACCATCCTCAACATACTCACAAGCAAAGCTAGTCCTCAACCTGCACATCTACACCACGAGGATGTAGGCGACAAAAGCTACTGGAGGGTAAGATATATGTTCAACATAAAGGAATTATAAACGCATGTAAGTTCAGGCAAACCAACATCATCACATAAGCATACATCATATTAGGCCTGATTATAATCATACAACATCTATAACGCATTTACAAATCAATCAAGAGTCTGGTTACACCAATACTTTAAGACAAGGTTCACAAATCATACATAGCATATTATCATCAACAATAATCGCCAAGTCAACATATATCAATCACATTTCATCAACATCATCAGTTACACAGTTACCACATAAATGCACAAGTTCACGCCAAAACATTACCACAAACAACTCCTCATGTTCATGCAATGCGCCTAAAAGACTCTACATGCATGTGGTACCGGTTTGGATATCGGAGGTGTGTTACCGAGTGATCCCTCGTCATTGTCATACTCGTCATTGTCAAATTTGGGTAATCAGAGGTATATTACTGATTAGTCCCCTCGTCATTGTCATACTCATCATTTTATAGGACTGACTTATGAATGCATGGACCCACATATAGACTCGACAATGCACACCAACGTACACCTCATAGTTATATAATTCACACCATCATATAACATATCATCACCAAATCAACACCAATTGCATTGTCAAATCAATTAAGGCCACACAATCAACAAGTCAAACATTCAAGACATCATATCATCACAATCACCCATTCATCATCATCCATTTATCATTTATCAACATATCATAGTCATCATAATAAAATATCCTCATTTAATTCATAATCCATACTTAATCGAACAAGTTTTCATTCACCTATCATCAACTAACTCATCATTATCTTATCACATTACTATCATACTATGACATTATTCATACCTCACTAGCCAATTACAATTTACACTAAACTCATGGTCAAATCAAAGACGATTCACTAGTTCATTTATAACTATTTCCATTCCTAAGTTATCTTTGAGCATAAACTATGTTAATTCATCCCATACATCTTAATTACACTCCTAACGATTAAGTTTAGGGGTTTGGGACCCAAACACATACCTTAGAAACCATAAGAAAGCAAACAAAAAATGAAGTTCCAAGCTTTAGGAAAAACGCAAGGTCGTGCTTACATGACGCACTATCGTGCGCCATTTAAATTGGCAATGTTGTAAGTAACGCACAATCTTTGCGTTTAGGATGCACGGTCATGCATTATGCACAGACAGTGAAAAGCTGATTTTTCTTTGTTTCGGCTCGGAAAATCTCATATCAACGACATCTTTCAGTCCCAAACACACCAAACTCGATCCAAATTATTAACCTATTATTATCTAATCAATTATTCCACAATCTTCACATTAAACAACTTAATCATGCTCACTTCTAACATTATCAACTTAATTCAAAGTTAACTCAATTATCGTCTCAAAACCCCATTTTAACACATTAACACAACATTCAAACATGGCATCAACAACAAGAACTTCAATCATGACATAAAGCAACATAATATCATGAATTCAACTTTTAACATGTGCTCATAATTAGAATCAAGTTATCCAACTATAATCATCATCAATTATCATGTTTTTCACCAATTTCATCAAAATTCACAAAGTTATCAAATTCACATAACCAAACATGAACTGTGACATAACAACAACATGATTTCATCAATTTTCACATACCCAAAACAACCATAATAATTGGAGCACGAAATTCACATATAATCATCATCAATTCATGAAATTAGACATAATTCAAAACACCCAAAACTTCCCCCCTTACCTCAATCTTCACTCTAATAAGCTCTTCTAAGTAGAATCTCCCTTTTCCCCCTCTTTGCTCTTGATCCTCCTCTCTTCTTTCTCTCCAAGCTTCTTCTCTTCTCTCTCTAGCCTCTTCTTAGGTTTTTATGGAAAAATGATCTTGACCTAGTTTCTCTACAACACACACTATTTTATTTATTTAATGGGTTTGGGTCACTTACACTAATGAGCTTAGTCAATTCTCATTCACCCAAAATAATCACTACTATTTTACTACACTTAACTCTCTAATTACTCACACACCTCTATTCTCTAAATTCTTAAATTTCGAAGTTCTAACATATAACAAAAATACCCTTTACCCGTAAATGTCCAAAATACCCTAAATCACTAAAAATCCATTAATTCACTAATTCCCCAAATTAATAAAACAATTAACAAACATAATAATATAAAATAAATCTAATCCTAAAAATCAGGGTATTACAACTCTCCCTCACTTAAAGAATTTTTGTCCTCGAAAATTACCTGAAGGAAACAACTCCGGATACGATTCCTTCATCTTACTCTCCAACTCCGAAGTTATGCGCTCTCCCGCAGGACTTCCCCAAATCACCATTACCAAACCGATCTCTTTCGCGCGCAACTGCTTAATGTAACACCCTAAGACCCCAACTTTAAATAAATAAAATACCAAATGTAAATAAAAGAAATAGGTGTTGCCCGTGTTCACTTTTTATCATTTCATAAAATAAAGTCATAAATTCAGCAGCGGAAAATTCATCATTCATAACGGAAAATGGATCAAGTCTCAACTTTCATAAATATGTTTTCAAAATTCAAAATACTTCAAACCTCAAAATATGAAAATCAAATAGTCACCCCGACCCTAGTGTTACATATCAGAGCTCGTGTACGACTACATGTCTAATCACTACTAAATTAATATTGACGGACACCATAAATACAAAAACAAGCAAAGGGGTGAGAAATCCACCCATAACATATTATTAGGAAAAATCACGCACAATATTAAATAATTTAAATAATATTCCGTCTTCGTAAGAACATCAACAAATAGTTTCGTCTCAACAGATCACATATACCATCGTCTCACACCATTTCACAAATAAACACCAAGTACGAATCATCATCATTTATATGCATATGGACTCAATCCTATGACCTATATGAATGTGGTACCACACCTATCGTCGCCACAATTTGTCAGAGTTATGTTACTGGACTTTCATCACCATAATTTGCCAGAGATATGTTACTGGACTTTCGTCGCCACAATTTGCCAGAGATATGTTACTGGACTTTCATCGTCATTTCATCTTCATAATCCCTACACACGACTCTATATGCATGCATGGTGACAGACTCATTAGGTATTACACATCATCACATCATCAGAAATTCACAATCATAAATGCAAGACTCTCCCTAATATGCACAACATCAATGTAAAACACATCGTCATCATTCTCATCGTCTTCGATCATCTGAATTCGACTTCTATATTCTCTATTCATTTTTACACCTTATATGTTCCTATCTAACATTCATCTTAAGTTATTTAATTACCTTGACTCTTTTACTCTTTAACTTAACCACATTCCTAAGCTCATCATTGGTTTAAGAAGATTATGTTTAACTTGATCAGTTACTTGGAACACACCTACTTCATATCCCCTCTTATCATCGTCTTCTTTCACTTCTTTATCTCTTTCATATTGTATACCCTCTTAATCAACTTACTGTATTAGACCTTTTAAATACTCCAAGTGGTTATTCTCATCGTTATCACTCCGCCGTGAACTACTTATCTATATCTCTCCTACTTCTCCTTCTACTGCTTAAACTACTTCACCTTTTTAGTCTCATCTCTAATTCGAGGAACTTATGTTTATCCTAGTCATCTATCTTAAACAACTCGCTTTCCCCTCCTCTTATAATTGTCTTTCATTTCCTATTGCCAAGCCATCTTTAACATCATTAGGTTCTCATAAACTACTATTGTCTGTTCATGTTTAGACTTGTTATTATTTTGAGGTAACTACTTCTATTTATGCCTAAACACACTCCATCATTTAGACATGTAGTTTAAGGATACTTACGTTCAATTTACAAGCTAACGGCTTGCTTAAACTAATTATTGCTTTCATAGATGTCTTAGAGTTCACTGAAAAGATTGTGCTGAAATTTCATGAAGAACGCAGCATGACCCATGCATGGTGTTTTAATCATAACTCAAGTTATATAGATCTAAAAGGATTCAAACTAAAGCGAAATGAAAGCTGACATCTATATCTACAACTTTCATGAAGGGACCTAAATCCAACTCGGGACAGAGAGGGGTGGAAATGTTGTTTTTCCTAAACCTGGGCAGAGTGCACGACCGTGCTGACCCGTGTGTAGTAATTTGATCATAAGTCAAGTTGTGGATGTCTAAATGAGTTCACTCTAAAACCAAATGAAAGCTAACATCCGTATCTACAACTTTCATGTTTACACCAAAACCCAGTTCAGAATGGAAAATGGTGAAAAAGGTCAATATTCCAAGTTGATTTGACAAAAATTGTGGCCTGATTTTCTAAAATCGTGGCCCAATTTTTGTCGAGTCCAAACATCATTTTATAGGCCAAAATCGTGGCCTGATTTCCCCAAATCGGGGCCCAATTTTGGCTGACAGACAGCCAACAAAATCAGTTTCAGAAGTGTGTTTTTGCCCAATAATCACTTTTAAATCACTTAATTCTATCTCAACACACCCAAATCATCACTCTAGGGTTACCATACTATTTGGACGTTAATCTCCTCTTAACCTATCTAATTATACACTCTTTCATGGTCAAATTCATAACTCTAATCTCTAAACTAGGTTCCCTTAGTTTTCATCTTTCAACAACAACTTTACATTCATTCATCATAGTTCTTCATTGGAATTACTCATCATAACAACAGTCACATCTTAAAAATTAAACAACCCCATCATAGTTTAAAATACCCTAAAGTGAAAGAATTCTTCCCCTTACCTCGATTCTTCGGAAATTCCAGCTTTGGCTTGATCCTATTGCAGTTAGGGTTTCTCCTTCTCCGCTCCTCTCTTTTCCACGTTCAACAAAGGTGACCCTTCTAACTCCTAATGTTTTTATTTATATTTGGGTCAGTCACTTGTTATAATTTTCTTCTCCCCTGTTCACTATTCTTTTACTCCTCCCCTCCCCCACTTATTTAAAACTTATATTCTACACCTCCGTCTCTATAATATTTTGTTTTGATTCCTCTCTTCATTTTATATAAATTCTCATACTACTTCTCAATCATCATCAATATTTTATTTTTTCAACAACAAAATAACACTCAAGCAAAAGCAACATCAATAATAATATAAACCAAAACTTCACCTATTAAACTTCATGGAATTAATTAATAATATAAACCAAAATGTATAGTCATATCATTGGAATAGATGATAGTCTATGGGACATCATTGAAGATGGTATAACTATACCAGTTGATGAAGAAGGAGTAGCTATTAATAGAAGAGGCCTTACTGATGCTGAAAGAAAGATCTACAGAAAGCATCACAATGTAAGAGGTATCATTGTGATTCTCTACCTCACAATGAGTACTTGAAGTTGAGTGATAAATCAACAGCAAAAGCCATCTTCACCTCTCTCTACTCTAACTATGAAGGAAACAAGAAGGTTAGAGAAGCAAAAGCAAATCTTCTGGTTCAGCAGTATGAGCTGTTCAGAATGAAGGAGGATGAAAATATTGAGACTATGTTCTCAAGATTTCAGACTCTGGTTTCTGGACTTCAGATTCTAAAGAAAATCTATACTACTGCTGATCATGTGAACAAGATCCTCAGAAGTTTGCCATCTAAATGGAGACCAAAAGTGACTGCTAATGAGGAAGCTAAAGATCTAAATACTCTAAGTATTGAAGATCTTATAAGCTCTCTCAAAGTGCATGAACTGGGACTCAATGAAGATGAACCTGTTAAAAAATATAAGTCTATCGCACTGAAATCTAAAGGAAAGTCATCAAAAGCTCCAAAAGCTATAGAATCTGATGAAGAATCTCCTGAGGGAAACTCTGAAGAAGATTCAGAAGCTGAGGAGCTGGAAATGCTTTCTAAAAGAATTCAGTACTTGATGAAGAGACAAAAGAAATCCTCTAACAGGAGCAGTAACTTCAAAGGATCTGGTCCCAAGAAGGAAGATCAGAAGGGTTGCTTCAACTGCAATAAGACTGATCATGTCAGAGCTGAATGTCCTGAGCTACAAAAGGACAAATCAAAGGCGAAATTCAAGAAGATAAGCTCAAAATCAAGCAACTTCAAAGACAGATTCAAGAAAAGTCTTATGGCTACATGGGATGAGCTTGACAATGAATCTGAGTCTGAGAATGAAGATGAAGAAGAAGCAAATGCAGCTCTGATTGCTACAACATCTTCTGATGAAGAGTCAGGATCAGACTCTGAAGAAGAAGATGAGGTATATTCTGAACTTACTCGTTCTGAGCTTGTTGATACAGTTAAGGATCTTATGAACCACCTCAGAAGCAAGTTGATTCAATTAAAATCTTTCAAAAAGAAACATAACTTGCTGGCTGATGAGAATCTCCAACTTAGAATCATATCAATGAGATTGATGAAGAAGTTAGAGAACTCAGAGAAATGGTTCATAAGAAGCCTGATGAAGTTCCAAGTGAACATGAAATTGCTCTTCAGGATTTTATCCTAACTGGAATCAACAAAATTAAGATTGCTTCTATGATTTATAATATTAGCAAAAACAGAGGAGAAGGTATTGGTTTCAAAAATGATCCATTCAATCATTCAAAAGAAACAAATATACCATCATGTTCTGGAGATATTATAAAAGGCACCAAGGTGTGTTTTGTATCTGCATCTGAGATTTCTGAGAAACAGAATTTACCAGAAACAGAGACTGCTGATTCTGAAGTTCTGAACAACTCAGAATCCAAAACTTCTGAACCTGAGGGAAAGATGAAGGCAGAATCTAAAACTTTGCCAAAGTCTAAACCAAAAGGTTCTAAGTCTAAGACTATGAGGAAAACATACTTTATATCTGAAAAGGTTCAAAGTCGGAAGAGTTCAGAACCTAAGGCAAGCAAGTCTCAGAATCTGAAAAATTCAGACCCAAATTTTAAAAAGGTTGTGTTTATGAAATCTTCAAAAGATACTAAACCAGTTTATACAAAACCTTTTAAATCTCAGAATGCCAGACAAAGGATACAAAATAAAGCCAATCTGTCATCTGATTCTGATTGTATTAAGAAAGGTCTGAAAGTTTGCTTTGTGTCAGGAGCAGGCAAAACTGAAGTTCTTAACAAATCAGAACCTACTACTTCTGAATCCAAGATTCTGAACAAATCAGAATCAAAGACTCTTAAGTCCAAAGTTCTGAAGAAAACAGAACCAAAGTCTTCAAAGGTTCAGACTCTAAAGAGCTCAGAACCAAAGACCTTCAAGTCTCAGGTTCTGAAGAAATCTGAGTCAAGACCATTAAAAGCTCAGGTTCTGAAGAACTCAGTGTCTGATACTAAGACTTATTCAAGATTAAAGGATTCATATCCAAGGTATCTGAACAAGTCTGAGTCTTATAACTCCAGACATAAAGTGCAACAAAAGAGTAAACCTTTTAGAACTAACCCAAGAGGACCCATAAAGATATGGGTACCTAGGTCTGAAATTATTTATGTTGCAGATATGCTGAACAACCAAAGAAAAGGAGAAGTCTTGGTACCTGGACAGTGGCTGCTGGCATTACATGACAGAAGGAAAGTCTATGTTTCAAACCCTGACCATGAAAGAGGGAGGAACTGTGGGATCTGGAGGAAACCAAAAAGACTAGATCATTGGTATTGAGCTATTGAGAGTTTTGCAGATCTTCAGCTCTCAGAGGACACTTCAGAACCTGAACAGATTTCTGAGTCTGAAGAAAGTCCAGAAGCTGAAAATCCTCCAAGCTGAAAAAACTCTCAGAAGCTGACACTTCTCCTGAAGCCAATCAAGAACATTGTTGGAACAAAATGGGTGTTCAGAAACAACCTGAATGAACAAGGAGAGGTAGATCAGAAGCTCAACAGAGGTATGATTTGTTCTCTGTTATACTTAACAGCTTCTACACCAATGTGAAAGACTATCAGATTCATGAAAACAGCATACCCATCTTTGTGATAATACTGCTGATATCTATTTGTCTAAAAATCCAATTCCTTATTCAAGAGCCAAGCATATTAAAATTAAACTTCAGTTTATTAGAGATTATGTTCAGAAGATAGATTTAATTTTATTAAAAAGAATCTGAACATGCATGTTATCTCTGGAAAAAAAAATTGCTTGACTCTGAATAGAAACTGAGAATCTGAAGTTCATCAGAAGCTAAGACTTAACAGACACTCACTTTGAGAGTCTGAAGAAAGTTCAGCTTCTGAAGACATCAGAGTCTGAGTTTCAGAATCTGAATTTTTGACTTCTGATAAAACTCATTATAAGTGGACACTTTACACGTGGCCCACTAATGAGAGTGAATCTGAACAGTTGTCTAACACATGGTCATCATCTGATAAGTTATAACTGTTGGGCAGTGATGAATTAAGCTTTGAAAGTTGTACTTTGCCCCTCCTAAAGTCATCAATGTGTAGTTGTGTTTAATGTTTTTCTGTTTTCAGTTTCTGAAATGCTTTAAAAACACTCAAAACACAGTCTCACTTTCACTTTCTCATCTTATATGTTCAGTTTTCAGACCCATTTAAAAACTCTCATTTCTGTCTGAAAAAGTTCAGTAGTATTAAACCATATGTTCTGAACAATTGTGTCTGAAACAGTTCAGTGGTACTGAACAAAATGCTCTGAACATTTTTATCTCACGTTTTAACTCTCTTAAATTCTTGAATTTTCTTTTTGTTGATGACAAAAGGGGGAGTAAAAGTAACAAGTATTTCAGGCTCTGAGCTTACAGTATATAAGTTAATTATTTCTGATAATCAATTAACTTAGGAGAACAGCTTCTTATCTCTTAGCCTCTGATTAATTCTTTGTGAGATAATTCTGTGAAAAATCACTCAGAAACAGTTTGATTTTTCACCTGTTTGATTTAAACTGAATTTAATTAACCTGGATAAAACTCAGGGGAGCTTACAAATCTCACCTTGTGAATTATCAGACTCAGGGGGAGCTTACAAACCTCAGACCCTGAAGTCAACTTGTTAATTAAATTAACAACAATTTTCTATTAATACTTATGTTTGTCATCATCAAAAAGGGGGAGATTGTTGGAACAAAATGTATGAACAAGTCTCTTTTGAGTTTTGATTATAACAAAGTGTTAAAAAGAAAATTGGATATGCTAATGCTTGTTCTAAGTGTGCAGGACCATATAATTAATTGTTGTATCTAATGGTGGTTCTGAAAGATCAAGTTAAGAGCAAAAGGAAAATATTGAAGCTTGTGTTGCAAGTCTGAAAGACCAGCGTCTGAAGGTGCGTCTGAAGACCAGCATCTGAAGACTGCGTCTGAAGACCAGCTTCTGAAGACAGCGTCTGATGAACAGTGCGTCTAAAGGCAGCATCTGATGACCAGCTTCTGAAGACAGCGTCTAATGAACAGTGCATCTGAAGGCAGCGTCTGATGACCAGCTTCTGAAGGCAGCGTCTGATGAACAGTGCGTCTGAAGACCAGCTTCTGAAGAAGTGCGTTTGATAAACAGTCTCTGAAAGACCAGCTTCTGAAGAACTGCGTCTGAGTTTTAAGGAAAAGCAGAAGTCAACAACTGTCACTGTCAACAGTAAAGTACTGTACAGTCAGAACAACTCTCTGCAACCTTTGCCTCCTCGGACGAAACACGCAGCCAGGTTTTAAGGAAACAATTCAAAATCGTACTGCTCTGTTTTCTGAGTTCGCACACCAGTACAGAAGGATTTAATGCTGGTTGAAGCTTCTAATTCCAACGGCTCTAATTGCTGACATGGCATCTTCACAACAACTCTTTATTCCTCTATAAAGGATTGAAGATTTGAAGAAGAAGATTAAGACTCCAAGACTGAAAAATCTGAAAGCTCCAATACTCTGTTTTATTGGACAGTCATCAAATAACTTAGAAATTCTTATAAACCTTTTTATCTTAGAATTTCTTAAGTATAGAGTCTGATTCTATGTTGTATTTTGTGAACACCACTGATAGTATATCAAGTGTTCAACTCAAACAAATTTCTTTGTAATTCTGTTTGATTAAAAGTCTCTTGCTTGTGTGCTTGAGCAACTAGAAGTCTCATACTTTGTGTTTGAGCAAGGAAGTCTCATACTATGTGTTTGAGCAAGGAAGTCTCATATTGTGTTTTTGAGCAAGGAAGTCTCATACGTGTGTTTGAGCAAGGAAATCTTTAGTTGTGTGCTTGAGCAATTGTAATCTTTGTGATTATAGTGAAAAATCTCTTGTTAGTAACAAGGGGATTGGACTACTTCCGGGTTGTGGAAGGAACCAGGATAAACTGCTTGTGTCTCTCTCTCTCTCTCTCATTTACTTTATATCCACTGCAAAACAACTCTGAAAATAGTTTCAGAATCTGATCTATATCTGATTCTGAACTAACCTAAGTTTTTGAGAAAGAAAAGAAAAAGCCAACACAATTCAACCCCCCCCCCTTCTTGTGTTTTTCTCACCTTCAGACATCCGATACGGCGGCGCTGAAATAGGACTAGTTCCAGGTACCACATCAATCGCAAATTCCACTTCTCTCTCAGGTGGTAAGTCAGTAATGTCGTCTGGAAAAACATCTGAAAACTCATACACTACCGGCAAATCACCAACTTCGACCTTACCTTCAGCCTTCAACGAAGCCAACATCACAAACACTTGAGCTCCTCCACCTAGCGACGCTTCCACTTGCCCCGCGGTCAAAAAATTCCCTTCGACACGCTCCTTCGGTTTAGGAAATGTTACACTCTTGGTTAAACAATTAATGTTAACACCAAAAACTAACAACCAGTTCATTCCAAAAATAACATCCATGTGCTCTAAGGGTAAACAGACTAAATCCAACTTAAAATCCACATCACCAAAATTCACAAGACAACTCACACAAACCAGGAAGTGGTCACCGAGCCATTAGCTGGGGTATCAATGACAATCCCTCTCAACATAGGAGACATAACAAGATTCAATCTTTTGGCACAATCAAGAGAAATAAACAAATGCGTCGCACCAGTATCAATAATAGCAAGCAAAGAAGTGTTGTTAATGAAACAAATGCCTATAATCAAGTTTTTTGGCTCCGCACCTTCCTCAACAATCAAGGCAAACACTTTCCCACTAGACTTCTTCTTCGGCTTCGTACACTTCGTACTAATATGACCAGCTTCACCATAATTGTAGCACACCACCTCCTTACTCTTTCACTCAAAAGCACGATGTCCAGCTTTTCCGCACTTATAGAAAGTCACCGTAAGTTCTTGCAATCAGCTGCCCGATGTCCCGGTCCTCCACACTTGAAACATCTCAAATCTCCCCCACTAGGATCACTCCCACCAAAAGCTTTCTTTTTTCCCTTATCCGCTCCATAAGGTTTGCCACAGTCAGAACCCTTTCCCTTCTTATCACATGCATTTTTGTAGTAGCTTGCTCTTGCTTTGCAATCTTCGTCATAGATCCTACACTTATTCACCAACGACAAAAACACACAAATCTCATGTAGCCCGATGAACTGCTTAATCTCAGGATGTAGACCACTCTCAAACTTGACACACTTCGATGCTTCAGTTTCCACAACATTGTAATGCGGGCAAAAGCGAGAAAGTTCCTGAAACTTTGCCGCATAGTCAGCCACTAACATGTTCCCCTACTTAAACTCAAGGAACTCAATCTCCTTCTTACTTCTCACATTCGCTGGGAAATACTTTCTCAAAAACTCATCCTTGAAAATCCCCCAAGTGATCTCAACTCCTCCCGCTTCCATCCGCTACCTAGTTTTCAACCACCAAAATTTTGCCTCCTCTCCAAGCATATGAGTAGCCAACCACACTTTTTGATCGTTCGTCATCACCATAACTCGGAAAATTCATTCAATCCCTTGAAACCACGTCTGAGCTCCATCCGGATCATATCTCCCATTGAACGTCGGTGGATGATTCTTCATGAATCGATCCAAGCGCAACTCGTTCGCTCCACCTTGCTGATTCTGCTGAACGTGGGGTACATCATTCGCTTAAGCCAATACCTGAGCCATCGCGGTCATCGCATCTGCAATCATTGAGTTGTTTCTTCCGGCCATCTCTCGCTACACAACACGCACCACTTAGTTAGGAAAGAAAAGCATCGACAGTATACATATACATGTCGCATACAACAAGACAATAAACCAAGTGTTGGCCCGAACTAGACCGACCTGCTCTGATATGAAATTGAGACACCCTGAACCCCGAGACTAGTATTTAATTAATAATCATGCACATAATCAAATTCAAGGTGTTACTATTCGCCAAACATCTCATACTAAATTCTTATTATAGAAATTTCATCAAATATATAACAGATCACAGCGGAAATAAACATCTTGACAACATAAATCTCGGGTCACATCATATACTCACAAGCAAAGCTAGTCCTCAACCTGCACGTCTACACCACGAGGATGCATGTGACAAAAGCCACTGGAGGGTAACATATACGTTCAACATAAAGGAATCATAAATGCATGTAAGTTCAGGCAAAACAACATTATCACATAAGTTGATAAGTGCCAGAAACTAGTTAATAAGCATATATATTTTAGGCACTTTTGTTACTTGTTTTACAAGTTATCTAGGTAAAAGCTCCAAAATATTGGATAATTATCATTTTAGGTTTTCTATACCTAATACCAACCATTTATGCAGGTAAATACAATTGCTTTGGACTTAAAGATCAAAAATGAAAGAAAATGATGTCCAAAGGTTTGCTCAGCGAGCCCAAGGCGAAGTTAGACAGAAAGTTTCAAACCAAAAATCTTCAGGACCTCGCCCAGCGAAGTTACTGAGCGAACACTTCGCTAAGCGAGCAAGGGCGGTTTGGACTGTTCAAGGCTGAGGTCGCAGAAACCTAGTGGTAAAGAAAGGTAACTTCGCTGAGCGAAGTCTAAAATATCAAAATACCTATAAATAGGTTCATAAGCTGAAAGCAGATTATTATGTTATAATTTTAGAGAGAAAATATGGCTAAAAGAGCTGTTCCTCATAGAACAAGAGTGATTGAGTGTGGATTAACTAAGAATCCTTGGAAAATCAAGACTTAGCTTTGGATCTTCATCTTTCTTTCCACTTTTGTATTGTTGTCATGACAATGATCAACTAACTCTCCTTTGTTGGGATTGGAGGTACTTTATCAAGTTTAGATGTAATATTTTGATCTTTGAAATATATGATTCTAGCACCTTATGTGATATTGAGTTTATTCTTGCTATTCATTCTTATGCTTAATTTAAATGTTATTGAAAAATACTTTTGAATCTAGGTTTAGAATAATCTTCTATCAAAATAAGAAATCTTAGACATGGGATTGTGTTTTGATAATCATACAAAGTATCGGAACGTAATGCTATCGAATCGTTTAATAGAGTGAGACATCATCGATTAAACGATACGATCAATCTCACAACGTCATTTTGACATGAATGATGTTGTCGAGTGATGCGTGATAATATCGCTAAAAAGCTAGAATCCATATACATGATCATTAGAATATATTCGATGTTTGATTGACGAACTATGATTCCAACGCTTTTACCCCCTATTACTCGTCATTTTTATTACCGCTTTAAAGTCGAATAATTTTATAGCAAACAATTTATAAACCCGAACTTAAAAATGATAACAATTGTTGAACGGCTTACAATATCACACTAGTCCCTGTGGATCGATATAAAAAGATACTTGCTTTTGACTAACATCATAAGAATACATCATATTAGGCCTGGTTATAATCATACAACATCTATAACGCATTTACAACTCAATCAAGAGTCTGGTTACACCAATACTTTAAGACAAGGTTCACAAAGCATACAAAGCATATTCTCATCAACAATAATCGCCAAGTCAACATATATCAATCACATCTCATCAACATCATCAGTTACACAGTTACAAAATATTCACAAGTTCACGCCAAAACATTACCACAAATGACTCCTCATGTTCATGCAATGCGCCTAAAAGACTGCATGCATGTGGTACCAGTTTGGATATCAGAGGTGTGTTACCGAGTGATTCCTCGTCATTGTCAAATTTGGGTAATCAGAGTTATATTACTGATTAGTCCCCTCGTCATTGTCATACTCATCTTTTCATATGACTAACTTATGAATGCATGTACCCACATATAGACTCGACAATGCACACCAACGTACACCTCATCGTTATATAATTCACACCATCATATAACATATCATCACCAAATCAACACCAATTGCATTGTCAAATCAATTAAGGCCACACAATCAACAAGTTAAACATTCAAGACATCATATCATCACAATCATCGATTCATCATCATCCATTTATCATTTATCAACATATCATAGTCATTATAATAAAATATCCCCATTTAATTCATAATCCATACTTAATCGTACAAGTTTCCATTCACCTATCATCAACTAACTCATCATTATCTTATCACATTACTTTCATACTATGACCATATTCATACCTCATTAGCCAATTACAAGTTTACACTCAACTCATGATCAAATCAAAGACGATTCACAAGTTCATTTATAACTATTTCCATTCCTAAGTTATCTTTGAGCATAGACTATGTTAATTCATCCCATACATCTTAATTACATTCCTAATGATTAAGTTTAGGGGTTTGGGACCCAAACATGTGCCTTAGAAACCTTAAAAAAGAAAAAAAAAATGAAGTTCTAAGCTTCAGGAAAAACGCACGGTCGTGCTTACAGGATGCACAGTTGTGCGCCATGTAAATTGGCAATGTCGTAAGTAACACACGGACCGTGCGTTTGGGACGCACAGTCGTGCGTTATGCACAGACAATGAAAAGCTGATTTTTCTTCGTTTCGGCTCAGAAAATCTCATTTCAACGACTCCATCGGTCCCAAACACACCAAACTCGATCCAAATTATTAACCTATTATTATCTAATCAATTATTCCACAATCTTCACATTAAACAACTTAATCATGCTCACTTCTAACATTAATCAACTTAATTCAAAGTTAACTCAATTATCGTCTCAAAACCCCATTTTAACATATTAACACAACCCTCAAACATGACATCTACAACAACAACAACTTCAATCATGACATAAATCAACATAATCTCATGAATTCAACATTTAACATGTGCTCATAATTAAAATCAACTTATCCAGCTATAATCATCATCAATTATCATGTTCTTCACCAATTTCATCAAAATTCACAAAGTTATCAAATTACCATAACCAAACTTGAACTTTGACATAACAACAACATGATTTCATCAATTTTCACATACCCAAAACAACCATAATAATTGGAGCACGGAATTCACATATAATCATCATCAATTCATGAAATTAGACATAATTCAAAACACCCAAAACAACCCAATTGCTTATAAAACAAATGGTGAAAATAATCTTTCCCCTTACCTCAATCTCCACTCAAATAAGCTCTTCTAAGTAGAATCTCCCTTTTCCCCCTCTTTGCTCTTGAGTCTCCCCTCTTCTTTCTCTCCCAGCTTCTTCTTCTCTTCTCTCTCTAGCCTCTTCTTAGGTTTATGAAAAAAAAAATGATCTTGACCTAGTTTCTCTACAACACACACTATTCTATTTTTTTAATGGGTTTGGGTCACTTACACTAATGAGCTTAGTCAATTCTCACTCACCCAAAATAATCACTACTATTTTACTACACTTAATGTAACACCCATACTAAATTATCTAGAATATTTAGCATGTGTATTAATCTGATACTGGGTACATTAAAATTTTCAATAATAATAATACATACATCTGAATGAGTACAAGTTAGCTCGCTTATACAATTATCCAAATATCATAAAATACATTATCATATACATATATATAATCTGACAACCTCCTGAGCTTTTCCACAACGAGCAACTGCACTCCATCCAGCGTCTTCTTGAAGAATATCATCATGAACATCTCCTGATAACCTGAAAACCTGCACCAGAAGGATTGGGGTGAGACATAATGTCTCAGTGAGCTCCAGCCCAACCTACTGTTGGCAACCACGGGGGAAACCTAGGGTCGCCGTGCCTACTCTCGGCAATCTTGGGGATACCTATGATCGCCAAGTCTTAACCTTACCCATAGAGGGCTACCTGATTGTCCTGCTAAACTGTGTAGTCATAAACTGGACTACATTCTGCTGAACTAGTGATCAAGGGGAAACCTAGGATCACTGTCTGAGTCTGATACTGAATAGACATGAGATCTAGACTATGTCCTGATAACTGGGTGATCGAGGGGAATCCTAGGATCACCGCCTGATAACTGATACCTGAATCTGATACCTGTCTGATAACTATTCTCTGCCTGATAACATAATAATATAATTAACTGATAAATGTCTTTATGTTAGCTGTTAGCGTTGAACAAACAATATTATCAGGGTTCATTTTACGGAATGCCCCCGGGTGGAGTAACCCCGAAGCACATTCCCCTGATAACCGGTGAAAATTCCTATCATATCAGGCTAACACCGGACTCCTCTTGCCTAAGTGCGTGGTTATCCTCGCGGAAGATTCCTGCCCGTTCCAGCTGTATCTGGAACCACCCGTCCTCTCTAACTGGTCGAGAGCACAGGAGACACACTATAACTCTGTGTGGTTATCCTCACGGAAAGTTCCTGCCCGTTTCAGCAATGCTGAAACCCCCTGTTCTCTCTAACTGGTCGAGAGAACAGAAGACACAAAGTTTGTCCTGATTATTAATTATTATTCCTGTTATATAAATATTCATATCCTGATAAAACTGATACGTGTACCCCCCCAGTGTCACTCTGACGTGAACAACTGAGGCACGTCCTGATATAAAAATATAACTAAGCCTGAACTGAGGGAACTAGATACCACTGACTAATGTATCCTATAATCTGCCTGATTAAGGGAATCCTGATAAACTACCCTTAACATACCTGAATGTAATTCTATTCCTGTTTACCTATTCAAGGTTCTAGACATATCGTTCTCATATGTCGTTCTTAAGGCTTACATAAGCATTGTAATGATATTCCCGTATTCGTCTAGACTTTGCCCTTTAATTCTGAACTATTCTAAATCAATGTTCAATCCTTGTTCCATACATATTCATCCTTTTGGGAGCCTCTTGAATGTGTTAGAATGGTAGTCAATGTTTCTAAAATATTTACGGAGAAAACGGATGTGAAAAACCATGCCTACGCGTCCCAGAACACCCAAAACAGCAAAGCTGTCAAGTGCTGTCTGGGCCTCCGCGCTTGTAGCGACAAGCCTGCGCTTGTAGCGACAGTAGGCAGAATAAAGGTCACTGTAGCAAGCTCCAGCTCGCTGTAGCGACCATGACAGGTCCAGAAATCTCAAAAATGGTATTTTTCATCATTCCAAGCCATCCCAACACACCCAAGCTTCCCAAATGGCATAAAAAGGATTTTCTTAAGCTTATAAATCATTTAAACATGGCTGGAACAAGGAATTAGCAATTTACATAATCTAGGGCTTTTATAAAAATTTGCTCTAAGCATAATTACTCTTAAACTTACTCAATAAGGGTTCTAAAACCCTAGGGAGCTCCTCTTGAACCTTGATTGGTGCTTACTATGCTAACTCCAAAACCCTAGCTTGATTTCTCCTTGATTCTTCTTGTTCTAAACCTTCCAACACAAGTTGCTAGCAAGGATTCTTCATGAATTGGAGGAAGAATTGATGGGTTAAGGCAAGGATGATGATGAAGGCGTGAGAGTGGGCGGGAGAGGGAGAGGAATCAGATTTGAGAGAGAAGGGTGAGGAGAGAAAATGGAAGAAAATATCTTCCCCCTTCTTTTTTTAAATAAACTCTTCTTTTGCAATATTTACTATATTGCCATTCCACTTATTTACCATAATGCCATGCTTCTTAAATAATTCTAACATCGATAACTGGTACTTATAAGCGGGATATTACAATCTACCCCCCTTAAAGAAATTTCGTCCTCGAAATTTAGAATCCTCTATCATATAAAAAAATGAATCTCTCATACTACTTCCTCTACTAGCCAAAATTCCAGTTCGTCTTGCTTATCGGAATCCATTGATTATATACTCAACATCTTTTCCTTTAACTGAAATGCTCGCGGTGAATTGCATAACTCTTACGTAGTAGGATGTGAGGTTATCTGATTCATCGTATCCCACTCGCTTGACCACATTCTTGGTTCATACACTTTTTGCAAATCCAATCTGGGGTTGTCCATCTCTGACACTTGTACTAATTCTTATAAATACCTTCATAGTCCATGTAATCTTACTTCGACGACATTAGATCGTTCTCGTTATCCTCAAATATTCCCACTCTTCAGTGGATTTCTTGCACTGCATTTATTTCCCATGAATTATTATCTTTATCTTTCGTCTCATACGACGACATCACTTATCTTAATAACTTAGAAATCATTCTTCATTACTTGGAGTTTACTAATCTCCTATCTTTCTTGTCACTACTATTCTCGAATTCTGGCCGTAGCATAAATATTTTCTATATTGGTAAATCCAAACTCATAGAAGTTTAGCCCGAGTGGTGAGTAGTAATCATCTCACATAACACCACATAGTACATTTCATAACATATAATTTACATACATAAGCGAGCACGTGTACACTACTGATGGGTACACAATACATCATCTCATCCTTGTCCGACTGACGGGACATCATTCTTGATCTTATCATATTTGAGACACTACCACTTCAATTGGGAATCTTTCTTACTCTTAACTTATTTTGTAACATTCGGGATTTGCCTTTCAACTGGCTTGCCAGGTTTGCCCCGCCAATGTTACTCATGTTTAATCTTAACATACATTATTACCTAACATAGATCATGATTACTCTTATCGATATAGTGAACTCATTACTCATTTCTGAACATCAGGTCCAAGATCCTAATTTTTAAAAGAAAGCTCTACTTGATTGCTACCAAAAATAGCACACTCATTCCTTAATCCTTTAATCATAACCTGAACTTACGTAGCCCTTTACTGTAGACTACGAGTGACTTTTAAATCTGCATAAAAGTCCTTCTTCCTTTACTGATGAACATTAAGTACAATAATTTCCGAACTCTTTTGCTAAGATATGATGATATCAACAATTCTGTTCTGGTAAAAACCTTAATACTTAAACATTCCTGATTACGTACCACTATTACCAAAACACGTCACATAACTGAAAATCTGCTACACTACTATCTGAGTAGTTTAAGTATTGCCTGTTAAGTATATATATACTAACATAACCTGATACATGTGACATGTTGACATAACGGAATACAACATGGATTAAACTCGTATGTCACTGCATTGACGTTTTCTGATCAACACTTCAATTTCAAAGTATCATCTTGCAAGTACAACCTTTACTGATATTACTTTATGCTTGATCCTGTTGATTAAACATTACTCTTCTAGTCCACCTAAGGTTACTGGGCTAAATTAGCTAATTTTATCGTATTAGCGATGACTTCCCTTGCTCTAGACTCATTGTGCTAAAAGCATATTCTTCTCATTCTTATCACAGAATCCTAAACTGCTTCGATTTCCATTTCTCTTGTATTTCGAGGTTTGAAATATCACTCGGCTTAACTTTTAAAAAATTTCCTTCTAGAACTTATAACAAGTTCGAGTCGTCACTGCTCACTGATATTCTGTGGTTCACCTGACAAGGACTACACAAGCATCTTTGATTTACTCTTTCGCTGCGCAACTCTGATCTAAGCAAAACACTTTGGAGTAGGAATAATACACCCTTATCAAATCCTCTGGCTAACTTGTTCTTTAATGACTTATAGTTATCACGGCAAAATCTTCTTACATTCGCTGATTCTCTTATGGCTTAAACCACCTGTTGAACTTACTGATTGGTCGTCATTTGACACTGTGTTTCCTTTTGGACATAAACTATATACTTACTTTCACGATAAAACGCCAGAACCTGCAAACGGTTTCCAACAACTGTCTAGAGTTCA
This sequence comes from Medicago ruthenica, assembly GCA_018208015.1. NCBI lineage: Eukaryota > Viridiplantae > Streptophyta > Magnoliopsida > Fabales > Fabaceae > Medicago > Medicago ruthenica. The sequence continues at coordinate 63,581,729 of CM031376.1, read as the reverse complement.
ACAATGTTCCTGTCAAACAGTTTATACTTTGGTTCTAACTTTACTTTCCATATCCTGAACTCCGTAACCATCTCTTGGCCAGTTCTTTATGTATAATCACTAAAACATTACGCAACCCGACTGAAAGCTTGCTTGAGACAACTCAAATCCACACACAAACACTTGTGTCAACTTTTAAAATGACTTATGGTTTCTGGAGGTTCACATCTTTTACATATACTGAATCTACTGAGGGTTTGAGTCCCATTACTAATCGTTCTATCTTTATCCATAAGAATTCATACCCATAATCTTTTCGAAACAATTACAGTCGTTATGGTTTTACCATACCCCTTAGGTTACCTTCGAATCCCTCCAGTTAATTGATCTTGAACTTCAGTACTTCATCATTACTTTTGTTTCATTCAACTACTCGTTACGGCATTCTCATTTCAGATCTTGATCTTAACATCTGAGTAATTCTAGATATAGTTGAACAATCCGAAATCTATACCTTATTACCGCCCTCGGAACTTATTAACACGAGGTGACCTCTTTAAGCTTCTAGAATAACTGTGGAAGAAAACTCACCAGTTGAAAACTTAAAACTCACTAGCATTAACCACAATCTTAACCTTTCGTATAATACAGTCTCAATATAATTTCTCGGCTAAAATTTCCGATTATCCTTCAAAACTGGTCTACTATAATCTTGTGTCATCTTGAACTTGCCTTCTTCATCCAATCAAGGAAATTCAACTTTATTCGTCCATCAGTTCACTAAATCCCAATGACTGACCATTTAATATACACCTTTCGTTGAATAAAATTTCAGTTAAGCTTAGCTTATTTCTAATCTTCTTACTAATAAAACACATATGAATATCTGATTCACGCCTCGACATGCAACGGGTCTTATTATCAACACTTATTCATCCATCTTAGTTCTTAGGTTGCATACCAACTTCTTTTCTTAATTCCCAAATCTAGCATTTAAGGTTCGGGAGGTGCGGCTGATCTGATGGGGTTAAACTTACTTGCGAGTCATGCTCAAAGACCACCCTTAAGTAGTTAGTTCCATTCGTCCAAATACTTCGCTTAATCCATAATTTTCCTCTTAACTGTCTGGACATTAAAATCTCATCCGATTGGAGTTTGGTTCTCAGCACTCTATCTTTGCTGGGAGTCTAGAGGTTTCAAAACCGACCGATAATTCCACATTTCAAGTCTCTAAGTTTGGTACCGCAATTCCTTAACTCTGTACTCAGAATTGATACTTAATCCACACTTCACTTTAACTTCTCGAACTGCGGTTCCCGTTAAGGTTCCATGTCATTCCTTAGAGTATTCCATAATTTCTTAATCTGTATGTCTTCCACAGATGAGGTATCGTCCAACGTCGTGTCCAACTGGGTTGAGGTACTTCACCTCACAGATAATTATCCCTTATGTCTCTGAGACCTTGCCACTATCAGGCTTTGTTACTTTACAGTTTGATGGCCACCTTTTGGCATGAACACTTCTTCGCCAATTCCGTCTTAAAATTCTATCACCTTAATCTTCGCCCTTCACACACTTCATTCCTCCTTGGTCACATTCAGCTCTCGGACATTTATCCTAACTGTCATATACTAGATTGAGTTGATCAGGCTCAACTAGATGTGACCTTTAGAACAACATCCGGAACCCAATGGTCCCACTTACTTTATTGAATTTTTAATGACCCAAGGCACGGTCTGAATCGACCTGCTCTGATACCAATTGTAACACCCATACTAAATTATCTAGAATATTTAGCATGTGTATTAATCTGATACTGGGTACATTAAAATTTTCAATAATAATAATACATACATCTGAGTGAGTACAAGTTAGCTCGTTTATACAATTATCCAAATATCATAAAATACACTATCATATACATATATATAATCTGACAACCTCCTGAGCTTTTCCACAACGAGCAACTGCACTCCATCCAGCGTCTTCTTGAAGAATATCATCATGAACATCTCCTGATAACCTGAAAACCTGCACCAGAAGGATTGGGGTGAGACATAATGTCTCAGTGAGCTCCAGCCCAACCTACTGTTGGCAACCACGGGGGAAACCTAGGGTCGCCGTGCCTACTCTCGGCAATCTTGGGGATACCTATGATCGCCAAGTCTTAACCTTACCCATAGAGGGCTACCTGACTGTCCTGCTAAACTGTGTAGTCATAAACTGGACTACATTCTGCTGAACTAGTGATCAAGGGGAAACCTAGGATCACTGTCTGAGTCTGATACTGAATAGACATGAGATCTAGACTATGTCCTGATAACTGGGTGATCGAGGGGAATCCTAGGATCACCGCCTGATAACTGATACCTGAATCTGATACCTGTCTGATAACTATTCTCTGCCTGATAACATAATAATATAATTAACTGATAAATGTCTTTATGTTAGCTGTTAGCGTTGAACAAACAATATTATCTGGGTTCATTTTACGGAATGCCCCCGGGTGGAGTAACCCCGAAGCACATTCCCCTGATAACCGGTGAAAATTCCTATCATATCAGGCTAACACCGGACTCCTCTTGCCTAAGTGCGTGGTTATCCTCGCGGAAGATTCCTGCCCGTTCCAGCTGTATCTGGAACTCCCCGTCCTCTCTAACTGGTCGAGAGCACAGGAGACACACTATAACTCTGTGTGGTTATCCTCACGGAAAGTTCCTGCCCGTTTCAGCAATGCTGAAACCCCCTGTTCTCTCTAACTGGTCGAGAGAACAGAAGACACAAAGTTTGTCCTGATTATTAATTATTATTCCTGTTATATAAATATTCATATCCTGATAAAACTGATACGTGTACCCCCCCAGTGTCACTCTGACGTGAACAACTGAGGCACGTCCTGATATAAAAATATAACTAAGCCTGAACTGAGGGAACTAGATACCACTGACTAATGTATCCTATAATCTGCCTGATTAAGGGAATCCTGATAAACTACCCTTAACATACCTGAATGTAATTCTATTCCTGTTAACCTATTCAAGGTTCTAGACATATCGTTCTCATATGTCGTTCTTAAGGCTTACATAAGCATTGTAATGATATTCCCGTATTCGTCTAGACTTTGCCCTTTAATTCTGAACTATTCTAAATCAATGTTCAATCCTTGTTCCATACATATTCATCCTTTTGGGAGCCTCTTGAATGTGTTAGAATGGTAGTCAATGTTTCTAAAATATTTACGGAGAAAACGGATGTGAAAAACCATGCCTACGCGTCCCAGAACACCCAAAACAGCAAAGCTGTCAAGTGCTGTCTGGGCCTCCGCGCTTGTAGCGACAAGCCTGCGCTTGTAGCGACAGTATGCAGAATAAAATTCTGCCTGGTCGCTGTAGCGAGCTCCAGCTCGCTGTAGCGACCATGACAGGTCCAGAAATCTCAAAAATGGTATTTTTCATCATTCCAAGCCATCCCAACACACCCAAGCTTCCCAAATGGCATAAAAAGGATTTTCTTAAGCTTATAAATCATTTAAACATGACTGGAACAAGGAATTAGCAATTTACATAATCTAGGGCTTTTATAAAAATTTGCTCTAAGCATAATTACTCTTAAACTTACTCAATAAGGGTTCTAAAACCCTAGGGAGCTCACCTTGAACCTTGATTGGTGCTTACTATGCTAACTCCAAAACCCTAGCTTGATTTCTCCTTGATTCTTCTTGTTCTAAACCTTCCAACACAAGTTGCTAGCAAGGATTCTTCATGAATTGGAGGAAGAATTGATGGGTTAAGGCAAGGATGATGATGAAGGCGTGAGAGTGGGAGGGAGAGGGAGAGGAATCAGATTTGAGAGAGAAGGGTGAGGAGAGAAAATGGAAGAAAATATCTTCCCCCTTCTTTTTTTAAATAAACTCTTCTTTTGCAATATTTACTATATTGCCATTCCACTTATTTACCATAATGCCATGCTTCTTAAATAATTCTAACATCGATAACTGGTACTTATAAGCGGGATATTACACTTAACTCTCTAATTACTCACACACCTCTATTTTGTAAATTCTTAAATTTTTAAGTTCTAACATATCACAAAAATACCCTTTATCCGTAAATGATCAAAATACCATCAATCACTAAAACTCCACCAATTCACTAATTCCCCCAATTAATAAAACAATTAACAATCATAATAATATAAAATAATTCTAATCCTAAAAATCGGGATTCTAACAATCATAACAATCAAGGTTCTAAGGATTGAAGCGAAGCAATAGCAAAGAAGATTTATTGCGTAAAAAGATTGAAGGAGTTCATCCAAGCTTGAGGTTCGAAGACCTTGGGATTATTCAATTTCAAGAGAGCTTTGAAGATTGGTGGCCTTGGAGTTAGGATAGAAAATTTAGAATCGGATCTTTGTAATTTGACTCTTATAAACATTTTCAACATAATTGATAGTTTAGTTGGACCTATCATTTTTTCCATTTTTTCTTTTCTTTTTCTATTCTTTTCTATATATATTTATAAATCAAAATTGTGTTTTAGAGTATAATTTTAATATAAGAGTATAATAAATAAAAATGCAATAAAAAATCAAATTATTTATATATATAATAAATCATATCATATATATAAATAAAAGAAAATATAATTTCTGTTATTTCTAAGAGTATAATTTTCAAATTATTATTATCATTTTTATTTATTACTTTTTTTGTTGTTTTTAGCTTTTTCACTTTAATCACATGTCATTTTATCGTTTTTGTTCACTCATTTTATCGTTTTTGTTCACAATAAGATGAAAAAATGTGAAGTTTTAGAAAATATAAACAAAACATGGCAACGGCAGCTAACTGCCGTCGGATCCTTCCCATTGGCAGCTAACTGGTGTGTTAGCTGCCGATGGGGTTAAAAACGTAAATTACTGGTGTGTTTTAGCTTTCTTTGAAGTGGGAAAAGCAGTTTTCTTAAAAGTAAGGTGAAGAATAATGACTCCTTTTCCGGACTTACTTATAAGCAAAACTTTCTTCCTTCTGTTAACAAGATAAGCAAAACTTTCTTGTTCTACATATATTAAGAAATTAGTTATATTTACTAAAATATTTTTTACAATAATAATTATCATATTTAATTTGTATTAGGACTATCTCTCATCTTAGAAAATAGGATGGTTTCTCCTCCTCCCCATGTGTAAAAAAAGGAGAAATCCTCGTTTTGGACATCAAAAATTGTATAACTTATGTATCTTTTCTATAGAAGTCAAACTAACCCACTGAAATTGACATCGAGGAGAATCGAACATGAGACCTTGAAAGAAGCACACTCCAAGATCCTAAACCAACACCACCAAATCCAACCCAAGTGGTTTGTAATTTATGTATCTTTCTTTTTCTTTTTTTTTTATAAGCAGTATAACTTATGTATCCAATTCTTTTGACAGCCATGATTCATTTTTCATCGTTCACCAAATAATTGATATTTCTTCCACTATATTGAAAGAGGCATGAAATCAGAATCAAGGTAGAAGCAATGCAGTCAGTCACCTGCTTAACTTTATCATAACTGAATCAGAATTTGCATAATAGAAGAGTTATAACTAATCCAAAGCCATTGTTGTATTGCTGCGGCTAAAACTAGGGGTGGCAAAATGGATGGATTGGATGGATATGGATTTGGATCCTAATGGATGGATCAAAAGAAATCCATTAATCCATTACAATCCACTAATTTTTTTGTTGAAAAAAAATCATCCGATCCATCCATTAAGTATATTGACCATCCAATCCATCCATTACTAGATTTTAACGGATGGATTGTCCATCCGATCCATCAAATAAAATGTGTTATTTATTTAATTTGTATTTCATAAATATTTAGTTAATTAATTGGTGCCAAAAGTAAAAATATCCAACCTATTTATTCATGTCTAAGCCCAAAATATATTTTATTATCAAGCCCAAACTTGATTTTTGTCTCGGCCCAAACAAAATTAAATATATAATAATAGGTGGTGGTTGACCGACGTTGACCACGGTTGACCGGCGTTGGCCACGGTGGTGCTCCGGCGAACCCATGCGGTTGACCGGAGCTCCGGCAAGATTGCGGCGGGCGATGGTTCACGACGGACCTTCGGCGTTGACCGGTGGTTCTCCGGCGTTCACCACTGTCAATGTTAAAATAATATTAAATATTAATAATATATTAAATAAACAATATTTTAATATTAAAAAAAATTAATTTTTTTTCTTTCAGTTTTTTTTTCAATTGTTTCAGTTTTTTATAATTTTATTATTTAAAATGATCCAATGGATTTGTTTTTAAAAAAAATAATCCAATGGACTTTTACAATAAGGTGGATGGATCAAATACATCCATTGTTCTAAATGGTTGGATCCAAAACCAATCCATTAACAAAAAATTTGTTTGGTGGATGGATTTGATGGATTTTATGGTGGATGGATTGGATGGATATGGATTTGGTGGACCAAGTTGCCACCCCTAGCTAAAACTAATCCACCATATTCTACCATGTTCTCTGATGATCACACCAACACATAATGCATTTAAGTTATCCGATCAAAATCAGATGGTTTAAATTTTACATCAGATTTTGATTTTCGTTTAATCTAAAAAATTGAACTTAAAACCTGGTTTGATGCTCTTCTAATCTGCTCCATAGTTAAGAATATAAGGGATCAAACTTATCGTGTCCTCACAAACAATGTTCTAGAATTTCTGATATAAAATAGTACGCATACATTCCGGTAGCATTATGCAGCTGTAGTTTTCATCAGCTTTGGGGAGTAATGAGCTGGACATCAAACCAAGGACAACTTCAGGTCATGATTCAACTGCTTTAAACCGTTCAACTTGAATTGGAACGAAATTGCAGTTGAACCGTTTAAATAATCGAACTGTAGAAGTAAGTTATGACCTTGGCAATGTCAAGTTCCTCAGTTCACTTTTCATCATTATCATCAATAATAAATTCTAACCATGGCTAAACAACTTTTTACTTGTTTGATATTAAATGGAGTGTCTATCATATCAAATAATTACTCTATGTTATTGCAAGGAACAATGACGAAACAAGCAAATAAAAACGTGGCATAGAACAAATTCATAATGGTATTTAACATAACAGCCAACAATTTTAAACATTTACTAAAACTTAACAACTATGCAGTCAAATTTGTCACAAGAAGGCCTTTGAGATCAAAGCTATACATGAAATTGTAGTGCTATCAAATAGTTCCATGTCAAGTCTAAAAGAGTATACACTCAGTTTTCCAGAGATAGATTGCACAAAAGGATTAGATTCACAATTCAGCTTTCCTTCAAATCAGCTGCAACATGCACCTCCTGCGGCAACAGTTCCATCTCTTCCTCCTGCTTGGCCTTGTGGACGTCCATAGCCAACTTTTATTCCACATGTCTGCAATAATAATAGATTCGTTGAAATTTTTAGCCAAAAGAAAATATTAGGTAGCAGGAAAATGGACCAGATACTCTAAATACAAGGAATCAAACACTAGACGCAGCCATACAATCTGGACTGTAGGAGCAAGATCAGACGGCTCACGTTCCGACTTTGGTAGATCAGGTTCAAATACAAAGTCAATAAAACGTGAGTCATCTGATCTTGATCCGTAAGCCAAGATAGGCGACTGCATGATTGCGTGAAAGTGAGGGATCCAAATCCTGATAAGATTTCCTTTTAATTTTATTTATTTGAAATACAAAAAGAAGAAAAAAACATCCATGCTTCTACTTCATTTGGCTAATTTTGGTGAAACGAATAATCAATAACACAAGGTAAATAACGTCAAAAAAATAAATAAATAAATAACACAAGGTAAACCTCATAATTACCAAGACATTTGAAAACACAAAGTTCTTATGAGCAGATCACCAATAAAAAAGGGTGTAACCATTCATTCTTGGGACACAAACGAAACTGAAAGAAATAATCCCCGTTTGTTACAGATTATTTGATAAAAATTGTCATTTAACTTTAAAAAAAATTAAGGATTTTGATTGTGTCAAAATCCCCGTTTGTTTAAGCTTTTTAAAATAATCAAAATCTTTTTCTGGTTAAAATGAGAAGTTGTTTTTAGTAGCTTCTAAGAAGTAATCTGATTTTTATTAGTGTAGTAGATGAAAGAGAACATTAAAAAAAATTATTAATTTAAGCCAACACAAATTAACTTCTACTTCACATAAAATCTCTAAAACACCAATCTCTAAATTATTTTATCTGAAAATCACTGTTTCTTCATCTTAAACAAAAGGTTCATCACATAGATTCTGATTTATATAATTTAATTTATAAACCCAGTGCCATATAGGTGTGGCATGGGACCAATGCGATCATCACAACTAATTTTGCACATCTGTTTACATTGAACTGACTGTAGATAGTTACCTCATTGGACACATCAAAGACACCATCTTGAATGTTCTGAAGAATCTTTGCAGCAGTCCTTATAAAAGCCTGCAGAAAAAGCAGTAGGTTATTTTTTTATGGTAACCAAAATCATAATATGCTCGAGGCTACCATATATTTGCGCTGCATCTTTCTTGCTATTGAATAAGATGAATCACCTCTTCCACATTTTGTGCTGTCTTGGCAGAAGCCTCCATGAATAAAAGTCCATTTTCCTTTGCAAATTGCTCTCCCTCCTCTTTGCTCACCGCCCTTCGGTGAGACAGATCACACTTGTTCCCTATGAGCGTGATTGTCATATTAGGATTGGCATGCTGCCGCGCATCTTCCAGCCAACTTGCTAAATGATTAAATGTCTCTCTCCTGATCAACAAAAGAATTTTCTGGTTTTCAGTTGAATAAATGATTTGAAAAACAATCAAACCTCCTACTTAACACCACACGGGAATGGACATAATTTGATTTGTTTATGTGGAACAAAAGTATATATTTAGGGTGTGGGGGGTAGGGTGAGGGATCTTTCCCACAAATAAACAAATTTTTAAGGTTGTATCTCATCTAATGTAGGACTCTCCAACGCACCCCCTCGTGCTTAGGACCGGACATCTAAATTATGCCCCCATAGCAAGTATGTAACATCCCGCCCAAGACTCGAATAATTATTAATATTGAGACGATGTATCAGAAATGTTGAGCAAAGGACAATTTGGTAAATTGTCAGTTAATGGGCCTATTTTTATGGTAAGCATGATATCCCGCTTTTAAGTATCAGTTATCAATGTGAGAAGCTTGAGAAGCAAGCAAGATAAGTGAGAGAATAAGGGAAATGGCAATTTTGAAATTAATGCTAAGAGGGAGATTATTTTGATATGAAACAAGATATTTATTTCTTGTTTTTCATTCTTTCCCCATTCCTTCCCAAAAATCAGATTTCTTTCCCCTTCTCCTCCAAGTCACACGCCCTTCCTCATCCACCATCCTTCATCCAAACTTCAACCTAAACTCTAGTGAGAAAACACTTGCAAGGAAGCTTGAGTAAGAAGCTAGAACAAGAGGAAGAAAAGAGGAACAAGGAAGAACAAGGGAAGAGTTAGAGTTGGAGACTTAGGGCTTTGGTAATCAAGCTTAACCAGCACCATTTGAGGACTAAGGTGAGCTCCATAGGGTTTTAGAACCCAATGAGTAAGTTTGAGAACAATTTACAGTTTTAAGCTAGTTTAGTAATTTCTACCCTAAATTCCTATGCTTGCCAATTTCTTGATTAAACATGTTTTAAACTGTTAATTTGTGTTGGAAATTCATCCCTTATGTTGTTGGAATGCCTGGGTAACCTTAAATGTGTCAAAATGGTGGAAAATCACACTTTTAACATGTTTTTGAACTGGTACCTTCGCCGGGCGAGCTCGGGGCGAACGTGTAGTTACTGTTTGGCAGGTGCTCACTGCCTATTTTCGCCTCCACCTCGCCTCCACATCGCCTAGCGATTTTAGACAGACAGCATTTGTCTGTTCTGCTTCGTTCTAGGTGCTGTGTACGTGTTCGGCGAGGCTTTTTAATAACTGTTTATAAGTAAACATTAATTTTCCAAGATAAACACCATTCTTGACATGTTCAAGGGATTACACAACATTTAAGGAATGAATGATTGGATAAGGAACTTGGTAAAGCATTGGGAATGCAAAGTAAAGTCATTTAAGCTATGGAATATTTCCAATAACCAAGCAACGGCTTATGAGAACGATAAGCCTAGGACTTAATGATGAAGCTTAGAACCTTTATAGGTTAAGTTTTAGAGATTCATTACTATTAAGAATGAGAATTATGAGAGAGATTTAATACTCTAAGTCTAGAACCTTTTATAGGTTAAGAGTTCAAGAATTAGTAAGATTAAGCCGTGGCCTTCGCTGTTCACGCCAGTGGGACACGAATGGTACACGTAGAGTAAAGACTAAAGATTATTACCTTAAGTCGTGACTTTCATCGTTCACGCCAGTGGGACATGAAAAGTTCACGCATCAGTTTACAGATTATTTATTCGCGTCTTCCGTTGTTCACGCCAGTGGGACACGGGAGGTAAACGCATCAGTTAAGATTAATGTTAAGCCGTGACTTTCGTTGTTCACGCCAGTGGGGCACGAAAGGTTCATGTATAAGTTAAAATTAATAAGAAATATATTAATTCGCGTCTTCCGTCGTTCACGCCAGTGGGACACGGGGGGTATACGCGTAAGTTAAGTTGTGTCTTCTGCTATTCACGCCAGTGGGATACAGGAGGTTCACGCCAGTGGGACGTGTTATTCCGCAAGGATGACCGCACGACGACAAGAGGAGTCCGGTGTTAGCCTGATATGATAGGAATTTTCACCGGTTATCAGGGGAGTGTGCTTCGGGGTTACTCCACCCGGGGGCATTCCGTAAAATGAACCCAGATAATATTGTTTGTTCAACGCTAACAGCTAACATAAAACATTTATCAGTTAATTATTTTATTATGTTATCAGACAGAAAATAGTTATCAGATAAGTATCAGATAATCAGTTATCAGGCGGTGATCCTAGATTCCCCTCGATCGCCCATCTATCAGGATATAGTCTAGATCCCAGGACTATTCAGTATCAGACTCAGATAGTGATCCTAGGTTTCCCCTTGATCACTAGCTTAGCAGGATGTAGTCCAGTTTATGACTACACAGTTTAGCAGGATCAGTCAGATAGCCCACTATGGGTAAGGTTAAGACTTGGCGATCATAGGTATCCCCAAGATTGCCGAGGTAGGCACGGCGACCCTAGGTTCCCTGTGGTTGCCAACAGTAGGTAGGGTAGGAGCTCACTGAGACATTATGTCTCATCCCTATCCTTCTGGTGCAGGTTTCCAGGCAGCCAAGTGGTTTTCAGAGGAAGATCTTCAGGAAGACGCTGGACGGAGTGCAGTTGCTCGAAGAAGACAAGCTCAGGAGGTTTTCAGATTATGTATTTATGTATATGAAAATGTAAACTATGACATTTGGATAACTGTATTAACGAGCTAACTTGTACTCATTCAGTGACTTGTATATATAATTATTGTAAATTTTAATGTACCCAGTATCAGATTAATACACATGCTAAATATTCTAGATAATTTAGTATGGGTGTTACAATTGGTATCAGAGCAGGTCGATTCAGACCGTGCCTTGGGTCATTAAAGTTTCAATAAAAGTAGTGGGACCATTGGGTTCCGGATGTTGTTCTAAAGGTCACATCTAGTTGAGCCTGATCAACTCAATCTAGTATATGACAGTTAGGATAAATGTCTGAGAGCTGAATGTGACCAAGGAGGAATGAAGTGTGTGAATGGCGAAGATTGAGGTGACAGAATTTTAAGACGGAATTGACAAAGAAGAAATCATGCCAAATGGTGGTCATTGAACAGCGAAGTGACTAAGTCTGTTTAGGGCAGAGTTTCAGGAAGGTCAGAAATATGTAAGGACAAGGTGAAGAGCCTTAACCCAGTTGGACGCATCGTTGGACGATGCCTCGTCTGCGGAAGACATAAGGACTAAGAAATCATGGAATGCTCTAGGATAAGACGTGGAACTTTGACGGAAACCGCAGATTGAGAATTTAAAGTGAAGTGTGGACTAAATAACAATTCTGAGTACAGAGTTGAAGAAACGAACTTGAATCGGATGAGATTTTAATGTCCGGACAGTTAAGAGAATTAATTATGGACTAGGTGAGTTATTTGGATAGATGAGACTAACCACTCAAGTGTGGTTATTGAGTATGGATCACAAGAAGGTTTGACCCCATCAGATCAGCCACGTCTACTGAATCAGATTTGTGAAATAATAGAGAGGAGATGATATGCAGCCTAAGAACTAAGATGGATGAATAAGTAGTAACAATAAGACTTGTTGCACTTCAAAGTGTGAATCAAATTTTTGGATGTATCTTAATGGTAAGAAGATTAGAAGTAAGATAAGCTAGATTGGAATTTAGTATACTTATAGACGAATTAAGTTGAACACTCTTGATTAGACGAACAGTATTGGATTTCTCGGATTGGTTAAAGAAGGTAAGTTCGAGATAACACAAGGTTATAGTAGACCAGTGTTGAAGGATGATCGGGAATTCAGCCGAGAAAATTATGTTGAGATTTTAATATGCGGCGGATCGTCTTGAACATGAAAGTTTAGGATTAAGGTTAATGTTAAGGAGTTATATGTTCTTAACTGAAGAGTTTTCTTCCACAACTATTTTAGAAGCTGAAAGAGATCACCTCGTATTGATAAGTTTCCGAGGGCAGTAATAAGGTAAAGATTTGTATGGTGAAAGCAATAACGAGTTGCTGGAGGAATCCAATAGATCATGATAATGTGCAAAAGTTTAAGATCGATTAATCGGGCACTCGAAGAGACGTAACTTATGTTTGGGCGTCCAAGAGAACCAGTAAGAGATTGAATTTGTTTTTAGACGAGTTGTTTCTGAAGGAACCTGAAGAGCAACTTAAGGGGCATGATAGAGTTATGGAGACCGTAGTTGTCTCGGAAAGATTATGGAATGAAAATTCTTACAGATAAAGATAGAATGATTAGTAACGGGACTCAAACCCTCAGTGGATTCAATATATATATAAAAGATGTGAATTTCCAGAAGTAATAGAAATGTTTTCAGGAGTTATCACAAGTGATTGTATGTGGACTTAAGTTTCCTCAGGCATGCTTTCAGTCGGGTTTCTGTAATGTTTAATGATTATACACAATGATCTGATCAAGAGATGATTACAAAAATTCAGAATATGGAAAGTAAAGTTGGAACCAGTGACTAACTGTTTGATGGGAGCTTTGTCGGGCTTGAAATAGTTGCTGAAAACCGTTTACGGGTTTTGGCGTTCTATTGTGAAAGTAAGAATATGGTTTAAGCCACAAGGGAATAAACAATCGTAAGATGATTCTGCTGTGACAGTTACGGATCGTTAAGGAACAAGTCAGCCAGAGAATTTTTATAATGGTGGATTACCCCTACACCGAAGTGATTTGTTTAAATCAGAGTTGCGCAGCAGAAAAGTGATTCGAGAATGAGTTAATGAACGATTCTAAGCTGAAGCTTAGAGAACAAGGATGCTTGTAAAGTCCTTGTCAGGTGAACCACAGAATATCAGTGAGCAGTGACGACTCGAACTTGTTATAAGTTCTAGAAGGAAATTTTAAAAGTAAAGCCGAGGGATATTTCAAACCTCGAGACTCAAGAGAAATGGAAATTGAAGCATTGATCAGAGACAACAATGCAGTGACATATGAGTTTAATTCACCTAGTACCTACAATCTGTCAACATGTCACCGTATCAGGTTATGTTTAGTATTGTATATATATTTATCAGGCAGTGCTTAAACTACTCAGATGGTAGTGAGGCAGTTTTCAGTGTTGTGACATGTTTTGGTAATGGTGGTACGCAATCAGAGATGTTTAAGTATGAAGGTTTTTACCAGAACAGAATTTATTGATATCAAACATATCTTAGCTGAAGAGTTTAGAAATGAAAAATGGGTTCACTATATCGACGAGTGTAATTATGATTTATGTTATGTGATAATGTATGATCAAGAAGTAAACAGGAGTAACATTGGCGGGGCAAACCTGGCAAGCCAGTCGAAAGGCAAATCCCGAATGTTACAAAATGAGTTAAGAGTAAGGAAAAGATTCCCAATTGGTGTGGTAGTGTCTCAAATATGATATGATCAAGAATGATGTCCCGTCAGTCGGACAAGGATGAGATGATGTATTGTGTACCCGTCAGTAGTGTACACGTGCTCGCTTATATATGTAAATTATATGCTATGAACTATACTATGTGACAATATGTGAGACGACATATACTACTCATCACTCGGGCTAAATTTCTATGAGTTTGGATTTACCAATATAGAGAATATTTATGCTACGGCCAGAATTCGAGAATAGAAGTGACAAGAAAGATAGGTGATTAGTAAACTCCAAGTAATGAAGAATGATTTCTAAGTTATTAAGATAAGTGATGTCGTCTTATGAGACGAAGGATAAAAATAATAACTCATGGGAAATAAATGCAGTGCAAGAAATCCACTGAAGAGTGGGAATATTTGAGGAGGATAAGATTATCTGGTAAAGTATTTGAGATTTAGAGACCTTAAGTTGGTTTGCAAGAAGTATTTGCACCAGAGTCAAGTCAAGCGAATTAGATATAAGGATTCAGATAACTTTACACCCTACTACATAAGAATTATGCAAAATCGCCATGAGCATTTTAGTTAAAGGAAAAGTTGTCGAGTATATTCGACGTATAGAATTGGAAATCCAAGGGATTCCGATAAGCAAGACAAACTAGAGTTTCGGGCAATTAGAGGGAGTAGTGTGAGAGATTCTTTCATGTATGATAATGGATTCTAAATTTCGAGGACGAAATTTCTTTAAGGGGGGTAGATTGTAACATCCCGCCCAAGACTCGAATAATTATTAATATTGAGACGATGTATCAGAAATGTTGAGCAAAGGACAATTTGGTAAATTGTCAGTTAATGGGCCTATTTTTATGGTAAGCATGATATCCCGCTTTTAAGTATCAGTTATCAATGTGAGAAGCTTGAGAAGCAAGCAAGATAAGTGAGAGAATAAGGGAAATGGCAATTTTGAAATTAATGCTAAGAGGGAGATTATTTTGATATGAAACAAGATATTTATTTCTTGTTTTTCATTCTTTCTCCATTCCTTCCCAAAAATCAGATTTCTTTCCCCTTCTCCTCCAAGTCACACGCCCTTCCTCATCCACCATCCTTCATCCAAACTTCAACCTAAACTCTAGTGAGAAAACACTTGCAAGGAAGCTTGAGTAAGAAGCTAGAACAAGAGGAAGAAAAGAGGAACAAGGAAGAACAAGGGAAGAGTTAGAGTTGGAGACTTAGGGCTTTGGTAATCAAGCTTAACCAGCACCATTTGAGGACTAAGGTGAGCTCCATAGGGTTTTAGAACCCAATGAGTAAGTTTGAGAACAATTTACAGTTTTAAGCTAGTTTAGTAATTTCTACCCTAAATTCCTATGCTTGCCAATTTCTTGATTAAACATGTTTTAAACTGTTAATTTGTGTTGGAAATTCATCCCTTAAGTTGTTGGAATGCCTGGGTAACCTTAAATGTGTCAAAATGGTGGAAAATCACACTTTTAACATGTTTTTGAACTGGTACCTTCGCCGGGCGAGCTCGGGGCGAACGTGTAGTTACTGTTTGGCAGGTGCTCACTGCCTATTTTCGCCTCCACCTCGCCTCCACATCGCCTAGCGATTTTAGACAGACAGCATTTGTCTGTTCTGCTTCGTTCTAGGTGCTGTGTACGTGTTCGGCGAGGCTTTTTAATAACTGTTTATAAGTAAACATTAATTTTCCAAGATAAACACCATTCTTGACATGTTCAAGGGATTACACAACATTTAAGGAATGAATGATTGGATAAGGAACTTGGTAAAGCATTGGGAATGCAAAGTAAAGTCATTTAAGCTATGGAATATTTCCAATAACCAAGCAACGGCTTATGAGAACGATAAGCCTAGGACTTAATGATGAAGCTTAGAACCTTTATAGGTTAAGTTTTAGAGATTCATTACTATTAAGAATGAGAATTATGAGAGAGATTTAATACTCTAAGTCTAGAACCTTTTATAGGTTAAGAGTTCAAGAATTAGTAAGATTAAGCCGTGGCCTTCGCTGTTCACGCCAGTGGGACACGAATGGTACACGTAGAGTAAAGACTAAAGATTATTACCTTAAGTCGTGACTTTCATCGTTCACGCCAGTGGGACATGAAAAGTTCACGCATCAGTTTACAGATTATTTATTCGCGTCTTCCGTTGTTCACGCCAGTGGGACACGGGAGGTAAACGCATCAGTTAAGATTAATGTTAAGCCGTGACTTTCGTTGTTCACGCCAGTGGGGCACGAAAGGTTCATGTATAAGTTAAAATTAATAAGAAATATATTAATTCGCGTCTTCCGTCGTTCACGCCAGTGGGACACGGGGGGGTATACGCGTAAGTTAAGTTGTGTCTTCTGCTATTCACGCCAGTGGGATACAGGAGGTTCACGCCAGTGGGACGTGTTATTCCGCAAGGATGACCGCACGACGACAAGAGGAGTCCGGTGTTAGCCTGATATGATAGGAATTTTCACCGGTTATCAGGGGAGTGTGCTTCGGGGTTACTCCACCCGGGGGCATTCCGTAAAATGAACCCAGATAATATTGTTTGTTCAACGCTAACAGCTAACATAAAACATTTATCAGTTAATTATTTTATTATGTTATCAGACAGAAAATAGTTATCAGATAAGTATCAGATAATCAGTTATCAGGCGGTGATCCTAGATTCCCCTCGATCGCCCATCTATCAGGATATAGTCTAGATCCCAGGACTATTCAGTATCAGACTCAGATAGTGATCCTAGGTTTCCCCTTGATCACTAGCTTAGCAGGATGTAGTCCAGTTTATGACTACACAGTTTAGCAGGATCAGTCAGATAGCCCACTATGGGTAAGGTTAAGACTTGGCGATCATAGGTATCCCCAAGATTGCCGAGGTAGGCACGGCGACCCTAGGTTCCCTGTGGTTGCCAACAGTAGGTAGGGTAGGAGCTCACTGAGACATTATGTCTCATCCCTATCCTTCTGGTGCAGGTTTCCAGGCAGCCAAGTGGTTTTCAGAGGAAGATCTTCAGGAAGACGCTGGACGGAGTGCAGTTGCTCGAAGAAGACAAGCTCAGGAGGTTTTCAGATTATGTATTTATGTATATGAAAATGTAAACTATGACATTTGGATAACTGTATTAACGAGCTAACTTGTACTCATTCAGTGACTTGTATATATAATTATTGTAAATTTTAATGTACCCAGTATCAGATTAATACACATGCTAAATATTCTAGATAATTTAGTATGAGTGTTACAAAGTAACTCAACAGATGTTTGATAGGTTCTGATATCATTTTAAAATTTAGGTTGACCCTAACTCAACCTTAGAAAACTGGCTTGTAAGGTGAGGAATGTATCCCACTTATAAACAGATTTTTCAACTTATATCTCGTCCATTATTTGACTCTTAACACACATCACGTTCATTCATAAACTTGAGAAAAACACCATTATTCATAAAAACACGCTGCTTGCAACCAGCAGCACTACAGCTCCTCAGATGAGGGATTGGAAAACCATAAAGATTGATTGAACTTTAAAGTTTGATAATAAAGTTTGAAGCACGGACACCTTTGGCATTAAGCGTGCCCCGGTGTCTGACACGTGTTAGATAAGTTTACCAAAAATGATTTTTTTTTCTTTGCTTCGACACACTCTTATACTCCTTAGACACTTCTATGGGACAAAATGTGTCGAAGTAATGATGTTCAATGAAGGGGTTGAAGACATTAAATTCGATGACACCATTTTTAACTTTTCGATATAGTAGATGGCTGAATCAAGTGAAAAATTATCATATTTTATTCAAGAACTTTTTTGTAGTGCACCAATTGCTCAATTTAGATGTACATGTATGTTTTAGTTCTCAATTTAGATCTTTTATAGATATATATCGGTGTCGGTGTCCTATATTTTTAAAATTAGCAGTGTCGACGTGTCTGTGTCGGAGTCTGTGCTTCATAGTTAATAAACTAAGCCACAAATGTTCTAGACTCCAAGTTCATAAGAATTGAAACTTTCAAATAGGGAAATCAGCAATAACAAAAGAGAAGGCAATGATAAAGCTTCAGTCAGCAAGCAAAGGTTTGAAGACACCTAACTGCACAAATGTACAGCATTTCACTTCAGTTGAATGGGATTTGACTTCTCCAGAGTGAAGGGAGGAGTTCCCTTTAAAGGATAGAGTTCACAACAATAACTATTGATAAGAAAAACAAGAGCTGGGATTTTAACAACACGTGCACATATTTTTCAATCAATGGTTATTCTTGCATTTTAAACTCTAAAGTTCAATCTCTCACTTTGGAGGAATCATATCCTTTTGTATGTATTGTGAGTGAACAGCTCGAAACATTTAGCAATTATTAGAGTGGCAAATATCATGCAAGTTACATACATGTAGAAGGGCACGGATATAAAGTTAGGTAGTATTCTCAAGATGCAGATTATGATTGTATGTCAATAGATAATAGCACCACCAACCTTGTAATGTCATAAACTAGAAGTGCCCCTGCTGCTCCTCTGTAGTAAGATCTAGTGATGGATCTAAAAGACTCCTGCCCAGCCTACAATTAAACAACGTACTCTGCATCAGTATTTGAATCTTACAGAAAACTACAGTCGTGGAGACTTGGACAAATATATGACTAAATAATTCTATAGCCAGCTCTTATTCATATTCTACAAATACATCTACATCTGGATCAATATCATACTAAATGAATGTCAAATATAATTTCAATTACTAATTTTGATAGGAATAACAACAAAAGTTTAGGACAATCGTATTGAAATGTGCCCTAAATAGAAAGAAAATTAAGATGGGCCACAAATAAAGAAGTCTTAACTCTTAAGTAACCTATGTAATAAACAATTAGTTTTGCGTGTTATCTACTATGACAAATTCAAGCAGAGATTTGTCATCCTAAAACCCTTTAGATTTCTAGAGTAAACGTTTTCTACTCACTCACACCGTGAAGATGGGTTAAAATCTCCGCAAATGACAGGTTAAGAAGTGAACACACATATTCATTAAAGACATCTTTCATGCAGTTAGCTAGTAGAACAAGTCTACCAATAGATCTCTTCTACACCACCTGAATTATGCAGTCCCTTAAATTCTGTTTCGTTCTAATACAAAGCATCATTTCTGATAAAAACAACAACAATAACAACCAAGTCTTTTCCACCAAGTAGAATTGGCGACACAAAACGGTAACATCATAAAATCCTGTAGCGTATTAGGTCTATAGAAAGATTATCTGCCTCTAAATCTTGCTTATTGGAGCATCCTTCATCTGATCTACTTTGGATGTGATAAGTCTCGTTTTTTATTACTTAGTGACAAATTTGGCACCTTGTTCCAATATGTATCTATATATCTACATTTACACACAGGAATGGATCCTGGCAAGTTGAAAGTAACATGAGGGGATCCATTCTCCACACACACACATGTATAGAAAGAGAGAGACCCGTGTTCACAGTCATGTCCCTACACCCTTATTTCCTATTTTACAACCAAAACAATAAAAAGAAAAAGATTATATTTGGGATTCACTTCAAGTAAAAATAGTTTACACCGACATCCAATGAGAACTAATCATACTGCATACGAGTTTACTTTGTAACCATATTTTAAAAATAAGTGCAAAATACTAAATTCTCATTGAATGTCGGTGTGAACTGTGCATGTCCCCTTTTTACAAAAAAAAAAACTAAATAAATAAGGATTTAATTCATATATACCGCCAGCGTAAACAGTTTTTACACAGTCAATCAATAATAACCATCAAATCATAATATATTGATACATGGATCAACCAAGTCGTATCCCACTAAGTGGGGTCGACTACATGGATCAAATTACGTCATAATGTTCTATCATAAACATATTCCGATCGAACTCATTAATCAATATATCTTTCTTGATAGTTTTTCTAGGTCTTCCATTGCCTCTATTGGTCTAACTATCCTCCATCTGATCCACTCTTCACAATACAGAATCTGCAGGTCTTTTCTCCACATGTCTGAACTACCCACGCCTATTTTCCACCATTTTTTTCTACTATATGTGTTGCCCCAACATGCCCAATTGGTCTAACTTATGTTCCTCTATTGGTCTAACTTATGTTCGTGTTGGTTCTTTACCGCCCAACTCTGTCCCGACTCCCGTACAAAACCGATAATGCATGAAAATTAAACTCAATAAAATAAAGCAACCTAATAGAACATTCAAATCCACTAATTACAAACAGTTCAATTTAGTAATCAATCAATTAACTATTATCACCTAATTTCAAATCCCAAACCCAAAAACAATAATTCAAAAAAAAAACAATAAAATTCTAGAGAGAGAGACTAACAGTATCCCATATCTGAAGCTTAATCGGCCTAGAATCAATAGTAAGCATACGAGCACCAAACTCAACACCAATAGTAAGATCATGAACAGGTTGAAACCTCTTATCAGTGAACTGAAGGAGCAAACAAGATTTCCCTACACCTGCACCGTAGATAATCAAAACCCAATTTTGAAATCAGAATCGGTGACCCTTTAGAGCGAATTGAAAAGGGTTGTGATTGAATTAGCGTACCTGTGTCACCGATGATGATGTACTTGAAGAGGTAGTCGTACGACATGGTTTTGGAAATGAAACGACGTCGTTTAGAGGAGAGTTTTGTGAAGAAAGGAAAGAGAACTTATAGCGTTTTATGTTTGGTTTTGATTTTGAGTGTGGAATGAATGATATTGAATCTCAATCAAAAAAAAAAACCAATGTGACGTATAATGTGAGTATAAGAGCATGAGAAAGAAACATCTATCAAATATCATTTTCTATTTTTGTTTATTTTTTATGTTTGTTTTACATGAGATATTTTTTATGGTTTTTTTTACTCTAAAGATATTTTTTAAGTTTAAATATGTCTCTTGTGTTATCACTTGAATGAAAGTAGACAAGGTTTGATTTTGCTCGATTAATTACAAGGACAAATTTAGGCTTATTGAAAAGCCTATTTATTTCTCCTAAAAATAGTTTATTTACCTCATTACATATAGTCCATTTGGTTGGAGGTGTTTGGAAGGAAGGAAGGAAATATGTTAAATTTGATATGTTTGATTCAACTCTAATGCTAACATTTAACTGCTTTTTGTTTGGACAACTTTAATTCTAACATAAATTTAAGTTTAAATCTACAACATACTTGTAGGAAACTAGAAAACTAACTAAATATTTAATTAAAAAATATATATTCAAAATCCTGAAATAGACTTTCGGATTAATATAGGCTTTCAAAAAGGTCATATCATGCCTTTAAAATTGGTCTATGGCAGGTAATAGATCAAATCCAAATCTTAAAATTTTAAAATAGGTCTCACCTATTTAAGTTAAAGCCCAATTTAGCCTACTTCACTCCATAGTCAGAAAATATATGTCATAATATATATTTGGCTTATGTTATTTATTTTTTTTAAGGAATTTGGCTTATGTTATAAAATGTCAACATTGTAAATATACATACATACACACACACACACACATATATATATATATATACACACATACTTGGCTTGTTTCATTGTGCATTATTAATTAGTGATTATATGACATGCATCATCAATGTAAACCTGTTTTATACTGATAATCAATCACAATTTTTCAACACATTTTGTTTAATTACATTTATTCAAATATTTGTTTTTAAAATAAAAAATATATTTGAGTATGACTCTGGATGCTCACCAGGGTTAGAGCGGACTTCAAGGTTCAAGGTTTAACATATGTACTTATAGATCACACATCAAATGAGTCTTTATGCTAATATCGGAAGTTAAACTCACGCCTTTGTGGGGTATGAGTCAATTTTTTACCAATTGAGCCATAATTTTTTGACTTTTCCAATTTTGTATTTAAGGCATCGGCAAATTGTGATTAGTTATCGATACAGTGACGGTGTATAATTTTTAATGTCTACTGTTTGGTTTTGGAAATCTATTTTAAATTTAATAGATACGCACTGACAATGTAAATATTTTTTAGGTTTTCCATCAATCATATTTGTTAGATCTTTAATTTTTTTAAGATTTGTGGTTTGTTTATGATAAAGTGCATCAAAATTACTCTCGTCTATTTTATAAATAAGTGTTCTAAAATGTTTTTAAGAAGCAAAAACAATTCATTAATAATTCGATGTTCAATACAACGAGGTACAGAATAAGTGGTGGGACTAGCTAATAATGTGGCAACCCCGACAAGAGCGTTAGCTACCTCATCTGTTTGTCGCCGATTAAACTCAACCTTAGAGTTTGTAAACTTCGAACTAAACAGACTTCTGCAAGGGGAAATAATAAGTCCAAATTTAGTAATATCTGGATGAGGGTGGTTGAAAGCATCCGCAGTAGTTTTTGAATCCAAGGCAAAGTCAACATTATCAAACTTCATGTCACTTAGCCATTCCAATGCATAAAATATACCCAAGGCTTCGCCAACATTAATAGTATGTAAAATCGGCAACGAGGTAGATTTAGCAAGAACAAAAGTGCCCTCTTCATCCCGAATACACATCCCAATCCCTGTTATATTCAATTCAGCCGAGAAAGAGGCATCAACGTTACATTTGGCTCTATCCCGGTGAGGTCGCTGCCAAGAGATCGGAAACATACCCGAATGATGTTGCTGCCCCTTACCATTTGCAGCCGCACTAGAAGAATGTGTTGTTGCATTCTGGACAACTTTGCTGCTACGGTTTACACCAACTGAAGGAGCGTTAGCCAAGGTCCAATCCTCCATGAGTTGTCGAGCTTTGTCCACAACCTGTGCAACTTTTTCATTCTCGCCTTACCAAAGTTGTAAATTTCTATGCTTCCGGAACACGTGTTTGAACGTGCAATACACATGTTTTTTTTGTATCTGGTGTGTGTAAGTTTTGTCATGTTTACGTTGTTAGCCTTTCAAGTTTTACCATCACAAGCATAAAAAACTATGTTAGAGTAGAAATTAACACTAATTAACCTTATATTGTGAACCACCATACATTTTTGTTGCATGCCCTAAGATGATCTCAATAATTAAACCATGAGTAAATGCAAACCCTGATGTTATAGTTTATAACACCAACCTAGGATTTGGCTTGTGTGAAGGGGTGGTTGCCTCGGGGTTTTCAGTATGTAGTAATTGTGTTTTAATAATGTGATGTCTAATCATATAGGCAAGGTCCTCCTTATATAGCAGCTTGTCCTAAGGTTTTGTTTTATTACAAGTCTCCCAACGATTGACACGCCCAAATCAACAAGTGGTGGGGATCCCGATGAATATTTCATCACGACAAGCAATGACTAAGTGTGACGCGGCGCGTCGAATATGGTATTGCACTGTGGCTAATCGACTTTTGTGTCTTATTCATTAAGGTTCATATAATCTCTCCATAAGTGATATATTAGTGTCATTCCCTAACGCAGTCGATTGAAATGCCTTATGTCCCTTGCTCGGTCATCTTTATGGCATGTGTGCTCTTTATTGGGATACAATCCTGCATATCCCTTGAGTTAAGGCTGATAAAACACATTTGCTCTAAGAGTTACAAGTACTTGTCACCTAACTCTTTCCCCAAGACGAGATATCGATTACAAGGTACCATACACCTAAACTTCCTTACCTGGGATTTTCCCAATTTTTCCTCCCACTGACAATTGAACCATAATTTGATGAACTTTTAGCTTCATAACATGAATTTATACACATACGATGTGTCAATCGCAACATTTGTGCCACACCAAGCCTTTAACAAAATATGCTTGAAAAAACTAACGACGTAAATGTTTTTGAACTTAAATGAATAACTTATTATAAATAAATAAAAACTCATAAAATTGTTAAAGAGTGTCTTTAGGTCACTTGCTATGAAAAACCCAAAAAAATATTTGAGAGGACTTATTGGATAGACATTGTATATTAGATATTATGACCTATTAATTAATTAATAATTCATAATAATCTTTTCAAGAAAAAACCTACATATTTGCTTTTGTCCAATGTTTCATTTGGGCCACACTCAAAGAAAAGCCCAAAACAATGTCATAAACATTACAAACCTAAATGAAACGATGTCGTCACATACCTTAACCTTAACCTAACCTTCTTATTCCATCCTTACCTAAAAAACTCACAAAAGCATATTCCAGAGACGCCAGTCCCCAACGTTCACATTAGGGTATTTTAGGAAATCCAAAAGAATACCAAGGACACTTTCGGAATATAAGAATATCTAGGTCACTATAAAAACATTGGAACCCTAGTTTTCTTCATTCTCACTCTTTCACTTATATCACTCAGTCTCTCTCTGCGGCTGAGAATTCCCAACCCTAGATTTCGATTTTGTTGAGGTAACAATAATCTCTGATTCTCGTTTTCTGATTCGATCTATGTTTCTTTGTTGTTCAACTACATGAATTATATGAATCTGTTTAATGATTTTGTTCGGTTAATTTGCATGTTTTTATGTTTTGATTTTGTTTATTGTGAAATTTTAATTACGAATGAATCGATTTGTTTTTGTGTAATATTTGATTAATTCTAGCTAAATGAACCGATTGCTTTTCTGAAATTATAGATCTGATGAATTTTTTGATTAAATAATTTAATTTTGTTTGAAAATTTATGAGCTTTTGATGTTTTTATTGTTTAATTATGGATCTGTTAATATAATACTGTGATTTTAATTTGGTTTCGTTTATTTGATTAAAAGGGTCTTCAAATTTTTGAGCTGTGTTTGTTTGTTGATATATAAAAGTCATTTTTTTTATCTAATAACATGAGTCTGGTTTATGATTTTTCTTAATTGGATCTAGATTATGTATGTTGAAAGTCTGTTTTGAATTTTGATTCATAAGTACTTGTTTGTTATTCTGTTTTATTGATTACATTTAGGGTATGACTCTTATGTTATTGGATTTGGTTTGTTGTTAATGATTTCATGATCTGATTAACCTGTTTGATTAGATCTTGTGTGGTTAAGCTGATTTTAAGTTTGATGTTAATTACTGATAAGCTGAGTTGGATTCTTGCCTGTCTGTTTTAATTATTATCATTTTGCTTATTACACAATGAATTAGTTGTTTAGTTAGCATGATTTGTTTATTACATGAATTAATTTATGAATTAGCATGATTACGACTTTTGAAACTGAATTGTGGGTTGATTATTTTAGTGAACCTTGCGTTCTGAGTTTTGAAACTTTGTTGAATTGATTTTCATTTGTTATGCTTGTTTTTTACTGTTGATTTCTGACTTGTGTAGTTATTTTGTGAATTGCAGTTAAGACATCATGGGAAAAGAAAAGGTTCATATCAACATTGTCGTCATTGGACATGTCGACTCTGGAAAATCAACAACAACTGGTCACTTGATCTACAAGCTAGGAGGTATTGACAAGCGTGTGATCGAGAGATTCGAGAAGGAAGCTGCTGAGATGAACAAGCGTTCATTCAAGTATGCATGGGTTCTTGACAAACTTAAGGCTGAGCGTGAAAGAGGAATTACCATCGATATTGCCTTGTGGAAATTTGAGACCACCAAGTACTACTGCACAGTCATTGATGCTCCTGGACATCGTGATTTCATCAAGAACATGATTACTGGAACCTCCCAGGCTGATTGTGCCGTGCTTATCATTGACTCCACCACTGGTGGTTTTGAAGCTGGTATCTCCAAGGATGGACAGACCCGTGAGCATGCTCTTCTCGCTTTTACTCTTGGAGTGAAGCAGATGATCTGTTGTTGTAACAAGGTAAACTTCTAGTGCTAGATATGTATGAACATTATTATGATATGATTTTTATGTTGAGTTGCAGATTTTGACTTTGGTTTAATTTTTTGTTTCAGATGGATGCTACCACCCCCAAGTACTCAAAGGCTAGGTACGATGAAATCGTGAAGGAAGTTTCATCTTACTTGAAGAAGGTTGGTTACAACCCAGACAAAATCCCATTTGTTCCTATCTCTGGATTTGAGGGTGACAACATGATTGAGAGGTCCACCAACCTTGACTGGTACAAGGGACCAACTCTCCTTGAGGCTCTTGACCAGATCAATGAGCCAAAGAGACCTTCAGACAAGCCCCTCAGGCTTCCATTGCAAGATGTTTACAAGATTGGCGGTATTGGAACTGTGCCAGTCGGACGTGTTGAGACCGGTGTTGTGAAGCCCGGTATGGTGGTGACTTTTGGACCAACTGGTTTGACAACTGAAGTTAAGTCCGTTGAGATGCACCATGAGGCTCTCACTGAAGCTCTTCCAGGAGACAATGTCGGATTCAATGTTAAGAATGTTGCCGTGAAGGATCTCAAGCGTGGTTTTGTTGCATCCAACTCCAAGGATGACCCTGCCAAGGAAGCTGCCAACTTCACTTCCCAAGTCATCATAATGAACCACCCTGGACAGATTGGAAATGGATATGCACCGGTGCTCGATTGCCACACATCTCACATTGCTGTGAAGTTTGCTGAACTTGTTACCAAGATCGACAGGCGATCTGGTAAGGAGATTGAGAAGGAGCCCAAATTCTTGAAGAATGGTGATGCTGGTATCATTAAGATGATTCCCACCAAGCCCATGGTTGTTGAGACTTTCTCTGAATATCCTCCACTTGGACGTTTCGCTGTCAGGGACATGCGTCAAACTGTTGCTGTTGGTGTCATCAAGGGTGTTGAGAAGAAGGATCCCACCGGAGCCAAAGTCACCAAAGCTGCTGCCAAGAAGAAGTGATCTCACACCATGGTTACTTCATAAGTTGTTCCTTTTTAATAGTTTGTTATCTTGTCCGTGTCTTAGTTTTTTGTTATTCCAGTTTTATTTTTCCAGTTTTAGAAACTTACAGAACTGGGTTCTTGATCGGCGATGGTACCGTTTTTGGTTTTAATTGTTAACAGTCTTGAGAACTTGATTTTCAAAAGGCAGCTAAAAGGTTTTACATCTTTATTTGCTGCTGAGGAATGTTGTAATTGCATTTGATTTACAAGACAGTTTTGTGATGTCAAACCTTTTATTTATCTTTGTGGTTATGTTTTTGAATTTTTGGTCATAATATCTGCCCTTGATTGTGTTTTTGGTTCTGAGTGTGCTTGATAGTGCCTGCAATTTTGCTTGGAAAGATTGGCTTTATGCATTTGTTGAGGTTGGTTTAGCCTGTTTATACACTCGTGCCATAGTTGATTAGTGAATTCCAGAGGGCATTCCTAATTCATGTGCAGCAGCATTTCTGCTTCTAATAAATACTACTACATTTGCTATAGGCAAACTAAAAATGAAATTATCTTGGGATTGCATTATCAATAGAAGCACCTGACAATCACTTCTGTAATATTTTCTGGTGGACATTTTAATATTTTCTAGGAGTTGCAGCTGCAAACTCAACAGTCATGATCCACTGTGTTTTTCAGTCCTTTGCTTCCATTTGAGAAGCATCCTGCTTCCATGTTCACTGTTGTGTTTTGCTTATCATGGATCTCTCTGAGGTTGAGCAGTTCGCAGAATTATATTCTACAAACTCAGAACCTGCTGTATAGGTGGGCAGAAATTCTAATTTCTGAAAATCATTATTTCTTCCTTTACAAAGCAAAGCATGCATCCACAATATAACATTGAACAATATAAGATTTTTGAGAGCTACGCTCGTATAGTGGAAAGATGTTATACAATGGCAATCACAAACATTAAAAAAAGTTAGACTTTGTTTATAACTACTTTTGAAGTAATTTCATTTGATTGATTTTGATTTGTTGATAATGTAAATTATTATTTTTTGGTTACAATTGTAAATTTAATTATTTATTTACGTGTATGCAAAATTAGATTGTAAAAAATTCAGTTCAAAAATTTTCAATACGTTTAACATTTTCCAACATGAGTTGATCAATGATAGGTATTGAAAATAAAAAAACATCAATCCTTTTCCACTTGTTTCCGGAGCTAATGCCTAATTGTATCCAACATCAAAACTCTTACTTTTTTTTAGGCAAAATATCTCATTTGGTCTTTTTAAGTTTGACAAAAATATGGATGGCAATGGGTACCCCATGGGTAGGGTACTATAGTACCCCTCCCCATGCCCGCGTTTATAAAAAATGCTCGTACCCGAGCCCGTACCCTCGTGGGCAACAACTTTAGTGTCATTCCCCATACCTTATGAGCACCTAAGTGCCCATACCCGCACCCATTACTCGCACTTTAATTATGAAAAGACAATAAAAAACATCACAATTGAAATAAAAATATGATCCAATAAATTTCAAATAAATTAAGCAGTTTTTAGGTTAAGATTTTGGCTTGAATAGCTAAATAAATTAATTAATTATACAGTAAAAAATAAATAAATTATTTATCATATTATATAAATATGTATATGCGGGTTGCGGGGTTGGGTAGTATAGTGCCCATACCCGAGCCCATACCCATTTAAATTTGCGGGTAATTACCCGGACGCAAGCCCGAACCCATAAAAGCAGGGTTTTACCCTACCCATTGTGGGTATTTTTTGCGGGTGCCCGTCGGGTCTGGGTCTAATTGCCATCTCTAGACAAAAATACCAAAATAGTATTTTAAGTTTGTTAAGTTTAAAATAAGTCTTTTCAATATGTCTTTAAGTTTTTTTAAGTTTTAAATAGGTCATTTAAGTTGTTAATTCAATGTACATATTTGAAGTTTTTTAAGTTTCATATAAGTTCTTAAAAAGATAATAAGGACCTATTTAAGACTTAAGATGATAAGGACCTAATTAAAACTTAGAAAACTTAAAGGATTAACATGATATTTTTGTCAAATTTAAGGGATAAAAAAAATATTTAGCCTTTTCTTTATCATGAACTAAATCCTGAGAACCCATTTTTCAACCACATAAACTTTTTTGTTACATTCAACCATATGATATGATTGAAGCTCCGTATTCCCACAAACCCACCACAAAACAAAATTACAGCAAAAAATCGATTATTTTTGTTGTAATGCCATTGTTTGTTTTGCTAATGTGTAATTAGAGTTTTGGATTGCAATGTGAAGCAAACAAGTGATTGCCACTTGTTGTTGCTTATATGTAGTCTCCTACAAACATTATCTTCTTTCCTTTGTATCATTCCTGAAACTTCTCACCAACAAACCTGTTAACGACTATCCTTAGAGAAGTAAAACAAAGTTGACATTTTCCGGTAAAAAAAATTTGATCCCTTAAACAGAATCTTGAATTATAGCCAAGTGGTTAACAAAATCATTAGGTAAGAAAATGTTTGCTTTTGTTGCTAATTAAACATTTACAATTTAACATTGAACTGAATGAACTTTAATTAATTTTGTTTCTTTATGTGTCCGGTAACACTTTCTTCAATAAGTGGAAAAAATCACTCTTGTTATGATGTCATCGCATATTCATGTGATTTGTGTCATGTATTTGATTATTGAAAATTGCCCTTCCCCCAATCAATATTGCTCACTTCCAAAAAAAAAGACGAAACTACCCCTGCGTGAGTTAACTCACGCTCGGTAGCATCTGCGTGACTTAAGTCACGTTGATCCAGCGTGAGTTAACTCACGCTCGCTACAAACCAGCGTGACTTAAGTCACGCTGAGTTCTGTTATAAAAACAGCACAAACCAGAACACAGAACCAGCATGACTTAAGTTTCCAAATCGAAATTTCTCCCTCTTTTTGCGATTTCAACCATTTTTGTGTCAATCAACATCAGCTTCTACCCCAAAATCAAGTAAGTGTTTATTATCCTATTGTATTGCCTTTTTATGGTTTAAATTTTGGTTTTTTTTGGAGAAATTTCACAATTTTAGGATTTTAGGGTTTGAGTTTTTAGGATTGTTAACGATGAATTAATTTAAGAATTGTAGTTTAGATGTTATTTAGAGTAAGTTTCACTCCAATGTAGTAGTTTAGAGTTTAGAAATTGTTAGATTTTATGTTGATTGAATGTTGCACTCTAGTTGTTTGATAAAATGTCTCAATGAAAATTTGTTTGATTTTTGCATTGTTAATGATGAAATTAGTTAGAAATTAGATTGATAATGTTGATTATAGTGAGATTGAATTGTTATTTTTGCATTGATTTTTGTTTTTTAAAATGTTGTGTAGATATGTCTCAGAGACCAGACAGGATTAGAGGTGACAGGGAGACCATGACCAGTAGTGCACATGCCGAAAAGGCGGCTGCGCGCCCTCCTACTAGACGTAGACAGAGCGTTGGGAGAGAGCATGAGGTGGGATCGTCGTCCCAGACATGTGCGTCCCAGATGGTGGACCCGAGTCAGCATTAGCATCAGCCTCAGTACGAGGAGGCGGCTCACCCACCGGAGGGTGATGCCCAGCATCAGGCTGAGGAGGAGGCGCCGCAGAGTTTTCCCGGGGGTCCTACTAACTTGTCACTCCTACCGGGTTTCGGTAGACACGTGACATGTCAGCTTTGGAGCGATGCTCAAGTAAGTATAATTGTTTAATTTTATTTAATTACGCGTCAATTACAATTTATTTTATTTAGTGGCATGTCAGTTTTACGATTTATTTATTATGTTAAAATATGTTAATGAACGTGCGTAATTTAATTGACGCGCGTAATTTAATTAACGCACTTAATATAATTGGCGCGCGTAATTAAGTTAACGCACTTAATTTAATTGGCGTGCGTAATTTAATTAACGCACTTTTAATTGGCACGCATAATTAAATTAACGCGCGTAATTTAATTAACGCACTTAATTTAATTGGCGCGCGTTTTTTACGATTAAATTGTTATGTCTTTTTTAGTTATTGAAATATTTATATTTTTAACGGTTTATTGTTCATTTAATTTTTTGTATTTCAGTTGCAGAGGACGCGCAATGCAACGCTGTTTCTCATGGGAAGAAAGTTAGGAAGATCCCACTCCCGACTAGCGATCAGGCCTGGTTCTAGAACCGGGTAAATGCATCCGGACTTGTCCCCCTCCTTCTCACTAGATACGAGAACATCAGCCACACCCTCATCACCGCCTTCTCAGAGAGATGACATGAGGAGACCAGCAGCTTCCATCTGCCTGTTGGGGAGATGACCGTCACACTCGATGATGTGGCGTGTCTTCTACACATCCCCATCGTTGTGAGGCTCCTAGAGTTGAGTCCTGCCGATGTAGGATACGATAGAGGTGTGGAGCTGCTGGAGGTCGGTTTGGGTATGACACATGAGGATACTGATGAGGAGACAAAGGCATAATGCGGTGCTTACATCACTATCACTAGCTTGAGGATGCATTACGACACACTCTTGCATAGGTACAATGAGTTTGAGCATCTTCCTGCTGATGATGAGGAGGTTGAGGAGCAGGTGACGGTGAGGGCGCAGTGCACCAGGGCGTTTCTGTTGTACTTGGTTGGCATCACCATTTTTGCCAACAGGAACAACATAAGCATTCATCTGTTGTGGATGGAGATGTTCATGGATTTGGACACGTTGGGCCAGTGGTCCTGGGGCGGAATGACACTTGCTTACCTCTACCGCGAGCTTTCTCATGTCACGGTCCCGAGGATGAAAGTCATGGTGGTTACTCGACTCTACTTATGGTAGCATTTCTTTTTCTTTTTACTATAACATTTTTTAAATGACTTACGATATTATTATGTATGTTTATGAGTTTGTGATGATGAAATATTTGTTTGTAGGGATGGATTTTGGCCCATTTCAGGAACATGTATACGAGGTGTCCGAGTCCGGGGTATCAGGTTGGCGCTCCCCTTGCAGCTAGCTGGAGACCGCCCAAGGGTCATGCTGATCTTGCACACTATCGTGGCCTCATTAATCTGATGGTCAATACTGATGTCACCTGGATGTCGTACGACGACCGACGGGAGATCATCGCTTTCCAGGACATTTTCTGGTACTCCGGTTGGATCATGGCTGGCAGTCAGATTATGCACCTTCACTTGCCAGAGCGGGTTCTCCGGCAGTACGGTCACGTGGAGACGGTCCCAAGATCTCCTACCGATCATCAGACTCTTTAGGCTGCGGGGATTGTTGTGGCCTTTCAAGACTTTCTGCTCCATGTACTTCCACAGGCACTTCCGGGTCGGCAGACACCAGAGGCTCGACGATGGAGGTGTCAGGAGGGGTACATTAGATGGTTCTACAACGTATCTCATCCCATCATGATCGACCCTGCTATCGTTGCAGAGGACGCCCCTCCTGTTCCTCCTTACGAGGAGGTTATTGTTGAGCAGCAGTATGTCCAACAGGTTCCCGACCCACTGCAGATCATTGAGAACATCAGACACAGGGTGGAGCCAACATTGGAGTATCCTGAGCATCATGCATACTTTACCAGTGTGTTGCAGGGCATCCAGTCGGAGTATCTCATATTGCAGGAGCAGGGGGTTCCCCGGATGAGGACCAGAAGCCGATGTCCAGAGGAGTAGGGTCTTGTGAGGTTTGTATATTTGTATATTTTTAGTTATATTTTTATGACATTCTTGTATTATATTTACACTCGCGCCTTTGCGCATTATTATGACATTTTGGTACATTTTTGGTTTAATTTTTGCGTATTTTAACTTTGATTGAATTTGCGTATTTTAACTTTGAATGAATGAATGATTGTATTATTGATTGAATGGATGAAAATGGAATAATGAATGGATGAATGAAAATACGCAAGTACGCGTAATAAATTCCAAAATTAAGAGAATAAGACAAATTTATTTAGTTATAATATCATCTCCGTTCAAATAAACGAAGTGTTACATTACATTACATTACATTCTCCCTAAATTTGTTGTATCATCATGATGTTGGATTAAAATTAAGTTCTATAAAGTTTGCCGAAGATGTTGGCATTGAAATGTCTTATACTTAGTGTAAAAATTTGCAAGTCTCTTTGAAAGCTCAAAAAAAATGAAGAGAACACAACACATGTATTCTACCGAATCAACTATATAAGTTATCACATCAAATCCCTTCATATAGGATGAGTTGTCACAGAAAGGAATGCATCCCAATATATTCTTTTGAACTTAATCTTATTGCACTGCCAACTGACAAGTTTCAATTGACAGAGGAGCATGATCAAGCACAAAACAACATCTTAGAACTGCATTCCCTTCTGTGACACTCATCCTATACGAAGGAATTTGATGTGAGAACCTATATAGTTGATTCAGCAGAATACATGTTGTGTTCTCTTCATTACTTTGAGTTTCCAAAGAGACTTGCAAACCTT
The DNA here is from genome assembly GCA_018208015.1 of Medicago ruthenica. Lineage (NCBI taxonomy): Eukaryota > Viridiplantae > Streptophyta > Magnoliopsida > Fabales > Fabaceae > Medicago > Medicago ruthenica. Next base: position 63,548,377 of record CM031376.1, on the reverse strand, counting down.
TACGTTAAGTATAAGACACTTCAATGCCAACATCTTCAGCAAACTAACAAAAATTAAACTAAAATCCAACAAAATAATTACACAACTAAAGGTGAGAAAAACACAAGAAGGGGGGGTTGAATTGTGTTTGAAGGTGAGAAAAACACAAGAAGGGGGGGTTGAATTGTGTTGGCTTTTTCTTCCTAAAAAAACTAAGAATTAGTTCAGCTTCTGATGAATGATGAGAGTCTGAAGCTAAGATCACAGTTCAGACACAATAGATTAAAAGTAAATGAGAGAGAGAAAGACACAAGCAAGTTATTTCCTTCCACAACCCGGAAGTAGTCCGGTCCCCTTTGTGCGCACCTCATTTTTTTCCTGAGAAAAAGACGCGCAAATCCTCCGAGGTCGTTCGTAAACGCTCGGAGGGCCTTTGTGAAGCCGCCACCAAAGTTTTTGTGTAAAGGGAACGTTGATAAACCCTTAAGTTTTTTTTGTTTAAAGGGAAACGATAATAAAACCCTTTGACGATGAGGAAAGGATGGTCATCGCAACCATTGTCGGGTTCGGGAGTCGATTACGCAAGGGGAAGGTATTAGCACCCCTCACGTCCGTTGTACTCAACGGGAACCTTCTATTTGGCTAAAGCTTAAATTGTTTTTAAATGTTTTGCGTGCATGCTTATTTATGTCAAAATATAATAAAGGGGGGAAAAAGAGATAAAAACAAACGAAAGAAAAGAAAAAAAGGTTTTATTATTATTGCGCTTGACAAGATGTCGATCTTGCTCCTACGTATCTCCCGGTAGTCGGAGAATTCAAAGCGTACGTAGTTCTTTGGTAGAAAAACGTATATATGTTGGTTAATTTTAAATGGACGATGTTTTAACCGAATTCTTGCGATTAAAACGTAGCTTGTATGCTCGCGCTTGGGAGACTTATTAAGCGTTTGTTCGTGAATCGCACTAGAATTGTTAAAAGGTACGTCCGTTAGGGTAAAAGGGTTCGAATTGGTCGCTATGGGACCAAGAGAGGTGCAATGGACTCATACAAGTCAATCATTGACCGAGTGGACTCCAACGAGTCGGGCGATTGTTCGATTGATCCACTGAGATCAAGGACGGGTACAATGGACTCGGACGAGTCGAACATTGACCGAGTGACTCAAACGAGTCGAGGGATCGAATCTAATGGCCACGGGGGACCAAAAGGTTCGGATTGACCACAAGGGGCCAAGGTTTGGTTTGGTTATGGTTGGATATGTTTGAAAAGGGAATGACGATTGTCCGAACGACGAGACATACGTCACGCATTCGTACAATCGGGGCAATGGAGAGACATACGTCACACCATCCCTTTTTCATTCAAGTTTTTGGGTAGAATTCTTTTAGAAATCCCAAGGTATATCAAAACATTTGGTTTGAAAACCCAAATTGGAAAGATTTAGCAATTTTGCTAGAAAACGCCCAAGTTCGGCTCATTTTGCGAAAATGCGAACGTTATTCGGCGTATGTTCATGTTTGGGTTTTGAACATCATGAACAACATTTATTGTTCAAGTTTTGATTGAAATGATGAACATAGCTGATTTGTTCATGTTGTTTTGAAAGTTTGAGAACATAACTTGTTTTGCAAGTTATCCACAAATGGTCACCCGAACTTGTGAATTTGTCAAAATTGTGCAAAATCCTTGTTATGGTTTGAAAAACATGGGTTTAAAAACTCTTAGGTTCTGAGCTCCTGGGCTAGAACCTCAAAAATTGGTCATTTTAACACCTAAACTCAGATTCTGAGTTCTGTCATGGTCGCACTGCGACCATGACTTCGCACTGCGAAGCATGCGAATTTTTGAGTTCAGAAGCTGTTTCTGAACTTTTGTTCAGAAACAACTTCTGAACACACTCAGGACCTTTTAGGTGAGTGAAAAGCTTTGAGTTTTTGGGATGAAAAAGGCTGGACAAACTAGTTTTGATGTTTTGAAAACCTTGGGATTTCTTTGAAATTCAAAAGGGGTTTTTTAGAACCAAATGGTTTTGAACCAAAATTGCTATGCAAACACAATTGTAAATGCAAGATAAAAGCTTGGAATACTTACAGAACTCCTTAGCAAAGCTCCAGCTGCAATGGATTTGAATTGGTTGAAGGTTCTTGCAAGGTTTTGAATGTTGGTGAAGGTTTTGAACTTTGTGATGCTTTGTGTTGGATTGGTTTTTTTCTGGTTGTTTGTGAGTGTTTGTAAGCTAGAATGAGTAGTGTTTCTGCTCTTGAAATGCTGTTATTGGAAGTGTTTAGAACCTTGGGCATTGCCTTCTATTTATAGGCCAAAACCAAATCTATTTCATCATTAGAAAATCCCAAAATCCAGCTGATTTGTGGCTAGGATCAGGCTGAATCCCTTTGCATTAAATGCTAATGGATAGAGGCAACCTTGTCTTGTGCCAAGGGGCAAGACTCAGCCTGATTTCAGCCACAAATTCAAAGGTTTTAGGATAGTAATGATGATGAAATAGGGCTGAATTGCAATTGGCTAAGCTTGGGGATCAATCCTTGCAATCTCAATGGTTGATCAATAAAAACGTGCACTGTGATGTGCAGAGATTGAGGGATGAGAAAGGCTACCTATGGCTGGTGTGAGGGGTGAAAAGCTGCTGCAAAAACAGGGTAGGCACTCATGGCTTTTCAAGTGAAAAAATCCAGCTGGTTTGATTGGTTTTGGGGGAAGCAAGCAGGAGGAAAGTCATCAAGCAGGTGGCTGGCAACCTTGTGGTGGTTAACAGGTCACTTGGGAGGGACAAGAGCTGCCCAAGGGCAAGCCCACTTGCTTGTCACATGCTAGGTTGGAAGAAAAAGCTTCCAACCTTGGCATTAATGGCAAGTCTTTCAATTCTGGTTTTGCTTGGCCCAAATAGCCATGAATGCTGATTAAAATAAATATGGAAATGATATGCAACAAAAACTGGAATTAAATCAAAAACATCAAAAATCTGCAGAAAAATCGCAGACTTCGCAGTGCGAAGTGAGCTTCGCAGTGCGAAGTCAGCATTTTTGAAATGTTGACTTTTCTGTTGACTTTTGTTGACTTTGACTTTTTTCCCCCTCTTTGATTTTTTTGATTTTTTGTTTTAAAATGCTTAGGACAAAATTAGGGTACTACACCCTTGTCACTTACAAGAGATTTTTCACTATAATCAAAGGATTACAATTGCTCAAGCACAAAAGCAAGAGACTTCCAGATGCTCAAACACACAAGTAAGAGACTTCTAAGGTAATCTATCAAATAAGTTTGATTTGAACAGTTGATATTCTATCAGTGGTGTTCACAAAATACAACACAGATTACAGACTCTAAGACTTAAGAATTTCTAAGATATGAAAGTTGTTGAGAAATTCTAAGTAGTTGATGAGCTTTGAATTTGGCAGAGTATTGGCACTTTTCAAATTGGTAGTCTTCCTTTTTTTTTTAAAAGTCTTCAATCCTTTATATAGAGGTAGGGGATAGAGACGTTGAGAAGATGCCAACTCATCAAAAGAGTCGTTTGATATCAAGCTTGATCCAACGTTGATTTGTTCCTTGATTTGGACTACGTACCATGAAGAATACCATTTGAATCCTTTCCTTAAAATGGATTGGATGTCTTTTCCAAGGAGACAAAGTTGCAGAGTACGTTTCTGATTCTGAGAAGTTTGCAGAGGTCGTGGTTGTACTTTGTCCTTGATGACAATGACACCAGTTTGAAGGTGAGAAAAACACACAAGAAGGGGGGGTTGAATTGTGTGGACTCCAAAAACTTGGTTTCTTTCTTTTCAAAACTTAAGTTAAGTTCAGAAGCTGATATGAATCAGTTCTGAACTATTTCTCAAAGAGTAGTGCAGCGGATTCAAAAAGAAAAGAGAGAGGGAAAGAGACACACACAAAGATTTATACTGGTTCCTTCCAAATGTTGGAAGTAGTCCAGTCCCCTTGTTTTCAACAAGAGATTTCAACTATAATCAGCCTGATTACAATTACTCAAACCACAAAGGAATGAGATTTCCAGTTGCTTAGACCACCAAGGAATAAGACTTCTAATGTTCAGACTGAAGTTGATAATATAGTCACAAGAAAGGGGGGGGTTTGAATTGTGACCCTTTTTGAAATCTAATCCTGTACTTAAAAAATACTTCTCAAGTTGTTTCTTGGAAGAACAAAGTTAAACAGACTTCAGAACGTTCTGAAGTGTCAGTTGCAGAATAAGATATTTAAATTCAGTGTTGTGTGTGTGATGTGTATGCAGTAATATAAAGAGTATAGGGAGAGAAGAAAGACACACAGAATTTTATAGTGGTTCACCCAATGTGGGTTAGTCCACTCCTCACAATCTTGTGAGAGTTTTCCACTATGATGCTTGAGATACCCTCTCAAATCCTGCACCTTACAATCTTGTCCACTTGGAACGGTTACAACCTGTATTCTCTAAGCCTCAGCAGGCTCTCAACCTTCTGTACTAAGTCACACCAGACTTTGTACTAAATTGCTCAACCTAGACTTTAATACCCTTAAAACTAGATGAGACTTGCTCTTTACAATTGATTTGAGAATTTAAGAAGTGTGGTTAAGAAGAGAACTTTCAGAAGAGGAGGGGGAGAGAGAATTGATTTACACTTATAGTGATGATCAATTTGAGATGCTAAAGCTTCAAACACTTTGTTAATGTTTTCTTGTATGCTTTGCAATTGTGTGTATAATGCTGAGCCCTTCACTTCTATTTATAGAGTTCTTGGTCTCTTGTAACCGTTGGAGGGTGACCAATGGTCTTGTGCCATGTGTCCTGGGCCCCACTGACTTTTACTTGAAAATCTGGGTGAACATTCTGAACTTCAGAATGTTGTTGTGTTCTTGAGAATACTTCAGAACGTTGTTGCATTCTTGATGATCTTCATCTGGGTTCATCATGTATGAATGAACATATGAATTTCTGGATTTGCTGATGAACTCTTGTCTTATGCGTGCAGTGCATCAGAATGTTGCTGTGCCAAGAGTTTTGCAAATCAGTCTTGGATTGTGTGCAGGAGAGAGGAAAGTGGAACCATCACTTCATGCCCATGCTTTAGGGGATTTTGCTGGTCTGTAACAGTACCAACCCCTTAGGTGTCAAGATCTCATGGATTCTGACTTTTGAGATTGTGATTTGGCTTTTGCTTTACCTTTCCAACTGCTTTACTGTAGCTTTGTCAGAATTGAAGCATGTGCTGTATTGAACATTCTGAACTTCAGAATATCCTTTTTGTTTCACTTAGGATGACTTGTAAGACTTCCATTTGATGTAATCAAATCCTAATAGTGAAACATGAATGAAGTGAGGTAGTTTGATTATCTAGGATGATATTCCCTTTTGGAATATTCCTATTAATTCAATGTTCATAGTCTTAAATGAACATTGAATATCCTTTTTGACATTCATTTTGTAGATGCCTTTATTTCTTGATTAATCCATGCAATTATGTTTTTTTCTTGGACATTTATTTATGTCACGTGTAGCATGCATGTTCTTGAATTTCTGGGTTGGTGTATGAGTAGCTTTATGACAAGGTTTCAGAACCTGTGAACAACCTTCTGAACTGCATATCAGCTTCTGAACTGTGTTCAGCTTCTGATCAACATTTCTGCTACTGAACAGGATTTCACCTTCTGAACTGTGTTGCAGCTTCTGATCTTCATTTTGGCTTCTGAACTATGTTCAGCTTCTGGACTTCATTTTCCCTTCTGAACTGAGTCCAACATTCTGAACTGTGTTCAGCTTCTGAACTGAGTCCAACATTCTGAACTGTGTTCAGTTTCTGAACTGAGTTCAACTTTCTGAACTATGACAAAGTTCTTTCTTTGATTCCTTGTATCTTGGTATTTGTTCCTGTCTTAATTAATCACTCAAGAGCACAAGTTAAATACCAAGAAGCTAATCAAAGTCCATTAATCCTTTAATCATTTAGGGTTTGTTATCTTTAAAATTAATTAGGGATTTTGCCTTAACACAGACCACTAAGGAATGAACCAACCTTGCTTAGACCACAAAGGAATAAGACTCCCTGCACAGACCACACAGGAATGTGACTAACAGCTCAGACCACAAAGGAATGAGGTTACAATTGCTCAGTATACAGACTGAGACTTAAGGACCAAACTGAATTACAAGGAAATGAGTTTGGGTTGAACACTTGATAAAATATCAGAGGTGTTCTCTTAATACAACACAGGTTAAGACTCTTAACCTTAAGAAATTCTAAGTTACAACAGATAAAAGAATTTCTAAGAGGTTTGTGAACTTTGAGTTTTGACAGCAAAACAGAGCAAGTTTCAGACAAATTTTATCCAAGAGTCTTAGCAAAATTCTTCTTCAATTCTTCTTCCTTTTATAGAGGAAATTAGAGCTGTTGAAGACTTGCAGAAATTAAGCAAAGAGCCGTTGCAAATTGAGAGCTAGGTTAGCTGCAATTGTGTGCTGAACTTTTCCAGAAAACAGAGCAGCAACCATTTTTGAATTTGCTTTCCTTAAAAGCTGGGGAATGTTTGAGTCAGGGAGACAACTGTTCCATTGAGTTGTTCTGACATATCCAGGCATTAAATGCGCACAGTAACAGTTGCTTTCCTTGCCACATCAGACTTCAGAAGCTTCTGCTTAAACAGTACTTCAGAAGCACTTCTTCAGACTCAGACTTCAGAAGCAGGTCTTCAGACGTTGACTTTTGTTGACTTTCTTCAGACTCAGACTTCAGAAGCTGTCTTCAGACGCAAGCTTCAGACTCTCACTTCAGGAGCACCGCTTCAGGAGCACTCTTTAGACCCAGTTTTCTTCCAGCTTTGCAACATTTGCTTCTAAGCTTTCCTTTCTTGCTCTAAGCTTGTTCTTCCATAACCATTATCAAATTCCAAACATTAAACACGTGGTTCTGAAATCACTTGAACAAAGCATTAGCAAATAACCAATTTTCTATTTAACACTTTTGTTATCATCAAAACCACAAAGAGAGATATGTTAACACATAATGTTTCAACAATCACCCCCTTAATTCAGAAGAGAGTTGTTTAACACATTTTGTTCCAACACAGTTGACTTCTGATCCTTCATACTTCAAAGTCTGAGTCTTCAGCTTCTGATCCTTCAGAATTCAGAGTCTGAGTCTCCGACTTCTGATCCTTCAGACTTCAGAGTCTGAGTCTTCAGCTTCTGATCCTTCAGACTTCAGAGTCTGAGGTTTCAGCTTCTGATCCTTCAGCTTCTGACTTGCAACACAAGCTTTTTACAAACTCCATTGCTCTTAACTTGTTCTTTCAGAACCAAACTTTCATTGATACTTGAATAATTTTAGTCTATGGTCCTGTACACTTAGAACAAGCATTAGCATATCCAATTTTCTTTTTAATACCTTGTTATCATCAAAACTTAAAGAGAGGCATTGTTTACACATTTTGTTCCAACAATCTCCCCCTTTTTGATGATGACAAACATAAGTATTAATAGAAAATTGTTGTTAATTTAATTAACAAGTTGACTATAGGGTCTGAGGTTTGTAAGCTCCCCCTGAGTCTAATAGTTCACAAGGTGAGGTTTGTAAGCTCCCCCTGAGTTCTATCCTAGTTAATTAAATTTAAATCCAGATTTTAATTAAAAAGTTACTCATAATTAAATTCAGAGGCAGGCTAAGAGATGAGAAAGAGTTCTCCTAATTTAATTAATTTTCAAAAATTAACTTATTGGCTCAGAGCCCGAAACTACTATATTTTACTCCCCATTTTGTCATCAACAAAAAGATAACTTAGAAAAACATAAAAGAGAGAGAAGTAGTGAGATCAGAGTGAGAAAACATTATACATTCACATGCAAACATTGTATCAGAGGCATAGCACAGAAAAACAATAACGTTCAGAAGCAAAAAGTTTTAAACAGACAAAATTCAGAAGAAAGCAAAATAAAACTAGGTGTGCATTCTAAGGTTGGGGAGGTTTCTTCAGAAGCTCCAATATTGCACTAATCCCAGATTTCATCTCATCTTGGCTTGCCAAGATCTAAGTTTTCTATTCATCCATGACATCCTGTTTTGCACTCAGATCTTGAATCTTGCTTTCCAAAGCTTATTGTCTTGCCCTTTGTGTAACCAGTTCAACTTGTACTTGCTCCATCATATGATTCATCAGAGGTTCTCCTAAGTCCAGTTTCAGAGCTTCAAGATTGAGAGGCTTCTGTGCAACCTTGGCAATGAAGGAGTTCTAAAGACCATACTTCAGGATCTCAGGAACTTCAGAGGTTGTCTCTACTTCTGATAAAGAGCCACCAGGTAATTGCCTTGAAGGATCTCTTCTAAATTCTACAGATTCCATGCTTCTGACCACTTCTGACAATCACTTTTGAAGAGCTTCATGTTGAGACACCACTAAGACAAACTGCAGTGTGTCAAGAGTAGTGTTGACTAACTCTCTGAGGTTATTCCATTTCTCCACATAGTTGTCCAGTTGAATGGGATTTTGCCTTGCTTGCACCAGCTCTTCCAAACTCTTAATGATATTAATACAAACATTCTGCAAATCTAAACTTGATGAAGGGATATGGGTTGGTTGAATGTTGCGAGTAAGGTTTGAAGGTGATGGTAAGTATGATAGATTTTGATCAGAAGTATCAGTTTGCGGTTCTGTTACAGTGACCAAGTTTTCATCAGAGGCTAAAGTGGTTTCAAGTTCAGGAATTTCAGCTTCACATGTTCCACAGATGAGAGGAACATCAGGGTTTACTTGGGTAGGTTCTGGCTTGGCAGGCAAACTACCTTCTGATCAACCAGTTCTGAAAAATCTATCTTGTAAACATTGTTCTTCCTTTTTCCTTTGAACACACTGGATTTATCTTTGTTGTTGATTACTGTACAAGTGTTCTTATCAAACAAGACATCATAACCACTATCACAAAATTGAGTTATGTTAAGTATGTTATGTCTTAGTCCATCTACCAATCAAACATTATTAATAATAATGGAGGAATTACCTATCTTACCAGTACCAATGATATTTCCTTTCTGGTTTCCTCCAAAACCCACACTTCCTCCCTCTTTCATGGTCAAGGTTTGGAACATAGATTTGTCTCCTGTCATGTGTCGCGAGCAACCACTGTCTAGGTACCATGATTTCTCCTTTTCTTTTGCTTTTAAGCACATCTGCAACATAAACAATTTCAGACTTAGGTACCCATATCTTTATGGGTCCTCTTTGGTTAGTTCTGAAAGGATATGGCTTCTTTTGTACCTTGTGTCTGACATTTTGAGGTTGAAAAGGTTTCACATAAACTGGTTTAGTATCCTTTGAAGGTTTCATAAACACAGGTTTTTGAAAATATGAGTCTGATCTTTTCAGAGTCTGAGACTTGCTAGTCTTAGATTCTGATCTTTTCAGAGTCTGAACCTTTTCAGGTTTAGTTCCTGCTTTCCTCACAATCTTAGACTTAGGACCTTTTGTTTTTTTATTTCAGTAGAGTCTTAGATTCTGCTTTCATCAACACCTTTGGTTCTAAAGTCTTAGATTCTAATAAGTTCAGAGTCTCAGCAATGTCTGACTTGGGTACAAAGTAAGCTTTTAAACATTTCTTAATGTAATCAGAACAAGATGGTGTGCTGGTTTCTTTAGGTTTGTTGAAAACATCTTCTGAGAACCTAACACCTTCTCCATTGTTCTGTCTGACATTGTAAACCATTGAAGCAACTTTGCTTCTGTTGATTCCAATTAAGATGAAATCTTGAAGAGCAATTTCTTCTTCACTTAAAGGCTTATCAACTTTCTTATCAGTCAGTTTTACAAGAAGAGCACTGTTCTCATCTTTTAATTCAGAGATGTAACTTTGAGCTTCTTCATGTTTTCTTTCAAGCAGTTCAAATTCCTTTTTCAAAGATTTAAATTGATTTGATTTGCTAAGATAATGACTGACAAGATCTTTGACAGTTTCAATAAGTTCAGATCTAGTGAGTTTAGTGTATACCTCATCTTCACCATCTGAGTCTGATTCAGACTCCACATCTGATGACACTGTTGCCACTAAAGTCAGGTTGGCTTCTTCTTCATTCTCACTACCAGATTCAGATTCCTTGTCAAGATCATCCCATGTTGCCATAAGACTCTTCTTGATCTTGTCTTTGAAGCTTCTGGTCTTTGGATTACTCTTCTTTGATTTTTCCTTTTGCAACTCTGGACAATCAGCAATAAAATGTCCAGTCTTCTTGCAGTTGAAGAAACCTTTCTGATCTTCTTTCTTAGAACCAGATCCTTTGGAGCCACTGCTTTTGTTGAAGGATTTACCTCTTCTCTTAACCAAATATTGAAATCTTTTGGAAAGCATAGCTAACTCTTCAGCATCTGAATCCTTTTCAGAACCCGCACCAGAAGATTCTTTATCAGATTCATCAGCTTTAAGAGCCTTTGCAGCTTTACCTTTTGATTTCAAAGCTATAGATTTAGTCTTCTTAGAAGGTTCATCATCATTGAGACTTAACTCATGACACTTTAGAGAACTGATAAGATCTTCAATACTTAGAGTATTTAAATCTTTTGCTTCCTCTATAGCAGTCACCTTAGGTCTCCATCTAGCAAGTAGACTTATAAGAATCTTGTTCACATTGTCAGCAGTTGAGTAACTCTTTTTCAAGATCTGAAGTCCAGATACTAGAGTCTGAAACCTTGAGAACATAGTATCAATGTTTTCATCCTCCTTCATCTTGAACAACTCATACTGTTGAACCAGAAGATTGGCCTTGTCTTCTCTAACTTTCTTGTTTCCTTCATAATTAGAGCACAAGGAAGTGAAGATGGCCTTTGCAGTAGATTTATCACTCAGCTTCAGATATTCATTGTGAGGCAGAGAATCCACAATAATACCTCTTACTATGTGATGCTTTCTGTAAATCTTCCTTTCATCATCAAAAAGATTTTTTCTGTCAATGGCTACTCCTTCTTCATCAACTGGTATAGTTATACCATCTTCAATGATATCCCAGAGGCTATCATCTATTCCAATGATATAACTATACATCTTGCTTTTCCACCAGGAGAATTTTTCAGGATCACAAGTAAACATAGGAGGTTTATGGTGTGAGTGAGATTGCTTATCATTTGTACCATAATCATATGATACAGCAGCTCCAGATCTAGGAACAGGTTGAGAGGAACCACCAGATTCATTTGAAGACATGTTTTTCTCAGGATCTTTTCTGACACACTGTTAAGTGATTGAATGTCAGAACCAGAGTTCTGATACCAACTGAAGGTGAGAAAAACACAAGAAGGGGGGGTTGAATTGTGTTGGCTTTTTCTTTCTCAAAAAACTAAGAATTAGTTCAGCTTCTGATGAATGATTAGAGTCTGAAGCTAAGTTCAAAGTTCAGACACAACAGATTAAAAGTAAATGAGAGAGAGAGAGAGAGAGAGAGAGAGAGAGAGAGAGAAAGACACAAACAAGTTATCCTGGTTCCTTCCACAACCCGGAATTAGTCCAGTCCCCTTGTCACTTACAAGAGATTTTTCACTATAATCAAAGGATTACAATTGCTCAAGCACAAAAGCAAGAGACTTCCAGATGCTCAAACACACAAGTAAGAGACTTCTAATGCTCAAACACAAAGTAAGAGACTTCTAAGGTAATCTAACAAATAAGTTTGATTTGAACACTTGATATACTATCAGTGGTGTTCACAAAATACATCACATATTACAGACCCTAAGACTTAAGAATTTCTAAGATATGAAAGTTGTTGAGAAATTCTAAGTAGTTGATGAGCTTTGAATTTGGCAGAGTATTGGCACTTTTCAAATTGGTAGAGTCTTCCTTTTTTTAAAGTCTTCACTCCTTTATATAGAGGTAAGGGATAGAGACGTTGAGAAGATGCCAACTCATCAGAAGAGTCGTTTGATATGAAGCTTGATCCAACGTTGATTTGTTCCTTGATTTGGACTACGTACCACGAAGAATACCGTTTGAATCCTTTCCTTAAAATGGATTGGATGTCTTTTCCAAGGAGACAAAGTTGCAGAGTACATTTTTGATTCTGAGAAGTTTGCAGAGGTCATGGTTGTACTTTGTCCTTGATGACAGTTGTTGGATATTTGGATGTTGGCTACATGTTTGCTAAAATCAAAATGTACAAGCAATGTGTCTTCAGAAGCTGCATTTCAAAAGCTTGTTTTCTGCATTTAATCTTTGCGCCTTGGATTTGATTTGTTGAAGATTTATTCAAGCTTTGTTTCTAGAAGACTGTTGCGTAAGATTTGTTCAAGATTTGTTTTCACACAAGATTTGTTCTGAAGATTTGTTTCAGTTATTCGTGAATATATTTTCAAAGAAATCTTTGAAAAATATACTTCTGAATAAATAAGAGCTTCTATTTGCTTCTAAAATAATTCTAAGATCATATCTTTGAAGATTTGTTAAGAATTTTATGAGCAGCTGAAGATTATAAATAGAAGGCTTTGCTATTGAAGAACTTGCTCATCTCAAGAATTAAAAGAGTCTTAGTGTTTTTGAGTCTGTGAGTTTTTGTGCACCACTCATCTATTAGAGTTGGTTGTTTGTTTTTCAGTTGTAATCACTTAAAGCTTTTAAGCACAAGTGATGTTTTTGTTATTTTGAAGAGTGTCTTCAAAATTGTTTAGAGTTTACAATCAATGAGACTGTGATTGTTTGATTAGGAAGTAAGTGGGTTCTTGTATCTAGGAGTTCCTAGGTAGAAGTCTATACGGGTAGTGATTAAGTGATAAGGCTGGGAACAGGGGCTGTGTCTTGAGTCTTTGAATTGATACTACTTAGTGGATTTCCTTCCTGGATTGGTATCCTCCAGACGTAGGTGAAGTTTGCATCGAACTGGGTTAACAGATAACTGTGTTCCTTTTATTTTCTGTTCATTATTTTTCTGTTTCTGAACTCTTGCTTTCATACTCTGTTTTACGGGTTCAGAACCAGTCTTGCCAGGAATTTCAACAGTGACACCAGTTGACTTCTGATCCTTCATACTTCAGAGTCCGAGTCTTCAGCTTCTGATCCTTTAGAATTCAGAGTCTGAGTCTTCAACTTCTGATCCTTTAGACTTTAGAGTCTGAGTCTTCAGCTTCTGATCCTTCAGACTTCAGAGTCTGAGGTTTCAGCTTCTGATCCTTCAGCTTCTAACTTGCAACACAAGCTTCTTACAAACTCCATTGCTCTTAACTTGTTCCTTTAGAACCAAACTTTGATTGATACTTGAATAATTTTTAGTCTATGGTCCTGTACACTTAGAACAAGCATTAGCATATCCAATTTTCTTTTTAATACCTTGTTGTGCGCACCTCGTTTAAAAAACGCGCAAATCCTCCGAGGTCGTTCGTAAATGCTCGGAGGGCCTTGTGAAGTCGCCACCAAAGTTTTTGTGTAAAGGGAACGTTGATAAACCCTTATGTTTTTTTGAAAGGGAAACGATAATAAAACCCTTGACGATGAGGAAAAGGATTGGCCATCGCAACCATTGTCGGGTTCGGGAGTCGGTTACGCAAGGGGAAGGTATTAGCACCCCTCACGTCCATTGTACTCAACGGGAACCTTCTATTCGGCTAAAGCTTAAATTATTTTTAAATGTTTTGCGCGCATGCTTATCTATGTCAAAAGAAAATATACTAAAAGGGGGGAAAAGAGATAAAAACAAACGAAAGGGAAAAAGAAAGTTTTTATTATTGCGCTTGACAAGATGTCGATCTTGCTCCTACGTATCTCCCGGTAGTCGGAGAATTCAAAGCGTACGTAGTTCTTTGGTAGAAAAAACGTACATGTGTTGGTTAATTTTAAATGGACGATGTTTTAACCGAATTCTTGCGATTCAACGTAGCTTGTATGCTCGCGCTCGGGAGACTTATTAAGCGTATAGCTTGTATGCTCGCGCTTGGGAGACTTATTAAGCGTTTGTTCACGAATCGCGCTAGAATGTTAAAAGGTACGTCCGTTGGGGTAAACGGGTTGAGTTGGTCGCTATGGGACCAAAAGAGGTGCAATGGACTCAAACGAGTCAATCATTGACCGAGGGGACTCCAACGAGTCGGGCGATGGTTCGATTGATCCACTGGGATCAAGAACGGGTACAATGGACTCGGACGAGTCGAACATTGACCGAGTGACTCAAACGAGTCGAGGGTTTGAATCTAGTGGCCACGGGGGACCAAAAGGTTCGCATTGACTCAACGGAGTCAAGAAAGAGTTCAAAGAGGACCCAACCGGATCTAGCATTGACTCGAATGGTCACGGCGGACCGAAAAAGGTTTCGATTGACTCAACGGAGTCAAGAAAGAGTTCAAAGAGGATCCAACCGGATCTAGCATTGACTCGAATGGTCACGGTGGACCGAAAAATGTTTCGATTGACTCAACGGAGTCAAGAAAGAGTTCAAAGAGGATCCAACCGGATCTAGCATTGACTCGAATGGTCACGGCGGACCGAAAAAGGTTTCGATTGACTCAACGGAGTCAAGAAAGAGTTCAAAGAGGATCCAACTGGATCTAGCATTGACTCGAATGGTCACGGCGGACCGAAAAAGATTCCATGGATCCAACGGGATCGAGCATTGATTAAAATGGTCACGGCGGACCGAGAAAAAGTTTCGATTGACTCAACGGAGTCAAGAAAGGGTTCAATTGGTCCCGAAGGACCAAGAAAGGTTCGGATTGACCACGGGGGCCAAAATTAGTGTGTTGGGTTGATTTTATGTTTTTGAAAATAGAATGACGATTGTCCGAACGACGAGCCATACGTCACGCGTTCGTACAACCGGGGCAATGGAGAGCCATACGTCAAACCATCCCTTTTTCATTCAAGTTTTGTTTGAATTTCTTAGAAATCCCAAAGTGAACAAAATACTTGGTTGTTGCAACCTATGAACAAAGGTTGTTCAAGTTTATGGAAAAGCACAAGTTCGGCTCAAGTTTGAAAACGGTTTTAAAAAGCGAACAAGTTCGGCTTAAGTTCACGTTTGATTTGAAAATCATGAACAAGGTTTTTGTTCAAGTTTGGTTTTGAAAATGGTGAACTTAGCTTATTGCTCAAGTTTGTTTTGAAAGTTTGTGGACATAACTTGTTTTGCAAGTTATTCCAAAAAGTGTTGCACGAACTTGTGAATTTGTCAATATTATGCAAAATCTTTGTTATGGTTTGAATAAAATGAATTTCAAACCTCTTAGGTTCTGAGCTTTGGGTTAGAACCTCAAAAATTGGCTTTTGAATTCATGTTCTGAATTCTGTCATGGTCGCACTGCGACCAGACCTTCGCACTGCGAAGTATGCGAAAATTTGAGTTCAGAAGCTGCTTCTGAACTTCTGTTCAGAAGCACCTTCTGAACTAGCCTCAGAACCTTAGGAGGAGTGAAAAGCTTTTGAAAATAGCAATGAAATGAATGCAACAACTTAGTTTAAATGTTTGGCAAACTTTGGGATTCTTTTTTGGTTCAAAAAAGGTTTTAACTCAAAAATGAGTGAAACTTAAAATGCAAAGCTGGGGTTGAAACAAAATTGAATCAAAAGCAAATGCAAATGGTATGTAAATGCAATATAAACAGGTTAGAGTGACTTACCTGCTCCTAATCCAAGGCCTTTGTTGCAAGGAAATGGAAAATGCTTGGATGCTTATGGTTTTGCAAGGTTGGACAAGCTTGATGAATAGCACTTAACCAATGACAATTTGCCTTTGTTTCTCACTCTTTGTGTGAGGTTTAGAGGTTGTTTTGCTGGCTTGGTGCTTTGTGTTGGTTTTAGGATGATTTGTGTAAGAAAGGATTGGAGATTTCCTCTAAACTTACCCAAAACCAAACTCTGTTTTTGTGAGAAAAATGTGCAACAATTCACTCGAATTTGCACTAGTTTTCTGCTCTCAAACCTCTGTGTTTACACTCTCTCAATCCCCTCCTGAATTCCCTCTAGAGCTGTCTTGAATTCAGCAGCAATGCCTTGCTTTTATAGGCCAAAATGAGATCAAAAGTCATGATGACAAAATCTGCAGCAGGGTTGTTTTTGGGCTATGATCATGACTGAAATGCTTTGCATTTAATGCTAAGGATAAGAGGTGACCTTGGCTTGCTGCAAGGGTCAATACCTTGGACGAATTCAGCTCCCAAAGCAGCTGAATTCTGACAGAAAAATGATGGAAATGATGAAAGCAAGGCTGTTTGCAAAACAGGGGCAGCAACTTTGCCTTAATCCTTGAGTGGTTTTGATAAAGCCTATGGCAAGGTGGTTGCTGGCAAGTAGCAGGGTCAGTTGCAGGCCAAGTGGGAGGGATAAGGACTGCCCAAAGTCAGCAAGTGGTTGGGTTACTTGATCAAATTTGCTTCCTCTTCCTTTCCCTTTTGCTTTTCAAATGTCACGTGTTCTTTTCTTCCACTTGGTTAAATCCAACATTATCCATGATAATAATACATGATAATAATTATAGATAATGACTGGAATGCAATAAAAGAAAAGGAAAACAGAAAAATCAAAAATCTGAAAATCTGCAGAAAATTCGCAGACTTCGCTCTGCGAAGTAGACTTTGCTCTGCGAAGTCCTCATTTCTGGGAGACTTCGCTCTGCGAAGGGGACTTCGCTCTGCGAAGTCCTCATTTCAGCAATGTTGACTTTTTGTTGACTTTTTGACTTTTCTCTTTTTTTGTTGATTTTTTTTGAAAAGGCTTAGGACAAAATTGGGGTACTACACTTGTTATCATCAAACTTAAAGAGAGGCATCGTTGGCTTTTTCTACTTCTCAAAAACTTGACTAAGAACTAGATTCAGATTCTGATAGAGTTCAGAGTCTGGATCAAGAGCTCAGAGTCAGAGGCAGAGTTTCAGAGTCTGAAGTCAGTTCAAATACTGATGCAGTGGATAAAATGATAAAGAGATAGAGAAGAGAAAGATACAAGCAATTATCATGGTTCCTTCCATAATTCGGAAGTAGTCCAGTCCCCTTGTCACTTACAAGAGATTTTTCACTATAATACAATGATTACAAATTGCACAAGCAAAAAGCAAGAGACTTCCTATTCTCAAAAACAAAGTAAGAGACTTCTAATTGCTCAAACACAAAGTAAGAGACTTCTAATTGCTCAAACACAAAGTAAGAGACTTCTATCAAATAAAGTTACACAAAATTTGTTTGGGATGAACACTTGATATACTATCAGAGGTGCTCATAAAATACAACACAGATAATCAGACTCTAGACTTAAGAAATTCTAAGATGAGAAAGTTTGTAAGAATTTCTAAGTATATGATGCGTTTAGATTTTGGCTGAGTATCGGTACTTGTAAAAATTGTAGAGTCTTATTTTCTTCTTCAAGTCTTCTACCCTTTATATAGAGGTAAGGAATAGAGACGTTGAATTTGTGCCAGCTTAACAAAAGAGTCATTTGAATTGAAGCTCGATCCAACGTTGATTTGTTCCTTGATTCGGACTTCGTACCATGAAGAATAAAGTTTGAATCCTTTCCTTAAAATGGATTGGATGTCTTTACCAAGGCGACAAAGTTGCAGAGTGCGTTTCTGATTCTGAGAAGGTTGCAGAGATAGTGGTTGTACTTTGTCCTTGTTGACAATGACACCAGTTGACTTCTGATCCTTCAGTCTTCAGAGTCTGAGTCTTCAGCTTTTGATCCTTTAGTCTTCAGAGTCTGAGTCTTCAGATTCTGACTTGCAACACAAGCTTCTTACAAATTCCATTGCTCTTTACTTGTTCCTTCAGACCCAAACTTGATTGATACTTGAATAATTTTTAGTCTATGGTCATGTACACTTTGAACAAGCGTTAGCATATCCAATTGTATTTTTAATACCTTGTTATCATCAAAACTCAAAGAGGCATTGTTTAAACACATTTTGTTCCAACAATCTCCTCCTTTTTTATGATGACAAACATACGTATTAATAGACAATTGTTGTTTTAATCTAATTAACAAGTTGACTTCAGGGTCTGAGGTTTGTGAGCTCCCCCTAATTCTAATAGTCCAGTGGATGAGTTTTTTAAGCTCCCCCTAAATTCTATACAAGTTAATTAAATTCTTTTTAATCAAAAATATATAAGTTCAGCATCAAGGTGCATAGTCCACTCAGAATTACTTCAAAACATACATCAGAGGCTAAAGATAAGAAGTAGATTCTCCTAAGTCAAGTTTTTAAATTAACTTTGTTTCGGACTCAGAGCCTTAACTATTAATTTCTCCCTTTTCTGAAAAGAATTACTTCCTTTCTAAGGTTATATTACCCCCCGTTTGTTGGAACAAAATGTATGAACAAGTCTCTTTTGAGTTTTGATGATAACAAAGTGTTAAAAAGAAAATTGGATATGCTAATGCTTGTTCTAAGTGTGCAGGACCATATAATTAATTGTTGTATCTAATGGTGGTTCTGAAAGATCAAGTTAAGAGCAAAAGGAAAATATAGAAGCTTGTGTTGCAAGTCTGAAGACAATCAGCGTCTGAAGAAGAGCTTCCGAAGACAGCGTCTGAAGGCAGCGTCTGATGAACAGTGCATCTGAAGGCCAGCTTCTGAAGACAGCGTCTGATGAACAGTGCGTTTGAAGACAGCGTCTGATGACCAGCTTCTGAAGACAGCGTCTGATGAACAGTGTGTCTGAAGACTGAGTCTGAAGAACTGCGTTTGAGGACTGGGAGTCTGAAGAGCAGCTTCTGAAGTCTGAGTTTTAAGGAAACACAGAAGTCAACAACTGTCACTCTCAATAGTGAAGTACTGTACAATCAGAACAGCTCTATGCAACAGTTGTCTCCTTGTACGAAACACTCTCCATGTTTAAGGAAACAATTCAAAATTCCGTTCCTCTGTTTCTCTGTTGCGCACACAATGTCAGGAAGGAATTAATGCTGGATATAGCTTCTATTGTGTCATACCCCATTTTTTGACCCATTTTCGTCTCGTTTTACTCATTTTTTTTTTAGCCGAAGAATTTTCGTCGTTTCAGACGAAATTTCGGCAGGGAGGTATTTTAAAATACCTCATGTCAATTTTTTGTTTCGTTTATTTATTTTATTTTTTATTATTACTTTTTATTTTTACTTTTAATTTCAGTTTTTATTATCATTAATTTTATTATTGCCATATTTACCATTTATTTATTTCTTTTTATTATTGTCATTATTATTATTTATTATTTATTACTATTATTATTATTATTTTTATTTTTTTATTTTTTGGTCCAAGTCAACAAAGAACAAAGCCTGCAGCGCCCCATCTTGCTGGGTTTTTCATCATTTCATTCTATCCAAAATCCTCCAAAATCATCACAAATCTGCACCAAAGTCCACACAAAGTCACTTCCCCATTAATGTTTGCCTAAAATCTTATCCAAGATCTGCAGAAGAACCAGCTTTCAAGTTGATCTCTTGAGTCAACAAGCAGCTCAAAAACCCTCTATATAACAGGGACCAAACAAGAGAAAAAAAGGGGAAGAAATTTTGAATCAGAAAAAAGGATTTTTACAGCAACATAACACACACAAAAAAAACACAACACAAAAGAACTTCCAACTCTTTCCCCCCAAGTAAATTTTCGGCCAACACAAACACAAGCAACACAACCCACACAAAACAGCAAAACAGCTAGCAACACACTCACCCAGCCCCCAAACCCCACACGCCCCTAACACAAACTCAGCCCCCCAAAACAACACAACACAACAAAGCTTCCAAGCCAAACAGCACACTCACCCAACCCCCACACACTCACACAAACAGCAAACAAACCCAAGCAACCCACCAACACACGCGCACACCACACACATACGCACTACACACACACACGCACTACACACACAGCAATAAGCACAAGAGCAAAGCAAAAACATAAGAACCGAACCACCAAAAGAAGAAAAAAAAGGTATTTTTTCGTTTTTTTTGAAACCTAGATCTAGGTTTTTTTAGAAAAGTTTTGGAAAAAATAAGTGTGGATTTAGGAAGAGAAGAGAAAAGGATATAGGAAAAGAGGGTTTTTTTTTTTTGAAAAAAAAGGTTTTTTTTCTCTCCGGCGCGGTGGCGCCGCCACCTAGGCCGGCGGCCACCACGCCGGATTTCCTCACCGGCGGCCAGGTTTAGAGAGAAGGGGGAGGAGATGAGAGAAGGGCGGGTAGAGAGAGGAAGAAGTGAGAGAAAGAAGTGTGAAAATGAAGAGAAATGTGAAGGGATTGGGTTTAAATACCCCCTCCCTGATTCAGTGTGCGTGGGTGTACGCGTTAGCGTGCACCCTCGCCCCTCTGGCCCTCTGATTTTAGATCAGATGGCTCTGGCTTTTTCCCCTTGTGATCAGATCAGGGCCCTCTGATTAATCAGACGGCCCAGATCAAATCACGCTGGCCCAATGCATTTTGGGCCTGTTTTCTTAATTCTGAACATTTTCTCACTTCTTGCACCCCCCAGTTTTATTTTTACACCTCCCTATTTTATTTCTTTTATTTTTTTTCTTTGCAATTTTTCCTTTTTATTATTATTTCCTTTTATTTTTTTTCTTTTATTTTTAACATCTCATTTATTTACTTATTGTCATACCCCATTTTTTGACCCATTTTCGTCTCGTTTTATTTATTGTCTCGTTTTACGCATTTTTTAAAGGCCGAGAATTTTCGTCGTTTCAGACGAAATTTCGGCAGGGAGGTATTTTAAAATACCTCATGTCAATTTTTGTTTCGTTTATTAATTTTATTTTTTATCACTTTTTATTTTTACTTTTAATTTCAGTTTTTTATTATTATCATTAATTTGTATTTTTATTATTATTATTATCATTTTTATTATTTTTACTATTATTATTATTATTACTATTTTTTGTTTTTTTTTGTTTTTTTGCATTTTTTGTCCAAGTCCAAAAAAGTCCAAGTCAAACACAGTCAACACAGTCCAGGGCCAACACTGTTCACGCCCCCAAAACCTGCATTTCTCATCATCACAAATTCCTCTCATCATCACAAAATCCTCAAAAATCCAGCAAAATCTTCCCACATTTAATGCTTGCAGAAACCTCATCACAATCCAGAAATCTTATCCCAAAATTGCAAGCTTATCATCTATGACAAGCAGCTCAAATTGCTTCTATTTAACAGAACCAAATCAACAGAAAAAAAAAGAAAAAAAATTTTAGAGAAGAAGAATTTTTTTAAACATAACAAACATTTTCCAGCAAGCATAACTCACAACATTTTTCCAGCAAAACACAAAAGCCTTCACCACACCACAAACACGTTTTTTTAGCACAAACCTTCAACACACACCAACACAAAACCCTAACAACCCTCACAAACAAAACAACCCAGCAAGCCATAACCCAAAACACAACTCAGCAACAAAGCCACACGGCCAACCCACACACCCTAACACAAATCCACGCCCCAACACTAACACGCACAGACCACACACACACGGCCTAACCCACTAACACGAAATACACACACAGTACTACGCACACACACACGGCCACAACCCAAAGAAAGCACAAATCCGAAGCAAAAAGGAGAAAAAGAGAGGTAGTTTTTCGAAATTTTAATCGTAGATCTACACTTTTCTAGGTTTTTTTTGAGAAATCCAAGCTTGGATTTGAGCTTAGAAGGAAAAAGGAATTGGGAAAAAGTGTTTTGTTTTGAAAAAGGGGAGGTTTTTTCCCTCCGGCGCGGTGGCGCCGCCGCGTGGGCCGGCGGCCACCACGCCGGAATTCCTTTCCGGCGAGACAAAACTAGAGAGAGGGGGGAGAGAAATTTCGGCCAGGCAGAGAAGTGAGAAGAAGAGAGAGAGTGAACATGTGAAAATGAAAAAAATGTGAAGGGAGGGGGTTTAAATACCCCTCCCTGATTCTGTGTGACAGGGTGTACGCGTTAGCGTACACCCACGCTCTCCTGGCCTTTGATTTTTAATCATACGGCCCTGGTTATTTTTACCTGTGTTTGATCAGGGCCGTCTGATTAATCAGACGGCCCAGATTAATTCACGCAGGCCCAATGCCTTTTGGGCCTTTTCTTTCAAATCTGACTTAGTTTTTGCTTCTAGCACCCCCCAGCTTTAATTTTTACACCTCCCAAATTTTTATTTCTTTTATTTTCTTTGCAAATTTTATTTTTTTCTTTTTATTATTTATTTCCTTTTAGTGTTTTATTGTTTTTTACATCTCATTTATTTATTTACCTATCATTTTATTCCATGCATTTATCATTCATTTATTCATTTCTTTTTGTTCATTTATTTTGCATCTTTTCTTTATATCATTTATATATACATTTGGGAACATATATATATAAATATGCATTGTTTTTTATTTATTTTATTTATTTTTTATAGTTCAATCCATGATAAATAAAAATCTTTTTTTTATCCAACGATCGTTTTTATTTCCTCGCGGTTAGATTAGTTTATCATATTTATTTTCTTTTTTAACTCCAAGTAAAAAATCAAAACAACCAAAAACATTTTTCTTTTTTTTTTTAAGCGACAAACTTGTTCATTTTGGTTGCAACAACTAATTTGGACAATTTATTTTTCTTTTTATTTAAGTTCTAAATAACGAGCGTTTTTTTTAGTTAATACTTTTTTTCTTAAAAATTCAAGAGAAACTTGAATGAAAAAGGGTGGTTTGACGTATGTCTTTCCTTTCCCCGATCGAATAAACACTTGACGTATGTCTCGTTGCTTAAACGATCGTCATTCTTTTCTAGCTTCCCCAAAAATACGTTTTTAAATTCAAACAAAACTTGAATGAAAAAGGGTGGTTTGACGTATGTCTCTCCTTTCCCCGGTTGTACGAACGCTTGACGTATGTCTCGTTGCTCGGACAATCGTCATTCTATTTTCGAAGTATAAAAAACTCACCAATCTTGGCCCTTGTGGCCAATCCAAACCTTTCGCGCCTTTGCGCGTTAATTTTAAAACATTTACGCCTTGCGTGAATTTAACGCCTCCGTGCGTTTATTTTATTTTCAAGCTTTTGTACGCCTCCGTGCGTTTGTCTTTATTTTCAAACCTTTTACGCCTCTGTGCGTCTGTCTTCTTTTTCTTAAACATTCACGCCTTGCGCGAGTTTATCGCCTTAGCGTCTGTCTTTCACCTTTTTAAACCTTTTTTACGCCTTTGTGCGTTTTCAAACAATTCTTTTCAAGAACTACGTAAGCTTTGAATTCTCCGACTACCGGGAGATACATAGGAGCAGGATTGTCATCTTGTCAAGCCCGTTAATAAAAAATCTTTCTTTTTCTTTTATCTTTCGTTTGTTTTTATCTCTTTCTTCACCTCACATTATATTTTCTTGTTCCTTCATATATATATGATTAAGCATGCAAGCAAAACGTCAAAAGACATTTTAAGCCTAAGCCAACTAAGAGGTTCCCGTTGAGTACAACGGATGTGAGGGGTGCTAATACCTTCCCCTCGCATAATCGACTTTCGAACCTAAAATCTCTTTTTCAAGGTAATTTCGAACTTTTTTCCTTTTTCCCCGAAAAATTAAAAGTTCAGTCGTGATTTAAATTTAGTGATTCAATGCTAGTCAATAGCTTGACATCCGAAATTCGACGCGACAGAAATGGCGACTTCACTGGGGATTACACTTAAACACTTTGTTTTCGTGTATGATAAGTCAAGCCTATCTTAGTCGGCTTTTAGGCTAAAATGTTTTTATTTTGCTTGCACGCTTATGCCTTATCATCATTATTTGTTTATCTTTTCTCGCTTTATATATATTGTTTCATATTGCTTTATATTTATATTATATATATGTTGTGGGGTTACTTGAGCGATGTTACTCCACATTGTTCGGGTTAATGCCGGACGTGTGAGGCTCTATTCCCGAGCTTAGAGAAAAATTAAGATAGGATGGGGTTGCGTAGCGGAGGCCCACTTGACGTATGTCTTGAAGGGAAGATGCGAAAACCCCGCCTAGAGTAGATTTCATTTGGAATATATTGAGGTCTTGCGAGCATTTGCAATTGACGACAATAGTTCCATGTGAAGTTCGTGATCTCTAGGGACCTTTTAGAAAATCTCATCTTAGAGCCTACACGTGAGGATGGGGGAAATTTTGAACATACATACATATGCATACCATACATTTGTATTCATGGAAAATAATTTTGCACGTCATCTTGCTTTATAGGAAATTAAAAGGCAATCAAAAATTAGCAAAAAGAGATATTGCTTCCGGAAAAAGAAATACATTTCCTTTCAAGGTCAAAATTCCTAAAGTGGAAGGCTTGCTAGCTTTAAGTCAACGGCTCTCTTTGGTCGACAAGAGCAACTTTGAAGCAAGCTATGGTTTGATACTTGATCTCTTGCCCGTGAAGATAGATCCCGTGGCCTTAACCACCTTAGCTCAATTCTTTGATTCACCTCTCCGATGCTTCACTTTCCAAGACTTCCAATTAGCCCCTACCTTGGAGGAATTTGAGAGGATTTTAGGATGCAATTTGAAAGGTCATGGACCTTACCTCGGTTTAAAGGAGGATCCTACTCTAGAGGCCATCGCCGAATCTTTGCACCTTGGTATCCAAGAAATAGCACCGAACTTGGAAATTAGAGGAAATACCAAGGGTTTTACAAGGAAATTTTTGGAGGCTAAGGCTCGAAGCTCATTGGCCAACAAAGAGGGAGAAGCATTCAACGCAATCCTAGCTCTTTTGATATACGGGCTAGTATTGTTCCCTAATATGGAAAATATCATAGATCTCCCGGCTATAGGCGTATTCTTAACTAAGAATCCGGTGCCTACACTTCTAGCGGATTTCTATCACTCACTTCATGCTAGGCATGAAAAAGGGAAAGGAGGCATATTTCTTGCTGCACCCCTCTAGTGTACATGTGGTTAATGTCTCATATGCCGAGAAGTCGAGACTTTGTGGAGAATCGGGCCAAGCTCAAATGGTCGCAAAGGATGTTAGCTCTCACCGAGAAGGATATCCATTGGTTTTCTCCGAATTTAGAGGACCCGGAAATTATCCTAAGTTGTGGGGATTTTCCTAATGTACCCCTCATTGGTACTAAAGGATGTATTAATTATAATCCGGTCCTCTCTCTTCGCCAGCTAGGCTATTCCATGGACGACAAACCCGGTGATCTCTTGCTAGAACCTTTCTTCTTAAGAGAGGGAGATCAAGACTTGGCCTTGCTAGAAAGAATCCGAGGAGCTTGGAATCAAATGCACAAAGGAAAAGTGGGCAAGAGGAATTGTGTGGCCAAGCCATTATATACTCAATGGGTGAAGGAGAGGGTTAAAGCAATCAAGTTACCCTTTGGGGTCATATGCCCTCCTAAACCTCATACACCTAAACCGACCACCACCATTCCCAACAAAGAAGCGGAGGAACTCAAAGCTAAAATTCGAGAACTCCAAAACAAAAATGGAGAACTAGAATTAAAGCACCTCCAAGCTTTAGGAGAAACCACAAGGATGAAGAGATCTCGCGACGAAGCGACAAATTCTCTTCTAACTTGTGAAAAACGTTTAAGAATCTCCGAGGGGAAAAGAGAGTGGATCGGAGGTGGCTTGGTTAGCGCGGATTCCAATCTTATTGCCAAGGACGAGGAGTTGGAAAGAGTTTTGCATTCCAACCAAGAACTCAAAAAATTCGGCGAGCTAGCCATCGAAGCTCAAAGGAAGTGGAGGTTGAAGTTTCAAGAGAAAGATCAACAACTCCAAGTAGTCGTCAAGGACTACAAAGAGCAGCTCCAAGCCGAACGCGTCCAAAGGCAAAGATATGAAAGCCTTTCTCATCAAGGAAAGCTACAATGCAATCGCCTCGAAGCGGACATCAAGAAATTTGAAGAGTACTTCGACAAGATTGCAAGAGAGCATGGAAACCACATTGCACGACTCCTTGATGAGATTAGAAGTGCAAACATCCAGCTAGCTCAGCGCAAGGAAGTGATCGAATTTGTATGGCAAGACGCCACCCGGTTAAGTGAAGACTTCACAAGATTGGTTGCGTTCTCCAACATGGTCATCGCCAAACTTCCAAAGAAACTAGCCAAGGCCGAGCTAGTCATGCCATACTTTGACATCCCTAAGAAAGTCAAGACCTTCATGAAGTTCTGCAAGGACACTTTAGACTTCTATAGGGAGGAAATCGACAAGGCCGAAAAGCGAGCAGCTATTTGATTGTATTAGCATTAATTACCCTTTGTAATCTCAATGTTATTCAATCAAATAAATATATTTTGAACAATATTATTTTCTTGGCCTTTATTATTTTAATTGCTAATATTAATTGCGCACTTTTAAATTTCCTATAAAGCAAGACAAAATAAATTTTTCATGCATTAACATCATTCATTATCATGCATATGTCCATCTTCGAGTCCAAAACTCATTTCCTTTTTCTTATCCTCAGGATTTCTCATAATCCGAATTGAGTATTCAGTGTTCGCATTTTCTCCGCAACACTACGCGTCTTTCCATAAAGAGAAGTGGCTCATCGTCTTGAAGCAACTCACGCCTACAACACTCGAGCAGCTTTAAAGAAGAAAATGGAGAATTTAGAGCAAGAGAATCACGAGCTTCGTGAAGAACTAACATCCATGAAAACGGAGATGGAAAAACTAACGGAGTTAGTGAAGCTACTAGCTGCCGCGCAAATCCCGACACCTCCTCCTCCCTCCAGTTCTCAAGAACAAGCATCAGCATTTGCTTCAACTTCAACATTGCATGTCAATGCTCCACAACACTCTAAACCCCTCGGTTGTACGTGGGGCATGCCTTTTGAGTTTGGTGAAGAGTCTATCCCAATTCC
Organism: Medicago ruthenica; assembly: GCA_018208015.1. Classification (NCBI taxonomy): domain Eukaryota; kingdom Viridiplantae; phylum Streptophyta; class Magnoliopsida; order Fabales; family Fabaceae; genus Medicago; species Medicago ruthenica. The sequence continues at coordinate 63,521,645 of CM031376.1, read as the reverse complement.
CACTACTCTCCTAGAAGCTCCGGTATCTCAACCCGAGATTTCCTTCCCTCAGGCTACTGTGGCCTTCACAACGCCAGTGGTCCATACCACTCAACATGATCACGGGCCTATCTTTCGTGCCGAAAGCTTAGGTGCCCAGGATAGGATGGCCGATTTCCAAGAGAAATTCGAGGAAATGCAAAAGGAGATTAAGGCCCTCCGAGGGAAAGATTTATTCGGGAAGGACGCCCATGATCTATGCCTTGTACCCAATGTCAAAATCCCACCTAAATTCAAGGTCCCAGATTTTGAAAAGTACAAGGGGAATACTTGCCCGCAAAGTCACTTGGTAATGTACGCAAGGAAGATGTCAACGCAAACCGACAACCATCAGCTGCTTATCCATTATTTCCAAGATAGCTTAACCGGTGCCGCTTTAAAGTGGTACATGGGTTTGGATAGTACTAAAATTCGAACCTTCAATGACTTGGGAGAGGCGTTTGTCCGCCAATACAAATATAATTTGGACATGGCCCCGGACCGGGACCAACTCCGGGCTATGGCCCAAAAGGACAAAGAGACCTTTAAGGAGTACGCACAAAGATGGAGAGAGATAGCGGCTCAGATTAGCCCGCCTCTTGAAGAGAAGGAAATGACCAAGATATTTTTGAATACTCTTGGCTCCTTTTATTATGAACGAATGGTTGCGAGTGCGCCAAGTGACTTCACCGAGATGGTAAGCATGGGCGTACGTTTGGAGGATGCGGTCCGAGAGGGACGCTTAGTGAAAGAAAGTGCTCCATCAAGCAGCACTAAGAGATTCGGGGGTGGCTACCCAAGGAAGAAAGAGCAAGATATCGGCATGATTGGCCATAGAGGACCTCATCAAGGGTACTCAGCATATCCGCATGTCTCTGCTATTTCACCTACCATCTCAACACCTCCAAGCTACCAGATTCAGGTCCCACAAAGGCCTCCCCCTCCTTATCAACCAGCATATCAACAACAACAACCTCCACAAAATCCACAACCATATTATCAACAACAACGCCCGCAAGGTCAGCAGCAATTCCGACCTCAAGCGCCTCAACAACCGTTTAATCATCAGAATCGCCCAAGAGTGGCATTCGATCCGATACCAATGAAGTACGCGGACTTGCTCCCGGCTTTACTTGCGAGGAACCTCGTGCAAACAAAGGCACCACCTCCCGTACCAAACGTGTTACCCCCATGGTATCGCTCCGACCTTACTTGTGCATACCATCAAGGGGCATCGGGACATGACATTGAACGTTGCCTCGCTCTAAAAAATGAGGTCCAAAGGCTAGTCCGTACTAAAGTGCTGACCTTCAAGGACTCAAACCCAAATGTCCAAACTAACCCGCTGCCAAACCATGTCTCCTCTATCAACATGGTTCAAGAATGTCAAGGAGCCAGTCCTGTTTTGAAGGCCCAAGACATCAAGACGCCTCTAGTTCCACTGCACATCAAGATGTGTAGGGCAGCTATGTTCGAGCACGATCATGCTAGTTGTGAAGAATGCTCAGTGAGTCCTCAAGGATGTATGAAAATCCAAAATGACATACAAGGACTATTGGACAAAAAGGAGCTTGTTGTCACAAAAAAGGACAAAAGCATATGTGTTATAATCCCGGAATTTAATATCCCGGATTACTTGGAGTTAGCCCCCAGCAGCCAGAAGCCTGCCGCTACTCCTCTCATAATATGCTTACCAGGGCCTGCCCCATACACTTCCAACAAGGCAGTTCCTTACAAATACCTTGCAACCATGGTGAATGAAGGTCAAGAGGTACCTATTCCTCCCTTAGCCCCTGTCGGTAATATCACGGACAGTAGCAAGGTGCTAAGGAGTGGACAGATTCTTCCCGCAGTAGTCCAAGAAAAGGTCAATACCCCGGTATTTGAACCAAGGCAAACCCAAGACCCCTGCACAAACAAAGATGTAGGTCAATCCAGTGGGGCAAATACCGATTCGGATCTTGATGAGGTTTTGAAACTAATCAAGAAAAGCGAATATAAGGTTGTGGACCAGTTGTTGCAAACACCTTCGAAAATCTCTATGCTGTCCTTACTGTTAAACTCCGAAGCACATAGAGAATCATTGATGAAGGTTTTGAACCAAGCCTTCGTGGAGCACGATATAACCCTTGGCCAATTCGGGGGCATTGTCGGAAACATCACTGTATGTAACAACTTAAGCTTCAGTGATGAGGAACTCCCGGAGCAAGGAAGGCACCATAATTTGGCATTACATATCTCGGTAAACTGCAAGTCGGATGCTTTATCAAACGTGCTTGTAGATACCGGTTCTTCATTGAACGTAATGGCCAAGACAACTCTTGACCAGCTTTCTTACCAGGGGACCCCCATGAGGCCAAGTGGGATGGTTGTCAAAGCTTTCGACGGCTCAAGAAAGTCAGTAATTGGAGAGGTAGATCTGCCCATCACAGTCGGGCCGCACACATTTCAAATCACCTTCCAAGTAATGGACATACAAGCAGCGTACAGTTGTTTGTTAGGACGTCCATGGATCCATGAAGCCGGAGCAGTAACGTCCACACTTCACCAAAAGCTGAAGTTTGTGAAGAATGGAAAGCTAGTCACTGTGAGAGGGGAGGAAGCTCTGTTAGTCAGCCATCTGTCGGCCTTCTCGTTCATCGGTGCTGATACCGTTGATGGAACATCATTCCAAGGTCTTTCCTTAGATGATGAGAGTGCCACAAAGAATGGAGCATCCATGATGTCTTACGAAAGTGCACAAAGGACAGTGCGAGATGATTTACTCCCGGGTTGGGGAAAGACGATAAGCCTTCCGGAGCATAGGCATAGAGAGGGGTTAGGCTTCACTTCAACTACAAGAGTTGCCGAACCAAGCGCTAGCATTGAATCGCTCAAGGACATTTTCCATAGCGCCAGTTCCGTTCGTTCCACAGCAGAAACCAATGCCATCACTGAAGATGGGCCGGAAGAAGCGGTACATGTCCATGTAACGCCCGGAAGAGTTTGTCGCAATTGGGACGCTGTCGACGTTCCTTCTGTTATTCAATTGTCAAAGTAATGTGTTTATTTATTTATCGCTTTCAAAAAAAGATCCCTTCGTCTTGCCCAAAGCGAAGAAGGACTCATGTAGGGCTTGTTTAAAGTACTATTATCATAAATAAAATTTGTCGTTTTTATCACGACCTTTCTACTTCGTTGTTTTATTGTCGTTTTTCCGAAAAAATGGTAACACAAAAAACCAAAAAAATCAATCATAAGTATATTTTCTTCTTTTTAATTTTCAAAAAGTCTGCACTTTCTCTCATTTCACTAAAATCAATCATCCATCATTTGCAGACTAAACGTCCATAAACCCGTTGAACACCATAACCCTAGGCTCTCTCCCAACTTTGAATTCCCTGTTTACGAAGCGGAAGAGGAAGAGGATGAAGAAATTCCGGACGAAATCAAGCGTCTATTAGAACAAGAGAGGAAGACTATTCAACCTCATGAAGAAGCAATAGAGGTTATCAACTTGGGTTCCGAAGAGGACAAGAAAGAAATCAAGATCGGGGCATTGTTGGATGCATCCGTCAAAGAAAGAATCATCAAGCTTCTTGAAGAATATGTGGATATCTTTGCATGGTCATACCAAGATATGCCAGGATTGGATCCTGAGATTGTGGAGCATCATCTACCTTTAAAGCCTGAATGTCCGCCAGTCAAGCAGAAGTTGAGAAGAACTCGCCCTGACATGGCCCTCAAGATCAAAGAGGAAGTGCAAAAGCAAATTAACGCTGGATTTCTTGTTACATCAGAATACCCTCAGTGGTTGGCCAACATAGTGCCTGTTCCCAAGAAGGACGGTAAAGTTCGGATGTGCGTCGACTACCGAGATTTAAACAAAGCTAGTCCAAAAGACGACTTCCCTTTACCCCACATTGACATATTGGTCGACAATACTGCCAAATCCAAGGTATTCTCCTTCATGGATGGCTTCTCTGGATACAATCAAATTAAAATGGCTGTTGAAGATAGAGAAAAAACATCTTTCATTACACCATGGGGCACCTTTTGTTATCAAGTGATGCCTTTTGGCTTAACAAATGCGGGTGCTACCTATCAAAGGGGCATGACCACTCTTTTCCACGACATGATACACAAAGAAATTGAAGTATATGTCGACGACATGATTGTCAAATCAGGAAATGAAGAGGAGCATGTTGAATATTTGCTAAAGATGTTTCAACGTCTAAGAAAATATCGGCTTCGCCTGAACCCCAACAAATGTACATTCGGCGTGAGATCTGGAAAACTCCTAGGTTTCATTGTCAGTCAAAAGGGTATCGAGGTAGATCCCGACAAGGTCAAAGCCATCAGAGAAATGCCTGCTCCTCAAACTGAGAAGCAAGTAAGGGGATTTCTAGGACGTTTAAATTACATCTCTAGATTCATATCCCACATGACAGCCACTTGTGGACCCATCTTCAAGCTACTTCGCAAAAATCAAGAAGTAGTATGGACAGAAGATTGCCAGAAAGCCTTCGACAGCATCAAGGAGTACCTGCTAGAACCTCCAATACTTATTCCTCCAGTCGAAGGAAGACCTTTAATCATGTACTTAACCGTATTGGAGGACTCCATGGGTTGTGTACTCGGACAACAAGACGAGACCGGTAGAAAAGAGCACGCTGTCTACTACCTAAGCAAGAAGTTTACGGACTGCGAGTCCCGATACTCTCTACTCGAGAAGACTTGTTGTGCATTAGCTTGGGCTGCTAGGCGTCTTCGCCACTACATGCTTAACCATACTACTTGGTTGATATCCAAAATGGATCCAATCAAGTACATCTTTGAAAAACCCGCCTTAACCGGAAGGATCGCCCGTTGGCAGATGTTGTTATCAGAATACGACATCGAATACCACACTCAGAAAGCTATCAAGGCCAGCATTCTTGCCGATCATTTGGCTCATCAACCAATCGAGGATTATCAACCAATCAAGTTTGACTTCCCCGATGAAGAAATCATGTATCTAAAGATGAAGGATTATGACGAGCCACTATTCGGCGAAGGTCCAGATCCCGAATCTAGATGGAAGTTAATCTTTGATGGAGCTGTCAATGTCTATGGCAATGGAATTGGGGCAGTTATCATCACCCCCGACGGCAAACATCTCCCTTTCGCTGCAAGACTTTCATTCGACTGTACAAACAATATGGCGGAGTATGAAGCTTGTATTCTGGGAATTGAGGAAGCCATTGATCTAAGGATCAAGAACCTCGACATTTATGGAGACTCAGCTCTTGTGATCAATCAAATCAATGGAGATTGGGAAACTCGCCACACCGGCTTGATTCCTTACAAAGATTACGCAAGACGTTTGCTAACTTTTTTCAACAAAGTTAAGCTGCATCATATTCCTCGAGATGAGAATCAAATGGCGGATGCTTTGGCAACTTGTCTTCCATGTATGAGGTCAGCCGCCGGAGTGAGATTCCAACAATCAAGGTTCAGCATCTAGAAAGGCCTGCACATGTGTTTGCAGCCGAAGCAGTCATAGATAACCAGCCATGGTTCCATGACATCAAAAGTTTCCTCCAAAAGCAAGAGTACCCGCATGGGGCATCCAACAAGGATAAGAAAACTCTGCGAAGATTAGCTGGCAACTTCTTTCTAAATGGAGAAGTTTTATACAAGAGGAATTTTGATATGGTGCTACTCAGATGCGTTGATGAGCAAGAAGCCGATCGTATAATGCATGAGATACATGAGGGTTCCTTCGGGACTCATTCCAGTGGGCATACAATGGCTAGGAAGATCTTAAGGGCCGGATATTACTGGATGACCTTGGAGAGTGATTGCTACAAGCATGCCAGAAAATGCCATAAATGTCAAATTTATGCGGACAAGATCCATATGCCACCAACGGCTCTGAATGTCCTCTCTTCCCCTTGGCCTTTCTCCATGTGGGGTATCGATATGATTGGTAGGATTGAACCTAAAGCTTCTAATGGACATCGCTTCATCTTAGTTGCGATTGACTACTTCACCAAATGGGTCGAAGCTGCGTCATACGCCAACGTCACCAAACAAGTGGTGGTCCGATTTATTAAGAATCATATCATCTGTCGATATGGTATTCCCAGCAAGATCATCACCGACAATGGGACCAATCTGAACAACAAAATGATGAAGGAGCTATGTCAAGAGTTCAAGATCGAGCATCATAACTCCTCTCCTTATAGACCTCAGATGAATGGCGCAGTTGAAGCTGCAAACAAAAACATCAAGAAAATAGTGCAAAAGATGGTAGTCACCTACAAGGATTGGCACGAGATGTTGCCATATGCCTTGCATGGGTATCGTACTTCAGTACGCACATCGACAGGGGCAACCCCTTTCTCTTTAGTATACGGCATGGAAGCAGTGCTCCCCGTAGAAGTCGAAATCCCGTCATTGAGAATCTTGATGGAAGCTAAATTGTCAGAGGCTGAATGGTGTCAAAACAGATACGATCAGTTGAACTTAATTGAGGAGAAACGCATGACCGCCTTGTGTCATGGACAACTGTATCAACAGAGGATGAAACAAGCTTTTGACAAGAAGGTTCGTCCTCGTGAAATCCAAGAAGGAGACCTCGTGCTTAAAAGGATCCTATCTTTTCAACCCGATTCTAGGGGCAAATGGACGCCTAACTACGAAGGCCCGTATGTAGTCAAGAGAGTTTTCTCCGGAGGAGCTTTGATTCTCACGACAATGGACGGCGAAGATTTGCCGCGTCCTGTGAATTCCGATGTAGTCAAGAAATATTTTGTCTAAAAAACAAAAGAACAGCTCGGTAAGTCGAAAACCTGAAAGGGCGACTTAGGCAAGAATGAGCGTCTCGGTGGACTGAAAACCCGAAAGGGCGGTCCAGGCAAAAATTAGAGACACAAAACAGAAATAATCATCCTGATAGGTCGAAAACCCGAAAGGGCCACCTATGCAAAAGTTAAGGATCAAAAGACAAGATAACTGCATCGGATTGACTACAGTTTACTTGGGGCAAATCAGCTGTCAAAGGACTCGGAATCTGAAGCATCCAAACAGTGAATTCAAAGTTGTTAGGGAGAATAGCGGTTATTGTTCAATGAACCTTCCCTGTATATTTACCATTTTTTTCAACTTTGTAAGATCCGTGGAACCACGCCGTTGGCGGGCCACCACCCCATTAATAAAATTTCTTCCTAGTGAAGTCTTTACATTTTGTTGGGAATTCCCATTTATTTTGCTTAGTCATTTCTTCTATTTTTGATAATAGTACTTGGAACGAAACTCTTTTTCAAAAGAAAAATTTAAATCTTTTTAGAAAGCATAAATAATAAACACATTCTCTTTGGACTTGCGAATAATTGAAGTGCGCGTCAGCAGCTATCCCGAGAGCGGATAAACTTCACAGACCAAATATGGTCAATTGCTAAACAGATTTCCCCAGCGGAGTTCCCCCATGAATCAAAGGGAATATCCCCAGTGAATCAAAGCCCGACCTCGCTCGGCATTCAATCATAATCCCCAGTGGATTAACACAATTCCCGGTGGGTTAACAAACTCCCCAGGAAATCAACCTTTGTCAAAACTCACAAAAGCCCAATTGTCATTGGCACCTACTCACAGAAGCCCAACCACCGTTGGCATCTAAGGCTGGATATCGATCATGCTTCCAAAATGATCCTTATATCCCCAGCGATACCACAAATAAAGCCCAATTTTATTGGCATCCCTCAGTGGAGTCTCAACCCCAAAAGCCCAATCATCATTGGCACAATACATATCAAAGTCCGACCTCGATCGCAACCCCATTACAAAAAGCCCGACCTCGCTCGGCACCCACAATTACAAAAGCCCCCCATGCCCACCCTTTGCTCGGCATCCAAATACATCAAAGCCCGACCTTGCTCGGCATCCAAATACATAAAAGCCCGACTTGCTCGGCACCCAAATACATAAAAGCCCGACCTCGCTCGGCATCCAAATACATAAAAGCCCGACCTCGCTCGGCATCCAAACAAAACATACACATTCCCGGCGAAATCACCAGTTCTTTTCCCAACGATTAACACACGATTCCCCAGTGCAGTACATACTTCCCCATGAGGTATGTGTTCCTCGTCAACTGTTATGGCTTCACCCCGTCAACATTTTGGAGGTGTTCTCACTGCGACATCATCCCCATCAAAGATTACCAAGTTGTTTGCAATACGACGTCGGTCCACTTCTCATTTTACCGGTCTAAATCTTGTTCCACCAGTTGTCGGTCATGCATAAATCAAAACATTTAGGGTATCCCCCAGTGCAAAGCCAATCTTTCACACATCCCCAGTGGGAGTCCTGCATTAGTGCGATTCATACATTCATGCATTTGTACATTTGTACAATCATACAAAATCATGTGATCACGCATTCATAGCATATACGGCATTCACACATGCAACATACCACAATATCATCTGTACATGGTTGTTTTAACCACCACGTTTCTTACCAATTTATCATAAACAATCTGCATTTTCTCCAATGTCATTCTCCAATGATGTTACAAAACAAAGCCCAATTTTATTGGCATTCCCCAGTGAGTCCATCATTCACACTCACAAATACCAATCATAACCAAAGCCCGACTTTGCTCGGCATCCCATCATAGTCACCAGTAAATATTCCCATAGTGTCATCCCCGGTCCGGTTTGGTCAAGTGATGTACACCCTTTTACGCCAAGTGGCAGTTCAAACGAACAGCTTGCGCATCTTTTTATCATGTCTTTATGCCAAGTGGCAGTTCTTTAAACGAACAGCTTGTGCATATTCCCAACGAAGCTTGGCAGTGTTGTGCCAAGTGGCAAGTTCTTTAATGACAGCTTGTGCATCCTTTTTCCCCAAGAGGTGAAGGGGCAATTCCTGTAAGGAACGGCTTGTCAGCCGCATCCTCACTGTCGTCAATGTACGGTTCGGTAACCAATCCGGACAGTTGACATGTCTTTATTTCCTATTGTCAATGACCGGTTCGGTAAACAACCCGGACAGTTGACATGTCTTTTATTTTCTGACGTCAATGAACGGTTCGGTAACCAATCCGGACAGTTGACATGTCTTTTATTTTTCTGTCGTCAATGAACAGTTCGGTAACCAACCCGAACAGTTGACATTTCTTTTTATCGTCAATGAACGGTTCGGTAACCAATCCGGACAGTTGACATGTCTTTTATTTTCTGACGTCAATGAACAGTTCGGTAACCAACCCGAACAGTTGACTTTCCTTTTTATCGTCAAATGTACAGTTCGGTAACCAACCCGAACAGTTGACTTTTCCTTTTGTCGTCATTGACGGTTCGGTAACCAATCCGGACAGTTGACGTGTCTTTTTTCTTTTTGTCGTCAATGAACAGTTCGGTAACCAACCCGAACAGTTGACTTTTCCTTTTGTCGTCAATGAACGGTTCGGTAAACAACCCGGACAGTTGACGTGTCTTTATTTCCTATTGTCAATGAACGGTTCGGTAACCAATCCGGACAGTTGACATGTCTTTTATTTCTTATCGTCAATGAACAGTTCGGTAACCAACCCGAACAGTTGACTTTTCTTTTTGTCGTCAATGAACGGTTCGGTAAACAACCCGGACAGTTGACGTGTCTTTATTTCCTATTGTCAATGAACGGTTCGGTAACCAATCCGGACAGTTGACATGTCTTTTATTTCCTATTGTCAATGAACGGTTCGGTAACCAATCCGGACAGTTGACATGTCTTTTACTTTCTTGTCGTCAATGAACAGTTCGGAACAACCCGACAGTTGACGCGACATTACTTCTTGTAGTCAATGGCAGTTCGGAATTCAACCCGAACAGTTGACATTTATATTCTTGTCGTCAGTGGCAGTTCGGCAACAACCCGAACAGCTGACCCTTACATTCAATCCTTGTCGTCAGTGGCAGTTCGGCAACAATCCGAACAGCTGACATTTTACCCCTTTTGGTTCCCGTGGTTAATTGTCCACTCTCCCCAGTGAGCAGTTCGGCAATAACCCAAACGGCTAACCTCTTTTCCCCAGTGGAACACTATCCCCAATAGAGTTGGATTCCGTTTCTTTAACGAACCGGGTATCCCTTTGTCTCTGTTGTCCCCCAATCAGGTCATCTTTGCCATTTTGCATTTATACTTGCATCACATGCATTCATAACATTGCATACATGGCATCGCATCCATATTGTTTTACTGTCCAAAATTGGTCAAAAAATGGTGTACTCTGGTATTTAAGTTTCTTCGACCTGTCGAATCAAAATTTCGCTTTTTAATCTCCGTAGCGAAGAAACTTAAATAGGGGCATCTGTCATACCCCATTTTTTGACCCATTTTCGTCTCGTTTTATTTATTGTCTCGTTTTACGCATTTTTTAAAGGCCGAGAATTTTCGTCGTTTCAGACGAAATTTCGGCAGGGAGGTATTTTAAAATACCTCATGTCAATTTTTGTTTCGTTTATTAATTTTATTTTTTATCACTTTTTATTTTTACTTTTAATTTCAGTTTTTTATTATTATCATTAATTTGTATTTTTTATTATTATTATTATCATTTTTATTATTTTTACTATTATTATTATTACTATTTTTTTATTTTTTGTTTTTTTTTGTTTTTTGCATTTTTTGTCCAAGTCCAAAAAAGTCCAAGTCAAACACAGTCAACACAGTCCAGGGCCAACACTGTTCACGCCCCCAAAACCTGCATTTCTCATCATCACAAAATCCTCAAAAATCCAGCAAAATCTTCCCACATTTAATGCTTGCAGAAACCTCATCACAATCCAGAAATCTTATCCCAAAATTGCAAGCTTATCATCTATGACAAGCAGCTCAAATTGCTTCTATTTAACAGAACCAAATCAACAGAAAAAAAAAGAAAAAAAATTTTAGAGAAGAAGAATTTTTTTAAACAATACCAATACATTTTCCAGCAAGCAATAACTCACAACATTTTTCCCAGCAAAACACAAAAGCCTTCACCACACCACAAACACGTTTTTTTAGCACAAACCTTCAACACACACCCAACACAAAACCCTAACAACCCTCACAAACAAAACAACCCAGCAAGCCATAACCCAAAACACAACTCAGCAACAAAGCCACACGGCCAACCCACACACCCTAACACAAATCCACGCCCCAACACTAACACGCACAGACCACACACACACGGCCTAACCCACTAACACGAAATACACACACAGTACTACGCACACACACACGGCCACAACCCAAAGAAAGCACAAATCCGAAGCAAAAAGGAGAAAAAGAGAGGTAGTTTTTCGAAATTTTAATCGTAGATCTACACTTTTCTAGGTTTTTTTGAGAAATCCAAGCTTGGATTTGAGCTTAGAAGGAAAAAAGGAATTGGGAAAAAGTGTTTTGTTTTGAAAAAGGGGAGGTTTTTTTCCTCCGTCGCGCGGTTGGCGCCAGCCGTCGGTGGGCCGGCCGGCCACCACGCCGGAATTCTTTCCGGCGAGACAAAACTAGAGAGAGGGGGGAGAGAAATTTCGGCCAGGCAGAGAAGTGAGAAGAAGAGAGAGAGAGTGAACATGTGAAAATGAAAAAAATGTGAAGGGAGGGGGTTTAAATACCCCTCCCTGATTCTGTGCGTACACCCACGCTCTCCTGGCCTTTGATTTTTAATCATACGGCCCTGGTTATTTTTACCCTGTGTTTGATCAGGGCCGTCTATCAGACGGCCCAGATTAATTCACGCAGGCCCAATGCCTTTTGGGCCTTTTCTTTCAAATCTGACTTAGTTTTTGCTTCTAGCACCCCCCAGCTTTAATTTTTACACCTCCCAAATTTTTATTTCTTTTATTTCTTTGCAAATTTTATTTTTTTCTTTTTATTATTATGTTTCCTTTAGTGTTTTATTGTTTTTTACATCTCATTTATT